>OX393569.1:18146638-18554138 GCA_947652115.1 Blastomussa wellsi
AAGACAATTGCGAAATTCGTGCGTAAAATATAAAGTCATTTTTAAGCAGGCGTCGTCCTAGCCGTCGCCGTCGTCGTTGCTTAAGCTCCCTTAAGTGTTGACAAGGCATGACTCCCCGCTTTCCATGAACTCGGACGGAAGTGAAATCTCATTATAGCCGAAAGCAAAGTGTTCCCTGCAAAGAAATTTGGAAATAGATTTGCAATCACCTAAATGTCTTTCCAGAAAATTCTCCAAAGTAAATCTAAACATCACAATAAACCGCCTTTTCTTTTGTTTTAAAAATATTTCAGCAGCTACAGCGACAACACCGAAGACAGCCTACATTAACAAAACTTAAATTTATACTCACCTATTTGCAATGGTAGTTGACGTTCTCAGTTAAAACGCGGAATTCGGCCATTTTACGTTGTTGTCAGTGCAGAGAATAGCTACTGAAATGTTTTAAAATCTGTAACGCAAATTTAGCTATTTGTACTTATTTAACATTTTATTTAGCGACTTTCTGGTTCAAATAGCGGCGAATTTGAAACATTCTCTTGAGAAAAAAGGAAATGTTGTTGCAAAGGGCAGACGTACAAAGTACAAAGAACGGACGTTTTACAGTCTTTCCCTTAAAACCGTGAACGCCAGAAAAAATTCCTGGAATGTTTATTGTGTAGTGACCAATCGCAGCAAAGTTCAGGACACGCGAACAAACCTCAAAACCACAAACTAATGACCGTTGCTGTTTGCGGTTTAGTTTTCTCACACCTGATTGGCAACACAATAACATTCCATAAACATTTCTGGTGTTCACGGTTTTACGGGAAAGACTGTAATTTTCATCTTTTATTCGTCGTCCATTTTGACGTGAGGGTTCCTGTTCTCTGGCCGGTAGGAAGGACACGTAAGGACTCGCAAGACAATGGGAACCAAGCAAACTATCATGGGCAACAGATAAACCTGATAAAGGAAAAGGCGAGTGGTGAATAGGCCCTTCACGTGACCTACGTTTCATAAAATTATGGGCTATAGCTTAAAGAATGCAAAAGTATGTCGAAAATAGAAAAATGGCCAAGTTTGAGGCGGCTGGGATTAAAGAACGAAATTATTCTTGGTTTTCATGTGACGTCATAAAATTCTGAAATCAAAATTCGCTATACCTGCTAAAATTTCGTTGCCACTAGGTGCAAGGCTAACTAAAAATATATCTTTTCGCAAATTTTCAGCTTGATAGTCCCCTTGGTTTTGAAAACAGGGCATCTTGAAAATTTGAGTTCTCGGCGGTATGTGACATCAAGCTGAGAAAGGTGACAAAACTGTTTTGTTAAGAAAAAGCATATTCTTTCGATTTTCACATCTTTGAACATTTCAGATATAATAGGTGGTCTTTATGTGTAAGTATGATAGCTCATGAGCCAAACGTAGTCGCTATTAAAGCACAACTGAATTCCAGATGGTTTCGCGTGCATCACAGCGGCCATATTTGTGTCCCTCGGAAGGACACAAATATGGCGTCTCCATACTAAGCTTTGTAAATTCGCGTGGAACGTTTCGGCAAATAACTCACAAATGAGACACCGCAAAGGCCCGAGACTTGGGGAAAATTTTTATTTGTTTATCATCTACACTCTCTGAAATTCTAAGCTTCTGAAGTTGAATTGTTTTGAATTTAGTTTTTGATAGCGTGACAATGAAAACCACCAATATTACAGATTGAATTTTTGAAAAATTTTAAAAATTGTGTGTAAAAAGTTGCTTGCTAACCAGCAACATTTTCCATATTCACAAATCCTTTGAATTGTCCAAAAATTCAAACTGTCATATGACCTTACTCTTCAATGCCAGGGACCTCAAACCGGGCCGTATTGCTATTTTAACACGCTCTTTTCATTTCTGGCATTCTTTAAGTTATAGCCCATAATATAATCATTCTCGTCCCCATAGCCCTTTCGTTTCTCCTAGCCGACAGGGCCTTGGCACGAAAAACTAAGGGCTCTGGGGACATATTGGCTGTTTGGGAACAAAGAAATCTTAAATGGAAGTCAAAATGGTCGCCGGCCGCCATATTGCAGCCCACAACCTGTAGCAACATCAATACTACATACATGAGGTCCGAAAGTCCTAGAATCTAGACTGGAAATCCTATGTCCGCAGAGCCTTTCGTTTCTCGTGTCAAGGCCCCGCCGGTTAAGAGAAACGAAAAGGGCTATGGGGACGAGAATGTAATATAATTTATTATTAAAAACTATCTATGGTATATTGCATTTCCTGAGTTTTGATTGGTTGAGAGGCAATGGTATGTGAGCTCATATACCATTGACCTACCAAAAAGGTACGTGTAAGCGTAAAAAGACGCATTTTTGCAGTGTTTATAAACAAAACAATTATTCCACTCGCGCTTGTTGGATATGAGATGGTTATAGCCAACTCGGGTCTATGCGTGCTCGTGGAATAATTGTTAAATGTAATATACATTTGGTCATGTGACTCTAGCTGCCAAGGGCCTATAATTACATGCGATTGACAAGCACCTAGTCCAGGGCGGTTAAGCAGAAGCAACACTGTATCCGGTCACATGGTACAAAATCAGCCATGCTGGGACGCAAAAGAATGCAAGTTACGCAGTGGGAGATCCAGAACAAAGCGACATTTCTCCATTCAAGCTTGATTTTACTTTGTTTTGGCTGTCCCAGTGCGAGAATAATAATAAACTTTTCGTCCGGCATGGCGGATTTTCTACCATGTGACCAGATCCTGCAAAAGGGCCTGTTGTCAATGAAAGCTTTCCCCAGTTGCGCGTTACACTGAGAACCGTGAGTCCTGTCCGATTGCTCCATTGAATTCCAACTTTACCTTTCTGCAAAATACTGGACACTTCTTCTGGAACACGGCAAACTTGTTTAATCCTTAATAAACCCAATTCATACTTCACAGCTCGTTTGTACATCGAGGTATTCGAGGTAATTGATTTACAACGGTTTTTGCGTTGCTTATATACCATTAGGTGTGTGTCTCCCAAAGACACGTGTCGGCAGATAACTACAGAACAACCGATTGGCTAATTCAATCTTCATGATTTAGTACAAAGTGTACACCTGGTCAGATTCTCGTACAAGATCAACGTTGTATTGAAAACACACGTGTTGTCATGGTTGTCAACCGTGTTTTGTTCTTCTTGAGCAGACGGTCTTTTGATATGCAAAATCTTTCTTAGGTTACTATGCACCTTGGGACCGGCCATTTTCGCGAAATTTGGATTTTTATGCTAATCAATAGGTCTAAGCGTGATCTTTCATCTAAAAAAAAAAATCAAAAAAATTTTTTTTAGCGGCGGAGAAAATGCGATTTTTCGTTTGGGGGCGGCGTTTGTTTACGAATTGAGGGTTTTGTCTTTTCGCTATTTTCTCGAGTTGAATTTTTCGCTAGATAGGGTGACTTTCAAAAGCTGCAACTCAAGTGCAATTTGTTCAATTGCCGCCAAATTTGGAGAAAAGTTAGTTTAATATATAAACAACAAAAACGTGTCTGCGTATTTTTAATTTCCCAAAACTTTTTTGTTGAGAGCCATTTTTGTACGATAACTTCGATTAATTTTTGCTCTGTTTTGAAAAGGCGCTGTAACTTTTTAATGCAAACGAATTTGACAAAACGCAGACACGGTTTTTTAGGTCTTGGGGTCCGAAAACCGGAAAACAAACCAATTAAGCAAAATATTAAATTCGCTTTGAGTTGAAGCTGTCAGAAGCCGAATCACGCGCTTGCGTTCAGACTTCGCGGAAAAATCGGCATTTCAGAATATTACAAAATGGATAGGATATTTAAAAAGCCAGCTCTATAAGCTTTAATTTGATATAGGGTTTTAGATATCTGCGATGTAACCCGCGCGCGCTACATCGCTTCGACGCGAAACACCCCTGAAGGTGCATAGTAACCTTAACTAACAATGCACGAGCCCCTGGTTCGAGCATGTGTTCTATTAGAAATGGCTGACATATGTTCTATTAAAAACTACTGACAAGAAAAACATACAGGTATTTTCTGCACTGAGTATTTCTACGTTCGTTTTTTACACTTAGGAAAGTGTGTGTTTCCTTTCGTGTCACTGCAAATGCTGTCATAAAATAGCTGTCTTCAATTTAAAACTTTCTTAAGTTACTGTCACTGCGTACAATCTTGTTTAGGAGTATTTTGCTATTTGAAAACATATATTTTTTAAACTGTTTGTAATCTGAATTTGAATATTAACGGAAGTTAAGTGAAAATCGCAAATTTTAAGAATAAATAACGCGGCATATGTGGAGTTTGCACCAGTAAATTAAGGAGGTTTCGCGTTTTGTTTTGCTTATCTGCATAATTGAAATATAAAAGCTTAGTCGAAACACTCATCTTGCCCACGAAAAAAATTAACCTCAAATAATGTATTCAAGATTACAAAAGAAGGTTGGGGTAAAAACAAATGTATTACAAAATCTAAAACGAGGCTGCACGCCTTATTTACGAGCGCACGTGCAACTACTCTGGAACGCGATAAATACCAATAATATTTGCGTCACAATCAAAAAAGTAGAAAGAGTTTTATTCCTTCGAGAGTAGATTCGCATTAAAATGGGGAGCTGTAGTTCGGTTATTTGCGCAGAAAGGACAACCGAGAAAGTGAGGACAATCGAGATAGTTGAGAGAAAAACGCCAGTTGTTGAAATCCGCGACGATTGCTCCTCAAAGACGGGTTCGTGGAGATCGTCGTTGGAATTAGTTTCTTCCAGCGTTGAAGTTCTTGGAACTGAAGCCGATGATGAGTTTTCATCAGAAACACTGTCATTTCTGTCGGACGATGAGTTTGATGTTACCCTTTCACAAGAAAAAGATTTGGACAGCCGGGTGCAGTCTTGTCTTCCCAGAAATGTCCAAAATCATGGAATTGGCCAGCAAAACAATTACCTGTCTACTGGATTAACATCCGTGGAGAATCCAGTCTTTTCTAGCCCGAAGGATAAGCGTCATTTGAAACAAGCTAGCAATGGTGTAGATGAAGCGAGAAACTGGGCGAAGGAGAGTCCTGGGCCATCCGGACTCAACAACAAACCCAGCATCTCAATGCCGCCACCGCGCCCGTCGCTATGGAAACAGGTGTATTCCAAGGTACTCAAGCAAAAAGAACAACTTGCCGAGGAAAAGTTGAAGAAGAAATCACGGCGCCGTCCGAAAAAGAAACGCGTCCGCAGCCAAGACGAAGAAATGCGCGCCCACAAAATACGTCTCATACAAAAGATTAAAAATGCCATCAGGAAAAAGGCTGCGCAAGACCCCAGCAGCGGTGCCGCGGTCCTTCCACCCGATGAAAGGATTGCGCAAATGTTTGGCGTGGCCGTGGAGGACTGCCGTGACAGAAGCTCCAGTAATAACTCCAGCAACAGCAGCTCTGCAAGTACAACAAGGCCGTACTCTGCCATGTCGGGTGAGCATCTTGAAGACCCAAGAACTGACAGTCGATTCAGTGAGGTTCAACCAGTCTTGGAAAGCGTGAACAACACGCCTGAGAACGAAGCAAAAACAAGGCAGCGCGTGTCCATCTCGCGGAGAACTTTCATTATATCGAAAGGAGATCGGAAGAAATCGAACACTGGCCGTTCCCACATAGCGCTCAAACCAAGCACAGAACGCTTGGTAATAAGGCCTCCTGTCACCAACGCTTGGGACTCCTGGGACAGTTCTACACCTTCGGAAGACGAGATTGAGGAATCGCACGTGTACTATCCTAATAACGAGGTTAAATCGACCTCGGAAAGCGCGATTAAGGAGCAATTGCAAAGGACTACACCAAATAGTTTTTGTTCCAGAAATTCATGGGACAATTACCGAACCTCGAAAAGCCATAGCGGTCACTACATCGAGGTTGAATCTGTCTTGGATTCCACAAGCTCATTGGAATGTTTCGCAACCTCTGATGAAGAGCCCCAGAGACTAACAACGCCAGAATATCCAGAGAACGAGCAGCCGGGTTCAAGAACATACTCTCCTTCTTGTTCATGCGCAAGTTCAACCAGTACTGATGACGATATCGAGGAAATAACCTTGGAGACTGCGAACAACGGACAGAGAAAGGCGAGCAAGACTCGCAAATGGTTGCAATTTAAAACTAACAAGGTCGCTCCTCTCTGAAGAGGAGGACCAAGAGTACATGCCTTGGCCCAAGCGGTTTGGTCGCGAATGAAGTGAGGTGTGCATGCGACAAGCGATAGTATTAGTCGCGGACAATCTTTGTGCTTTTAGTTTACGCAGCATATAACGTAAAATTTCGATAATAAGCCCTTCCCCTTCCCGAAAACCCCATTCCCCCAAAATCCCATTACCCCGCAACATAAAAAGACCACCTCCTCCCCCCCGCCCCATGGTAACCCAACCCCAACCCCATCACCCGCGACCCGAACAAGTATAAGCCATGGGATTATTATCGAACTTTTACTGTATATAGTGGGTGCCATCAGCACGAAGCACAAGGATTCTACGTGGCTTTACTATTGCCCAAACCGCTTGGGCCAGGGTATACTCTTAAGCGAGCCTTTTACTTTACGCTGAGAACTCTTCTACGCTGCCTGAATATCTCACTCCAAGGTGCTTGCTACGATTATCATGTGCCATATATAATGGCGAGGACATTTCCCGCTAAGTGAAATTCTGGAATTTCAAGTATGAAACTTGTTCCTACCTGTGGGAAAGACTGGAAAATGATTTCTTTACAATACGTTTTTCTCTAATTTAATATATATACCGTTAGCTGGAAAATGCTGTGAAAGTTTACACAGTGCGACCTGAAAATGAATTTTACAGGTGTTTTTCGGATTTCCCAGTGAATGTATTACTTACGACATATTACTTGTAATTTTTATACTTCTTGTAAGTTTAGCGGAATAATAATATCTTTTTAAATTTTGCTTTTTACCAGTTTTTGTCTTTTGTTTTATTTTATCTTCATGTGTTGCTAAGTAGAGATAGATAAATTCTCTTGGTAAATGAAAGTGTCCAGATTGGATGTTATTTGGCACAGTCTAAGTCTCAATAAATTAAATTTATTATTTCAATTTCGACTTTTCTCGATGTCAGCCTCTTTGTTTTTCGTAAAAAGCTGAACGGAGTGATTGTTCAGTTGTTGATGATAATTGCATGACAGAGGGGACTGGACCTTGCATGTAGGTTTGACATTTCAATCGTATCAATTGACCAGGGTACCAAACAGCAATAGACCTTTTACATGCCGCAAGGGGACTGGGCACTGGAGGTATTTTTCTGCCACCTTGTTACAGAAAGAGGTGACAGCTCTGGACCTTAACCCATTGACTCCTGGAGATTTTTGAAAAAAAAAAGTGTTTTTTAGACATTCTGAACATTTTCTAGTCAGTTATAGTCTAAATATGCTTCAAATTTCTCCAAAATGCATTTGCAGAATGAAGGCATGCCAGGTTTTTCACTAGTATCGCATTTAACGATATTTTAGCTCGGGCATGCGCACAAATCTTTAGGCTTTTCGATTTCTTTATTTTTATTTTTCGCTTTTCCTTCCTCCTTTCCTCGTATCTTTTTTATGCTTTTGTTGGCCTTTTACTGGGCTTGCTTTCGGTTCAAGAATTGCCACGGAAGCATCATTGAGATAGGAAATACTCAACATGGAGTAGCCAAGGGTAAGTGAGCGAAATTTTCGTCCTAGTTTTTGGCGGAAAATTCTAAGCGTTTTCCTGCATATTTCAAGCTCCATTGGCCCAATCAATATCATCTGGGTATCATTGGAAAGCTCTTTCCCTTCTGTAGAACTGGGATAAATGGTAGTCCTATTTTGGTCGAAGCTGATGACGTCAGAAGCGGAACAAAGGTCAAGGTCTGTCACGGCCGGTTAAGGCCGGTTTAGGAGTCAATGGGTTAATGGTTTATCATTGGTGAACGTATACCTCCAGCGTCCAAACCCCACCAGGCATGTAAAAGGTCTATTGCGAGGTGAGACAGCGAGATGTAAGAAGTCACTTTCTTACTTCTTGCCAGCGTGTTTTGCTTGCAGCACAATGGGGTTGGGAGGGGGGGGGGGTTAACTCCAGTATGAAACAAACGGGGATGCTCATTGGAAATTTTGAATTAAACTCTGAAGGGAGAGCTATCTGGGCATGGCTAGAGGTTTTCTTGACCACCCCCCCCCCCCCCCCCCCAATGACGCCAAAATAACAGACATAGTTTATATTTCTGGGAGCGCATCCCTGACCAAGACCTTGACGTTATAAGTATTTTATCTTATTTGTTTTTGTCTACTTTTTTGTTGTGGGCTTCCTGCAAAGCAGCTTTTAGCTAAGCAGAATTTCCACGTTAAATAAAGCATTACCATTACCACAAAATATTGTTTTTTGCCACCACCCTCAGTGGGACCAAAAATCCAAAATGTGCCCCTGTAAGTGAGAACACGCCCCAGAAAATGGGTGTAGTATGTTTTTGCTACCTGGAGCCTGGTTAAAGGTACAGTAGTGCCTGCGAACAGTCTCCCACTGGTGCCTTTATTTAGGTGAAGAAAATTTTCGTCAAGCTAAGTGGGCTGAGGTGCCTGAGGAGAAGAAGGGTCATGCTCTACTCGTTTTGCTCGCAAATTTGGCTCCCTTTGTCTGAAAGAAGTCTGAGACTTCGCTCACCAAATTTTTCCCTCAAACTTCCCAGGCTAAATACATTATTGCAGTTTTTATAACTGAAATGGTAATCCTGTATAAATGTTTTATGTTATTATTATTAGTATTATTTACTGAATATATTTTTGTCAAAAACCCAATTTGCTATTGTAAAGTTAAAAAGTTACTATTTGGGTTGTCATTCACAAATCAGTTCTTCGGCATAAGATGTCGCAATCCAAATAATGCTAAAACTTAAAAGTAGAATACTGTGTGACATGACTGAATGCTGCTAAAAATTGTTCTGTGCTTTGGGCTCCTGACAAAGTTACTTGTTTACCATCGCCAGATATAACAAAGAATGGCACACCAGATATCTTCATCTGAGATTTTGCATGAGAATCGTCCGACAAGACCAAATCTAAATCACGTGATGACCTGAGGTATTCCTCGCCGCCCTCCAGCCCCAGTTCTTTGGCAGCCTCGATCACTGTGTTAACATCACTGACATTTTTGCCGTCTTCATAAATCATGTGGAACAAAAGATCTTTAGCTTTTCCTTGTCCCTCAGGCCCTTTCTGCATCCCAGCTAGATGAATAAGATGATGACCATGTAAAGAGTTAGGCCATGTCTGCCAGTTCTTGAATTCTAGTCCATCTTGTTGTCCTGCCTTTCTAAGTGACCGTGTCCAGCCATCACCTCCCCACCTTGAAGAGTAATCAGAAATCAACTAATTAATCAATCAACCGACCGACCGACCAACCGACTGATCAATCGATCAAGCAAACGATCACTAGATCAATTAATCAACTCATCTTTAAAGAAATCAAGCAAGCAAGTAATGAATGAATGAATCTATCAATCAATTCATCAATCAATCAATCAATCAGTAAACCAATGAATCAAGCTTAATCAATTAGCCAATCAATCAATCAATCAATCAATCAATCAATCAATCAAGTGATTGATCAACTGATCGATCAATCAATCCAGCAATCAATCAAGTGATCGATCGATCGATCGATCGATCAATCAATCAATCAATCAGTCAGTCAGTCAGTCAATCAATCAATCAATCCTCCATGGATCGATCAATCAATCAATCTGTTCACCATCAGCCTACAGGTATCTTTTTATCTACCATTATTTTTATAGTTCTCAAACTCATTAATAATTCATCAAGTTAAAACAATGAAAATTACATTAGTTTTTGTTTTGATTGAGAAGATATACCGAACACTCAAGATAGTGTTTCATCAGCTATCCAAACATTTCGAATTTTGTCAAAAATACTTTGCTGTGTGTCGTATTTTCAACTCCCTTCTCGGTGTTTGGATATCCTGATGAAACACTGTCTCTCGTGTTTAATATATATCTTCTGCCTATCTCTTTTCCTTTCAGTCTGACTAGGAATTAGTCATTTTGGATCAATCATCATTTCTGGGAAAACCCCCACCACCCCACCCCTGGTACCGAAATATGGGTTAGGGGTGGAGTAGGTGAGGGTTTTGATCCAGTCTTTTCATAAGTACATAATCAGCATCCTGACATTACCTTCTTGTATTGTAGGCCATATAATCTTCGCCCATCGCAGCTGTGTTCTTGTCAATAATATACGGGTGCCAGTTGACAGTGATACTGCCTTCTGTAAACTGGTGAATGGCCTTATCTAGACGTCTCTTGCCAACATAACACCATGGACACGACAGGTCAGAATAGACATCAATACTGATCATCTGCATAAATTAAACATAATATTAAAATCACTCTCCTATATGTTAGGCTGTTCCATTATGGTTTTACTATTGCAAATGAACAGAAACCAGCATTAGCTTACATGACCTTATATAAATTTCTTCTTCGATCTTCCTAGAAAAATCTGGAAGAGGAAGAGACTCTCTTCCCGATTTTTCTAGGAAGATCGAAGAGACTGCTCGCAGTGTAACTGAGTGTATCGTGGAGTCAACATTTGCTGACATTTTTCAGGATCTGTGCACATGAAATAGCAGACCGATGTCTTTTTCCTGAGAAGACTGTCCTCTGATCTGCAAGATAGCTTTTGTTGTAAACTTACCATGCCAGCTGGTTCAGGATAAAATAAAAAAGTTCGACTAATTTTACACTTCCAGTTCTTCTAATCTTCGTCAAAAGTCAGTTGCAGGCCCAAATGTCCAGGCCCAAATGTCCTTTCCGACTGCGTCTGACGTAAACCGAGATTAGTCGAAGATCAACCGAACGTCTACGATTCCGGTGTTCGGGAAAAAAATGCGAAGAACGCGGGATTTTAATATTTTTCGTGAGCTCTTGCTCCGTTTTACTTTGCCGCAGTTTGCAACCCGAAAGAAAAAAGAAGGAGGAACAATATCAAATTTAAGTGGCCAAGGAACCAATCATCTCCGGGAATCAATCTTTTTTTGTGGTTTGTTTAGTTTTGTGGTGGATCGCTTTGTTGTTGCTGTCAAGTAGGCTGACAACATGAGAACGCAGAATAGGTTCGTCGAGTTCAAACCCAGGCGAGAAAATAGCCAACACGCAAGGGATTTTACACGGCAAAACAGCCCAAATCACCATTATCTACGAACTGACATAAAAGGCTTGACTGCCTCTTGGCGCTGAGCATTCTACGGTTGTTTTGACTCCGTAGGTAAGAGCGAAGTTTTTGTTTGTTCGTGGTGAGGATTAATTTTGTCTACCAAGGAATTAACTATACGCTAATATTTTTACTGACTTATTGATGCGATCGGCCCGTTATCCATGGGGGCCTTTGCTTTTTCAGCTGATTTTTAAAATATGCTGTAATTTTGTGTGAGATTGCAGAACTGCGCTGTGCATGTAGTTTTCTTATCAAAGTGAAGCTAAGGAAACTCGGCTGGAATGCATGGTTTGCAAATTGAAATGTATTTACTAGCTTATTGCTCCACGGCATATTAAAGATTCATGAATTCTAAAACTGTATGCTTCTTCAAAAGAATGAAAACATAGCTTCCAGGAGTAGCTTAGAGACGGTTAACATCTGGTGCATCTGAAGATTTCCCCAGCAACCGGCTGGGATTAAAGAGATAAAATTTCCGTCAGCTTCTTTCCGGGTCGCGCAGTAAAAGTGGAACTTGATTCGCTTTCACCTGCTTTTGTGTATTTAAATTAAAGAACCTTCGATTTTAACCTTCCAGGAAGTTAAATTACGTTACTTGGTTCTCCATTGAATGTGTTAAAAGCCAGCATTAGCTTTTATATGAGGGGATTCCACGTTGTTCAATCCTTTGTGTTCAAGACTATTGTTCACACGCTGAATGCGTTTTAAATTAAACGTTTTTAGCGCTTTGGTTCGTCCCCTCGACAAGATTTGTACTTCACATTGTAGAGGATTTCTTTAAAGCTACAAAAACTTAAATTTTCTCAAGGTTCTGTCCGAGGAATGATGGTCTTCTTCCGGGTTCAAGTTTGGCGGTTGCTAAGTGGATTGTCTATTTGTTTTGGTGAGTAAGAAACTTTATATTCCTTGTTTGTATTAAAGTAAATTAGATAATAATTTATAAAATTCCCGTCTTCCAGGCCAGAGCTGTAAAATCTTTTTAAAGCCATACTTTGCTACTTTTTCTCTAAGTCCTGAAAGTTTTGTTTTGTTAGTGGTATGCACAATGTACTGCAACTTGTATAAACTGGTCCTATTTTTACTCTCAGTATTATTAGCTTGCATTGTATTGACACAGTAAGGAAAAAAGACCTTTGGCCATCCCAATAAAGTGTTTCGTTTCCCATCGCCCCATCTCTTGTGATGGTGGGTCGGTCGGTCGGGCAAAAAAAAAAAGAAAATAGAATGAACACTTGAAGGGGTCTGGGTTGAGAAGGCCAGGCTGCTAAGTAAGAAAGCCTGGTAACAAAGTCAACTCGAAAACGTTATTCTTTAACATGGTGTCGTATCGATGTTAGGATATCACATCATACAATTTTTGTTAATAAAACAAGATCATGTGCTTGTAAATTAAAGTACTTGCTTCTTTGACTAGTGAATCTGGAATTTTTTTTACTTTTCGAAAAACATGGGTCGGTTGGGCGATGGGAAACGAAACATTTTATTGGGATGGCCTTTCTCAAATTCACTCCAGTGGAATACAGAAAATGTTTGAGACTATATGTAAATTGTCCACCCCAGCCTCAACAAGTTCTTCCCATAGGAGTTGAAGGTTTCCTCCTCCTAGCGCCACCACCCCCCACTCCCTACCCCTAAACAATTATGGGGTTCGAGGCTTCAAACTTAAAATTTTAGGAGTCTGGCCTGGGGCTCTAGCCACACCATATTTCAGACCCTATACAAGACTCACCTTCCCTTTAGCCCCACCCCTCAACAACAGCTACAACAACAACAACAACAAGCTTTATTGCCCATCTTCCTAAAAGAAACAAAACTGCAGAGTGTACCAACACAACAATCTCTTTATTTTGAAGTATATATGAAATAATTCATATTTGAACTGCGGATGTAGATGAAAGAGAAGAAGGATCATCGCAGTTAATTTCCAATTTTTTAAGCAATTGGAAAGAAGAAGCCTGAAATAATCAGGGCTTCAACGGGATTTGAACCCGTGACCTCTGCGATACCGGGGCGATGCTCTACCAACTGAGCTATGAAGCTCAAAATAAAAATTAATAAAATACAAATAAATAAGTATTAAAGCTTACAAATAATTCATGGTACTGTCTGGAATAACCACAGGGCTAAAAAGACTAGACAGCCAAACTTACCCTCAACATATAAGTTTCTCTTGCTGATCTCACACTTACAATGAACGCTCTTCAGAATTTTGTAATAATCATGTTTGAAGTTATCCATGATGTTTTATGTACATTTATATAATAACCAAATCAATGCGCGCGCTCTGATTGGTCAATCAGCTATGGTTTATTGTGCCAGTAAACTCATGGAAAAATCGCGCGTCTTCTGAATTATTATATAAAAGCAATAGACCACAAGTTTCTATGGTTAAAAGACTGATAAACCACTTGGGATGTTGGAAGAACACTCGAAGAATTCGTAAATCACTCGCCTGCGGCTCGTGATTTACAAATTCTTCTCGTGTTCTGCCAACATCCCGCGTGGTTTATCAGCTTATAAACCATAGAAACTTGTGGTCTATTGCTTAAATGGTAGATAAATTACCAAATACTGTACACAGTCAGTTAATTATACCAGAAAACCTATTTGGATGAATAAAGTGTGTGTGTTTATATATGATGTATTTATCTTTCAGTTTTCGTTTTTTTATTGGGATTGTCAATGTCCTTGAGCCCAGAACCTTTTATCATTTTTGGCAACACAGTGGACATCCGTCGAGTGAACCTGGACGGTACTGGATATAACTACATTGTTCGTGGTTTGACAAATGTTGTTGGCTTGGATTTTGACATTAAAACACAGATGATTTATTGGTCTGACATTGGCATGAAAAAAATTCAAAGGGTGCATATTAGTAATGGTCTTGATCCTGGGAAAATAGAAGATTTTATCGTGGAAAACTTAGGAATCCCTGAAGATTTGGCAATTGACTGGACTGGTCGCAAACTGTTCTGGACAGATGCTAATAAGAAGATTATTGAGGTCATTAATCTAGATGGTACTCAACGGAAGGCACTGATCAGTACTGGACATGACAAGCCGAGGGCTATTGCTGTTGATCCTGCAAATGATAAAGTGTATTGGACCGACTGGGGAAGTGAACCGAAAATTTTAAGAGCAAAAATGAGTGATGGTACACAAAAAGAAGTGCTTGTAAATACTGGTATTGTATGGCCAAATGGACTTGCGCTAGACTATGTTGACAAGATACTGTACTGGGCAGATGCCAATGTAGATAAAATTGAGAAGTCATATTTTGATGGTCAGAATCGTAGTATTCTGATTGATCGCACTCGGGTCTATCATCCCTATGCTTTGACGCAATTTGGCAGCAGGCTATACTGGAGTGATTGGCAGCGGCACAGCATCGAGCACTGTGACAAGGATAGAGGTGACGACCGGGTTAGCATAACTGGTGGTATGACAAGACCTACGGCATTGCATGTGTATCATCCTGATCGGCAGCCAGGAGCAGGTACCGGTTATATTATAAATTACAAGTTAGAATGCCTTTGCAACCTGCATTGCAATATTATTGCCTGATTAAAGTTTGATTGTGATTTACAATTACTTACAAATGAATGTAGTGTAAGAAAATACAAAAACAGCCGGGCAAAGTCATGGCTAAGTCTTGTTCACAGACGGTCAATTTGCTTGGTACGTTTCCCTTAATGAACTTCCTGTGTCTTGCAACATGTTAAATGGGACAAACATTGCATGATGTGTTCAAATTGGGGAGATACATGTATAGTTGTCAATAAGCACCGGCGACCGGCAATATCGCCGGCTACTTAAACGTTTTCGCCGGCTACAATTTGGCAGAGATAAGTGGGAAAAAAGCGTTCATTAAAAAAAAACGCTTAACAAAAGGGACCCCAGTGCCGTCTACTTTCAAAATATCTCTGCATACTTCAAATCTTATTGACAACCCTGTACATGTACAAAGGAAACCAACAGCAAAAATGCCAGTGCTAATTTCAAGGTTTCATTTCTGGGTCAAATTCCCACTGCCCCTGGACCAAAATAATTAGATCAGTTTTCTATATTTTTTTGTCAGGGCAGCTGCACCTATAGCTGACCTTGCTGTAGTTTTAAACTGAGAACCCCTCTTTTCTCAGGAACGGTGTTATTTTAACATTATTAGTTATTAGCGCAGTTAGTGCAGCAGCTTTTAATGTCCAAGTTTGAAGTATGTAGCAAAGAAAAGAATGCTGCTGAACTTATCAGTGCTCAAAATGTCTTGCGTGTACACATATATGCAGCAAAACCGTTATGTTATTGTATTTGATGTATAATTTTACAACCTCTTTTTCTTTTTTCATATTTTGCAGACTTAAATGAATGCCTGGTTAATAATGGGGGATGCAGTCACACATGCTTAGATCTTATTGGTGGATATCAATGTCTTTGTCCCTTGGGGTTTGAACTTGCATCTGATGACAAGACATGTCAAGGTCAGATATAAATTCATGCAAATATTGTTAATATTTGATTCTGTTTGGAAAGATTCCTGGAGAAGTATAAATTGTGTAACTGTATGTGGGTGAATAATGGCGAATATCTCTAACCTTTTAAAAGTATATTTTTAATATTAGATTCTGATAGGCACCTTTAGGCCACCACACCTCCAACCACAGGTGGACCACCCGATGTTTGAGTTTGTTGCGTGACAGTGATCTGTGGCGGTTACAAAAGAACTATAGATGAACATGAATAACTTGGCCGCCTTTTGCTCTAAATACTACGTTTATCCTACATGTTCAATAGACGACCAGATGAAATGTTAAATGAGTCTTGTGTGCTTTTTTTGCCCGTTCTGGAATGGCGGCCAACTTATTCATGTTCATCTATATTTCTTTTGCAACCGCTATTGATCGGTGTCATGCAACAAACTCAAACATCGGGTGGTCAGCCTGTTCTCCCACAACCTGGACTCGCAACCAAACAATTCAACCCAAGAGTCCAGCTCACTAAACCACCATGCCTCCCGAATGAAAAACAACAAGCTTTATTGTTTACATTTACAATAAATAAAATATTGTAAGTTATAAATACAGCCTACCTGCAAAAAAGTGGAGCTAATCAAGGCAGGTAGCATGGAGATGTGACTATTACAATATACAATATAGTTCTAATGACATGAAAGAGATACAATAATTGCGAAATTACAGAGATTAATATTATTGGTAAATTATATATGTGACATTCGTGCACTGCTTTCTGGTCACCATTATAAAAATAGGGTGCCATTCAAATACAATCTACACTCATAATAAGCTACTGTTGGTTGTTCGTATGAAATTTATGATTTTATCAATATATTATAGTAGTATAATATCTACTTGAAAAATAATGCATATATTTACTAGCAGGCTTTTGGTAACTGTACTTTCAGACATAAATGAATGCAGATACAATCGTGGAGGCTGTGAGCAACTCTGCATCAATTTTCCAGGCAGCTACAACTGCTCCTGTTTGCAGGGTTTCACTTTACAGAGTGATAAGAAATCTTGCCAAGGTACTGTAAGGGTGAAAACCCCTAGCCCAACCCAGGAGAGAGTGAGAATTGTGTAGAGTTAAAATTACTGACTCAGAGACTTTCAGTGACTTACTACTTTGCACCAATAACGGGTCAGCGGAAGGGCATGATGACTCTTAACCCAGGCCAAATGAAGGTGAGAGTTGACGACCGTTTCATCAACTCTTAACAACTGTCATCAACTCTGGCCAAACAGAGAAAATTCTTACCGACTCTCATGGACACATTCTAATTGGAGGAGAGTGCACGAGAGTTTCAGGACAAGGAAGAGCAAGAGTTTGAATTCTCGTCAACTATTATCCTTGTTTGGCCCGGGTTTTACACATGAATGAGAGTCAGTGAGAGCTGCCATAATTGTTTGACTGGTACTGGCCCAAATAAGAGAACCCTTCACTACTCTTATTCACATTATTTTGCCCCAGACAAAGAAGGTTTAAGTTTAAGTTTGATAATACTTTGTCATGCCAGTACAAGTACAAAAAGGTTATCTAAGTTTAGACATTGTGACTGTTAATGCATGTTAATTTTTAATATGTATTATGTTACCCTTTTAATATGTATTATATTACTCTTTTGGTGTGTGTGTGTGTGTGGGTGGGGGGGGGGGGTGTGGGGCATGTACAACGGTATATATTTTAAGGAAAATGTGGCATAGAGGAATTGGAGTGAGGTACAAATTGCAGCGGCTGACAGAGATGGTTGGCAGGATTGTGTCGAGGCCTTATGTGCCACATGGCACGAAGAAGATAGGTATAACCGGTATAAGGTAACAACTCAACTACTATTTCAGATGCTGATGAGTGTCGCATCAATCATGGTGGCTGTGAATTTAGCTGCAACAATACAGAGTCTTCATACTACTGTTCATGTCGCTCTGGCTACATGTTGGCAGCTGATAAACACTCCTGTGTGGACATAAATGAATGCCAGACACTCAACCACAAGTGCCCAGGTAAGGACAGTGGATATTTGATACAAAGTTAATTGCCACCAAGAAGTTCCTTTAACCCTGTTGCAACATGAGGTGCAGACCCTCTAGGCCATTATCGACTGCATGAAAACATAGTCACTTAACTTTCACATTCAAGTCTCATGGATGTATGAAGGTAAAGTCTGCATGCAAGCCTAGTAGCCCATCAGGCCGGAGCTTATCCTGATTTCTTAGCAGAAAGCAACTAGGAGTATTTATACCCCCCCTGGATGGGATGCTATTCCTTCGTAGGGTTACCCTCCAGCATCACCGATTTACGAAGGTGAAGAACACAGCACAGTGCCCCAGCCTGGGCTCAAACCGGGACTGTTCGATCCGAAGTCCAGCACACTAACCATTAGGCCGCTGCGCCTCACAGAGTTAACCAAAGTTAACCATTGCCTGATTTCATACCAGGGGGACTGGGTCCGAGTCCATATATTTTGGGATTATTCAAAACAAGACCCACCTACTCAGAAAGAGCACACCGAGCTTTACAAGATCCTCAGGTTTGGTGCTTATCGGTCTAATATTGAACGAGATACAGCCAACCAAAAACTCCAAAATTTACTAAGAAATATATGGAGTCCGGACAAAGTGTCCTGCAATCCATACATTTCTTACTAAATTTTCAAGTTTTTGAATGGCTATATCTCCCTCAATATTGGCCTGATTAACACCAAACTTACGGATTTTGTAATGCCTGGCGTGCATTTTCTGACTATGTGGGTCTTGGTTGAATAATCCCATAATATATGGATTTTGTTACCAGTCGCCCCTGTATGAAATCGGGCAATGTCACGTGGAAGTGCAGCAGACCTGCTCAATAACATTGATTCATATATTAAATGATTGCACACTAGGGCTTGGTCTACATACTTAAAGTTAGAATCACCTAAGACAACATGGTTAACAGTACCACATGAACTTTCATTTAATTGGTCACACAGTATGATCTCATCCACGGACTCACAAGTTTTACTTAATACCATATTGTACATCATGATAAATAGAACCAGATGAAAGTACTGCTTATTAGTTAATAGCTTCCTTTTTCAAAGGTGGTCACGTAATAGGGTTTCATGAGCAGACTTTAAAACTAGAACTATCGTGTACAACTTTACAAACATTATGAAAGTGAGCACTTCTCAGTAGCTTTAACTGAATGATCGCACACGATGTAGAAGTTGAATCAAATGGTTAAAATAGGTCTTCGCTTTTCAGGTCAATGTGAGAACACTGTAGGCTCTTACAAATGCCTCTGCTCCTCCGGCCTTACTTACAATCCAGTGAACAAAACCTGTGATGACATTAACGAGTGTTTAATCAGCCAGCACTCCTGCCAACAGCTCTGTGTCAACACCCGAGGCAGTTTCCACTGTGACTGTAACCCAGGCTTTCTTCTAAGCAACGATCAATTGATGTGTGCAGATGTTAATGAATGCAACCAATCAAATCACTCATGCCAACATCGTTGTGTCAACACTGTTGGCTCTTACGTGTGTAGCTGTGACGCTGGCCATGTTTTATCAGATGATGGACGCACTTGCGATGCGATGTATTGTGGGATACCTAATGGAATGGCGGGTATTGTGGTCAAGTGTGATGGTACTCCTTACCCATACAGGTTAGATCCTGGGGGTTATATGTAGCAGGGATGTAGGTCGCATCTCACAAAATTATACAATATATGGAGATAATTAACGACAACTTAAACCAAGCTAAAAGATTGACAGAGAATAGAGTCTTTTTGGGAGTAAAAAAAAGAACATTCAGAAAGTCGATGTGTGAGAGAAGGTATTTTGTCATAAAATTTATCAATTACAAGCTCAAGTACACTAAACAACACCTATTCAAACTAGGATGAAGGTAATTTATTTGTTTTTACAGTACACAAAGGCAGCCTAATTAATGGTAGTAAAATACATAATACATAAAAATAATATAGATTTATGACATGTACTGAAGCTCAAATTTGTCAGATTTTGACAGCAATTATCCATGCATTTGTCCTGATTTCAGGTTTGGTGAAGTTTGCACGCTCACTTGTACCAAAGGATTTCTGATTGGCTCAAGCATCATCACGTGTCAAGCCTCAGGTCAGTGGAGTATCATTACAGCCCAGTGCGCAAGTCAGCTTCCAGGCTCCAACAGTCCACCTCTGGGAATCTTGCTATCTTCACCTTTTATTCCTGAAAATTCACCTTCAAACACTGTTGTGGGAAGACTGACCACGGTTGACAATGACGAAGAGCAGTTCTTTACTTATTCCCTGATCAATGGCGCTGGTGTATTCAGTGTGGATAATAATGCCAGTACTTTGGTCCTGGTTAGTGAGGTGGACTACGAGAGACAGTCAGTGTACACAGTGAGTCTGGTGTCCACAGACAGTGGTGTACCGCAACTCTCTGTCACCCAGAACCTGACTGTCCATATCACAGATGTCAATGAGCCACCAAGTAAGTAAACATAGAGAAAGCATTGGCGTATGGTCATGGGTTTGCATGCTGGCATGTGGATCAAGGTGTCCTGTTTTCAGTCCTGTCCCGGAGTCTTTGTATTTTGCTCTTGGGCAAGACACTTTACTCTCATAGTGCTTCTATCAACCCAGGAGCATAAATGATTACTGGCGAAGTGTTAGTGGGCTGTCTTTTTGGAGGTATATGAAGGGGTTACTTTTTCTGACAAAAGTGGTATATGAAAGGGTCAAAGTTTGGACCTTGGGGAGGAGTCTCCCCCGATAAAAAAATTTGAATAGCCCCCAGGCTAAAGCGACCAGAAAATGGCTGAAATTAAGATTTCCTATGATAGACTAACATCCTGCCCAGGGGGAGTACAAGTATTCCTAGTCGCTTCATGGGGGCAGATCCAGGCGTTTTTGATAGAGGGGGTCCAAACTTTGACTCAGTTGAGTCATAATAAGCGACCCTGTCGATGTGAGAATTTTAGCGTCAAACAAATAGTAAAAACAAAAAAAAAGTTGGTTAGGGAAGGGGGGTCCGGACCCCCGGACCCTCCCCCTGGATCCTCCATGGCCTCATGTAACAGAACATGGAGTTCCGTATCCACTGACATTCCGATATTTCTTTGACATAGGCGCAGAAGCCATTATATTTGTGCGTTTGCGTTTCACTCAAAATCTCGTGCAGCTTTCATTAAAATAGACGTCTTTCTTACCAGTTGTGGTTTGCTTTTACTGTGCATTGCATCAGTTACTTGCTCCTGTTTTTCCTTGGATTCCTGACTGGCTTGCTGCAAACAGTAGTTAGGGGTAAAATGACTGGTTCTACTACATTTTCTTTCTAATCAGCAAACCGCTCTGAGTAATCAGCAAGTAACTTAGTCTTTGTATTAAAAGTACTGCCAGTATATCTATCATGCGTTGGCGGCTTGGACGCAGTTATGTACAGGTAATTTTGCAATCTACGTGGGTTGCATTAATTTGAAAACTAGCCACTTTTCGTTCAAATAAGACAACACTGTCAACTCTCTCTTATTTAATAGATACTCCTGTGAGACGGACGCCTCTGTAATGCCGTGGTGTTGATCCGTGCTGTGCGTGCCGTTTACCAGTCTTTTCACTGTATCTAAACGGTCCATAAGCCGCGCCGCGCACCTCTCTAAGACGGACAGCTTGTACCAGACTTGCTGTCATCTGTCTACTCTTAGAGAGAGTTAACTGTTCCCTGCTTTGGTTTAAGACACGTTTTGAAAATTTATTTCATTGCATTTTTTCAGGTCCTCCTACAATTTCCTCGTTCACAGTTTACGAGAACGCCTCAATTGGAAGTATCATCGGGGTTGTTAATTCGTCCGATATTGACACTGGACAGGAAATCACCTTTTCTTTGCTCACAAATGCTGGCGATAGATTTCGAATCGTTGGCCGCGAGCTGCGTCTCCATTCGAAACTAAACTTTGAAGAAAAGGCGAGCTTCCGTTTGACAGTCGAAGCTAAAGATGACGGCTCGCCGACAATGTCGAGTGTATCTGTCTTCAACATCACAGTTATAGACTGCAATGATCCCCCAACGAGGGTTATATTTGGTGGGGGCTCAATCCCCGAGTACTCGGAGCGCACGCTTGGAGGGACCCAAAACGGTTCCTTGATAGGTAACCTTGCCACAGTAGACGAAGATGTTGGTCAGTCACACATTTACTCCATCGTGGGAGTTAGTGAAGTATTCTCCATAAACAAATCGTCTCTAGAAGTCTCCTGGGCGGAGCGACTGAACTTCGAAACACGTGATCGTTGGACGGTGCAAGTGCGTTCCACCGATCCTGTTGGCAAGAGCGTAGCGTCGTCGGTCGAGGTTCGTCTGCTTGATGTGAATGAAAACCCAAGCGGTATTTTGTTGTCTGCCGATTCCTTTCTTGAGAATGCGCCGCTGGATACCGTCGTTGGTTCTCTGAGCGCGCGGGATCCAGACCTCCACGATAATCACACGTTCACATTAGTTTCCAATCCAAATGGCATCTTCTCGGTCGAAGGTAAAAATCTAAAAATTTCTGCCGACGTTGATTTCGAAACGACTACAAATCCTTTAACAATCGTTTTGAGAACGACCGATCGAGCTGGACTTTCGTTTGACCAAACCTTAAACATCACAGTTCTCGACAAGAATGAATCACCCACAGATGTCGTCCTTCACCCCCGGAAACCCTGCGTGTCTGCATCTGGGATATGCGTGGAAGAGAATCGCCGTGTTGGATACCTCGTAGGAGATATAACAATGGCAGACCCCGATCTCGATGATTCCGGAGTCTGCGATGTCATGAACGATGATATCTTTAAAATCGAAAACGGTGCTGTACTTGTCAACGGAAACATTAACTTCGAGGCGCTGGACAGTTCTCGTTTGATCAGTGTTCAGGTCAGATGCAGTGATAAAGGAGGACTTAGTATCGAGAAAATCTTTAACATCAGCGTTTTGGACGCCAATGATGCTCCGAGCGCAGTATCCTTGTCGCATCAGATTGTCAGTTCTAATGCCTCTGTGGGGAGTCTTGTAGGGTCGTTTACGGTTGCAGATGAAGACCAGAATGATACGCATCTCTGTTATCTGCTGGATCCTGACAGCTTGTTCAGGGTTTCTCGACTTCAGCTGTTTGTTAAAAAGCCGCTAATTAATGCAACGTCTTCGCGCCAACCTATCCACGTGTTCTGTAGTGACGGCGAGGGCATTAGCTTCCCAAGAACCTTGTACATCGAAGTGAGAAGTAATCTTTTATCAAGTCAGGTGAACATCTCGTTAAATTCCACAGACGTGAAGGAAAACGAGCCCGCAGGCAGCGTCGTAGGGCGTGTCACGGCCAAGACTTCTGACCCAAATGATACCTTGGTGTTTCAGCTGGACGACGATGCTAACGGAACTTTTACTTTGGTCAGCGGAAATGCTGTGAATGCCATAGACCTGGTGACTACGCGGCCGCTGGATTACGAGGAGGAGAATGAACACAATGTGGTGATCCGTGTGTATGGCAGTGAAGGGGCAACGAACTTTGAAGTGTTTCGCATCCAAGTAAGAAATTTGCTGTAACTTTGATTCTGACAAATATGCCTCCATCCACAACAAAATAATAACCCAGTCGTCTCCAGAAATGGCAACCCAATAATTCCTTTCCCGTAAGTCAACTTTTGAACTTTGTACTTGCAGGTGATTGACGTGTATGAGGCCCCTGAACACCTGGTACTTCATCATACTTACGTGGCTGAGAACCTTGCCGGTGCACTGGTGGGTGTGATCACTCTGAAGGACCCTCAGTTGAGCCCCCTCTCGATTGGGCTCCTGCATGACCCTGCGTCTGCTTTTGAGGTAAATGAGGCTCTATTCGAGTTTCTTTTTTTTTTTTCTTTTGTCAAAACTAGGCCCAGAGCAAACGTAAATTGGTTGAAAATTAAAAAAGCCGTTTAGCCCCTTGCCTCGTAAGAACACAGACTCAAAGATATTGTAATGTTTTTAGTTCTTTTAGTCTTTGTTTGAGACATAGAATCTTGGTTAATTTAAATAAAAAGAAATGGAACCAAACCATGCCTCATTTAACCGTCACCCGGTTAGCTCAGTTGGGAGAGCGGGAGGTCGTGGGTTCGAATCCCGGCTGGACCAAAACAAAGGGTCTTAAAAATATCTAAGGAGAAAGTGTTGCCTTTGTTATGGCATCTGCACATGGTTAGACTTGTTAGTCTTCTCGGATAAGGACGATAAGCCGTAGGTCCCATCTCACAAACCTTGTCCATATATAATTCTGTGGGACGTTAAAGAATCCACGCACTATTCGAAAAGAGAAGGAGACGTGGTCCCGGGTGCGGTGGTCTATCGTCATGCCTTTAAATCATAAGTTACCATGGGTTGGGAGGGTTCATTAATGGTCTGATAGCAGCAGCCAGTGGTGCCCTTTGTATGCGGACGTCCCAGCCTACTGTATCTAATATTGTAAAAAGCACATGTAGTTTGTCCTCTCACTCACGATATATTATATATCATACATCATTTCCCATCAATGAAATCGGGGTTGGGATGAAGGGTTGTTTTGTTGGAGAAGCTAACAGGTTTGACCTCTTTCTCAGCTTCTTCCAACAAGCGTCTCTTATGCTTGGAAGCTGATGACTCGCCGGCAGCTGGACTACGAAACTGCTAAAATTCACCAGATTACAGTGCAGGTTAAGGACACCAACAACTCTTTCGCTGTCAATCAAAGCTTCACTGTTCACGTCACGAATGTTAACGAGGCTCCCACTTCGATAGCACTCAGTAACCACGTGATTGCAGAAAATTCACCCCAGGGGACTGTAGTGGGGGTCATAAATGTTACAGACCCGGATGAAGCGTTCGTTCCGCAAAGCATCACTTGTGGATTGCGAAACGATGCTGGTGGCAGGTTCAAGGTCAGCGGTCTGATGTTGACAGTATTGGATTCCCGGATGTTAAACTTTGAAGCCCCGGATGGTCCAGGTCATTTTGTAGACATTGAATGCCAGGATCAAGATGGTGATGCAACTCAACAGCAGTTTGTTGTGGAACTAACAGACGTTGATGAGCCTGCGATCAGAATAGAATCGTCTTCAGGAAAATTCGAGGTTTTTTATTGTGTTACTTTTGCTCGCCGCAGCTGATTTCCGTTTCGTAAACGGTCGATGCCACTTTTAACGGTCGATGCCATAATTGGTAACCAAGCTTTTCGGAATGGACGATGCTATATCTGCTCTAGTTTAGGCCTGGACTAGGTCGAAGCTGGTTATAATTTGGTGACAAGACTATTACACACTTACCAACTTACCACTTACCAATAATTGTTCAATTTCACACTGGTTTGCTTGCGGTCAGCTTTTATTTGTTGGCTAGGGCAATACTGTAAATAAAATAGACTGAGAAAGTCATCTTTTAAAATGAAATTTTGTGGGGGACGTGGAGGATCAGCCTGGTAGTGTAGTGGTGAGATAGGGATGTTGGCCTTCCAGAGGTTCAGGGTTCGATTCTTGTCATTGACGAACAATTTTTCTTTCTTTTTTGTGGGGAAAAATCGATGATACCCCCCCCCCCCCAAAAAAAAAAAAAAAAAAATGGCATCACCTGTTTACGAAACGGACAGAGTTGCCTGAGCATGCCTATATCACATGCTAGGGGCAGTTGTCTGAATTTAGTACTGACAGTTCACTTCATGTCTCATGATCGTAACACTCAAGTACACGAAAGAGGTATCGAATCAATGTGACAGGGTCAGATTATTTGATGCAATCTTGATAACTTTTTCCTTTAGCGGTATTATTTCAATTCCGACTTCTAGTTTAATCGGGGATTTCCCCGTCGTCTCTAATTCGTAGTAACGGATCACTACAGGAGTATTATATCTAGGGCTTACGGTTTATTAGGTTTTGTCGCCATCACAAACCCACAAAGAAATATTAGTTCTCCTATCCTATAATTTTCTGTATTCTCAGTACCTATCAGGTTGACAATGTATTAATATTGTACTGAGGAATTCATCATTAATCACTGTTTCTCTTTTTTGGTCTAATAAGGTTGCTGAGAATTTGAATCCGGGATCACTGATCGCCATCCTGCACACGGTAGATCAGGACAGATGGCAAAACCATACCTACAGCGTAACACCCGACGCGCTGTTCAGAATTGAAGGCGACCGACTGGAAACTCGTGTGAGGTTTAACTACGAGGAACATAACAGCTACGTTGTGAATATTACCACTACTGATAGCGGTAACCAAAGTTTGACACAGGGGGTGGTGGTTAGTGTACTTGATGTCAATGACGCGCCAACAGGAATAGTGTTGCCACAAGGGACGGCCATTCCTGAAAATACGAAGGTATGTTTTTGGTCTTTTTGCGTTTGCCGCAGTGGCGGCCCCCCTTCACTAGCCGGACTTTTTGTTTCTTACTTCTCTTTTGACGACGAAATTCTCGCATCTACAGTATCACTTATCATCACTCAACTGAGTCAAAGTTTGGACCCCTCTATAAAAAATTCCTGGATCCGCCCCTGTGTCGCCAGGGCACTTGTCCGTTTCGTAAACGGTTGATGCCATTTTAGCGAAACTTGGAACCTTTTCAACCATCATCGAATTTTTGTACACATAAACACACAAAATGGAATGAAAGGAAACTAGGCCATTTCCGAGTTCCCTTTTACATCTGTCTCAAAACGAGTCCACTCATATGAAAATGAGTTTGCTTTGCATGAAAATGAACATGCAGGGAAAACACATTTTCGCACTTAGACTCGTTTTGACGCTGAGGCAAAAAAGAACTCAGAAATGGCCTATTGCACGTCACCACCCAGTATCGAACCCGGAACCTCAGGCTAATCAATAAGTTGAAGCTAACTGTAAGAAAACTGGAGTGAAAGCGAACAGTTAAGCATTTGGTGAGCGCGCGTGGTGAATGCGTATAACGAAATCACTTACAACCATTGTTCTCGCCTAGTCCAGCCCTAGACTAGAGGAGATATGGCATTTCGAAAAGTTTGGTTACTAATCATGGCATTAACGACCGTTTACGAAAGGAAAAACAGCGTCACCAGGGGTTTTGGTTTATTCAAAACTGGACTGTCGGCTTTTTACGTTCACAATTCCCATTCTCTTTTATAGCCTAGTTATTAGGGCGCCGGACTTGTAATCCGGTGGTCCCGGGTTCGAGTCCTCCTCCCTGCCACTAAAACGGATTTGTCTTCGGTGGTCCCGCATTTAACTCCTCCACGCTTTGTAAATAGCCAACTGGTCTGCCTCCTGCCAGTTGGGATTTATAACAACTTTCTGTTTCATTTACAATATTTGTGTACTTGTTTACCGTGCCGCAATTAGGGAAGCAGTGTTAATTACATTTATTTTACATAACTGATAGTATGTATCTATTCTCAGGTTGGTTCACTGATCGGAGAAATGACGTCACTTGACGAGGACAGCGGTCAGACGCACACTTACGTCATCCAAGCCCAGACCCCTAGCGGCGTTGTCTCTCTTGGAGACGTGAACAAGCTGTACGTAGCGGACAGCGCTGCACTCAACTACGAGCTACACCGTAATGTAAACATCACTGTAACGACTACAGATAATGGTGCGCATTGGCGACTCTCTAAGGTTGTGACTTTGTCAGTTCCTATTCTTGATGTGAATGAGCCGCCGTACGGTATTCAGCTGGCTTCAGATAGCATAAGAGAGAATTCACCAATCGAGGCTGTTGTGGGACTCGTTACAGTACAAGACCCCGATACCTTCCCCCAATGGTTTCACTGTCTTCTTCGAAATGACGCTGCAGGGAGATTTGGAGTCAAGATAAATGCTTCTAGAATTGAGTTGTTTTTAACTGGTAACGGACTTCCAGTGAATTACGAGAAACACAAATCGCATAACATCACGCTTTTTTGCAGCGACAACGGCGGCTTGTCGTACGAAAAATATTTTGTTATTCGAGTTCTAGACGCGAATGATCCTCCTTCTAATGTGATCTTTACGGATTCGCCAGGCGATACAATCCTGAGCCCGAATCCACCGAGTAACACCTCAGACATTAAACTGGTGACCCAGGCTATCGTTACCGTGAACGAAACAGCCGATGTCGGAGTCACTATTGTAGCATATGTGCGAGTTATTGACGAGGACAACGCCAACAATCCCTTGCGGCCGCAGACGCACGTGTGTGAACTCGTAAGCGAGGCCGAAGCTAAGCTTCTTGTCACGGTCGATGTGCACGCGCCTTCGAACCCGCGGAAAAAACGTTCAAGCGATCTGGACTCCGTGCCGACAGAGTTCATGATTCAACCTGGCACAAACTCTATATTAGTCCGCGAGCAGCTTGATTACGTAACAACGACCAACTACACGCTGTATGTGAAATGCACCGATGATGGCGTCCCCAAAATGTCCACTGTTAGACCATTGCTTGTTTTTGTCCTGGACGTGTCCGAAGCTCCAACTGATGTTATGTTCTCTTCGCTGTCTATCGCAGAAAACGCCAGTAATGGAGAAATCGTTTGTCACTTCACAGTCATCGATGCCGACTCCACGCGAACGGGTTACTCTTTTGAATTAACGTCACGCGGTGTGCCATTTCGTCTGATCGGAAATCACATTCTCGTGTCGCGAGTTCCGCTCGATCACGAATCTACGCCGCTAATCACGGTGCAACTGACAGTGCGCGAGGTGTTCACTGATTTAAAACTCGTCAAGACGTTTGATGTCGCCGTCACCGATGTTAACGAGCCGCCCAGCGGTGTCACGCTTGATGGGAAGACTAAAGTGGAGGTTTTGGAAAGTTCGCCAATTGGATACGTCCTTGGGAAATTTGTTGTGGAAGATCAGGATGTGTACGATACGTCATTCTCCATTACAATCGAAGGAGAACAAAACGAAATTATCGCGGACTTTGCGGTCAGCAGTCAAAACCTTGTGGTGGAAAGCCAGTTGAATGCTTGGTCACGTGATCGTTACCTTATCAAAGTGACTGCAACTGATCGCGGAGGACTGAGTACCAGTAATATTTTCACTATCACCGTTGCAGAAGTAGATGTGTGCTCGATGAATAAGAGTTACTGCAGTCCATACGCCATCTGCTCTCGAGCGGGCCCGGGACGGGCCTCGTGTGCGTGCAAACTCGGTTTTGCTGGTGACGGGTTTCTGTGTAGTGACATCAACTACTGTGACACAGACCCATGCCATCCCGGTAACACAGTCGGTGGATGTCAGGATGGTTTCGGCGGCTGGCAGAATTATTCCTGCAACTGTAGACCAGGATGGTCGCCTCCTGACTGCGATGTGGAAATAAACGAGTGCCGACCCAATCCGTGTAACGCGAGCGGGACAGATAATTGTGAGGACCTTATCAACGATTTCAAGTGCAACTGTAAACGAGGCTTCAGCGGGAGGCTTTGTGATATCAACATTGATGACTGCAAATCGACCAGCTGTCTTAACGGAGGCACATGCGTAGACAAGGTTAACGGATTTATTTGCCTGTGTAAAAATCCGTATATCGGAGTGAATTGCGACACGGACGATACAATCTGTCGGGAAAATCCGACGATCTGCCCTCGTAACGGTACGTGCATTTCGTATGCCGAGGATCCAACGAAGTTCTCGTGTAGGTGCGAGGAACCATGGGGCGGTAACTGCTCTGGCTGTGCACCAGGCTATGGCGGACACAACTGCACGCCGTGCAGTTCTCCGCGGACTGGGGAAAATTGTGAACTGGATTGGAGAAATTGTAAACCAGACCCCTGCCTTCAAGGAGGAACGTGCTATCCCTTAAGAGGTGAAGATTTTTCATGTGTATGTCCGCCAAATTACTTTGGAAAGATTTGCGATAAAACTGTTGGTGTGAATGAAGATGGCAGCAGAAGTGGAAAGCGAACGGGACTGAGTCCCGCGGGACTGTACTCTCTGATCGGTTGTATTGCATTGCTGTGTGTTATCATTATTGTCATAATCATAGTCTGGAGGAGAAGAAAACGAAGAAAATACAGATCGAAAAATGCGCGAATAGAATACTACAGCAAACGGCAGAAATCCGAGGTTAGCTCACCATTCAGAGAAATGATGCAGCGAAACGAGTTCAACTTTGAAAACCCCGCTTTTATCGCTGAACCCGAAGGCGATGGTGATATCAAACCTGATGACGATGTTCCAAGGCTTGACAGAGCACCCACAGTAACCGAAATAACGATTTCAGGCGATACGGTAGCAATTGCGCGAGATAATCCAATGTACGAGCCGGTCGAGGAGGTCCTGAGGAAACACTCGGCAGTTGTGCGCAATCCTATCTTTGTGGATGACTCTACAGAGGAAAATACTAGCAGCGGAAACTCGCGGCTCTGGCGACGACCCGACCAACATAGTTTCTCAAAATGCTAAGTCGAGATTCGATTTCACACATTTTGTGTACGCAATTGAACATCCATAACAAACGCAAGAATTTCAACGAGTTACTGTAAACTAATAGGATGTCTATAGATCGGTTTCACTTGACGTCACGGCGGCCATGCTGGTGGACCAGAACTAAACTCTATTTTTATGCAAATTTTGCGCACCTATTTTTTACTGTTTAGTCCACCAATATGGCCACCTTATCACGTGGCTGAAAACCATCTATTGTTGCTGTGCAACGATATTAAATCATTGTAAATAATAGAAAAAAAGCAGTATGTTTATACATGCATTCGTTCATTTTGTAGATAAACATTCTCAATATTGTTTTTACTCCGGCCATTATATAAAAAGTATTTCTTAGGCAGAACAGTTATGCACATGGAGGGAAAATTGATTGATTATTGATTGTAGGTTTCTTGCGATAATTTAATATTTTATGGCAAAATGTTTTTATTTATTTTTTACAGTTTTGGTAACCTCATAGAACTAATCAATTTACTTCTAAAGCATTGCGAGACTTTCCTCAATAAAGACTGTCTAATATTTTTCGTTTTATTACTATTTTTGCATGGCTCTGAATCCCAGGGGCGGAGGTACTCGCATTATACATGACGGGGAGGTCCTACGGAGCTTCATATTGCAAACCCCAAAAAATACACGGGCCTGAAATTTTAGACCCCAAACAATACCCGACAAATTTCCTACCCCAAAAAATACAAATTTCGCCCGAGATGTCACCCAAAAAATTTTAAGACCTAAAAAATACGTGACAGATCTCTTGACCCAAAAAAATCCGAGCGTGTAAATTTTAAACCCAAAAAATACGTCGGAAATCGCAAATCTCCAGCAATGAGCAGCTCTTTCACAGTTTTGCTGATTACGAACTTTGATGATTAATTTGCTTCACAGGCGGCCAAGACGTTGCATGCGATATTTTATTTAGCGTAAGAGCTTTCAGTTACCATTCGGACTCGTCTTACACCAACCGTATGTCAAATTCGATTGTACAAGAGTATTGTACTCAAGATAAAACACGAGAGGAAAAGGGAGTGGTTCCGTGCAGATCCCTACTGATTACGAGGCGAGCACACTTGAATTTGCGTGATCATCAGCTGAGCGTTTCCTTATGATTTGGCAGTTACACACAGTTACACGTAATCCCGCCCTCGATAATATTTATACACGGGACGATTTTTAACGGTGATTTTTAATCCACGTTACACGAGACAACTTTTAACCCAACATTATACGTTGCAACGACGTGCAGCAACGGTATGTTACGTTACACGGGACGACTTTTAACGCAACCTCATTTTGAGCATGCGTACTGTTCGAAATTTTTATCACGGGATGTTGCGTTTACACGAGCTAACTCCAACAAAATTCGGGAAACAACGTTGCAGGTTTTGAATCGCTTTCAATTTGCTGCAATATGTTGTCGCAACGAAACAATGACAAATGTTACGTTAATGTTTCGTAGCGTGTAGCGTCAGCTTTACAGTGACGGGTTCTTTGCGTGTAAATTTTCGAAATATGTCGACACATTTCAAACTTGACATGCGATCTCGAAGCTTGAATTCTTCACGGACTTCGGCCAAAGTCAACTTTGCAAGTCAAATTGATTTTCCTTTTTTAGCTGTACAAGTGTAAATATAAACTCAGATGGCAGTACAATTTTACTTTCATACAATTTGTGTTCAACATGACATTTGCTTTGTTTCCGGTGTGAGCGAATGCTGACGTCACAAATGTTATGCACGTTCCAAAACAAAGGGCTTTCAAAAATGCATGACCATCTTTCCTTTTACTTCGAAATTACGAAGCCTACAATTCCGTCTGATGTTGTTTTGCCTTCTTGTACTGTTAAAATTGAGCGCCCTTTTGGTTTGTTACAGGCCAGTGTTAATCGATCATGAACACGATAATGAGGGCGCATTCGCAAAAGATTTGTTTGAGCGAAAGAAGAAAAGAGCTAGGGTGTTGAGGCAGTTAAATGTGCATTACGTTATCCTTCAACATTTCAACAACAAAAGCATCTGTTTAGTTAACTGATCAACGATCAACAAATTAGTTTTGATATTTTATTTTGAGAGCAAGCCGGAACTGAAGTCTGTCAAGCACGCACGCATTTGAAACATTGTACGTGTCACGTAGGTTTGACATTTATGTCGCTCAACTGTGCTACAATTTTGAACGTAAAAAGATTCAGCTCTTGTTATAGTTTTTGTAGATATATAGTTTTTAGTACAAACGACCCCAAATGCTTTTTAGCTTTTAATCCAATCGATTCAAAATAGAGAAGCAACACACAAAAAGAAAAGTTTATTACTGAAACTGCGCTGAGTTGACCGGAAGCCAATCATGGCAAGTGACATGTTCGTGTTTTCTGTAGATGTGACGAGAAGTCGGCGTGCGTGACCAATCAACATAGACAAAACAAAAGATCACGGTAAGGCATGCAGGGTCCATTTCTATAAAGGTTGCGAGGAGGAACGCTTGAACATTTATTCACGTCTCGTAAGCAAAATATTTCAATCGAGGGAGAAGATTTTGGCCACTACTAGAAATGCACGATTTGCCGTCTGATTTTGGCACTCTGTCGCCGAGCCTGGCGGAGCGGAACAGGCGAATGTTCAACAATTCGCTCATGAGCGATATAAAGTTCATCGTGCGGGACAGCGAAACTGAGAGAAAGATTTCGATCCCTGCTCACAAGTACGTCCTATCGATCGGAAGTCCTGTTTTCTACAAAATGTTCTACGGAGATTTATCGGAGAGAAGCGACTCTGTTGAGCTTGTCGATGCGGACTCTGATAGTTTGTTGGAACTTTTCCGCTTCTTTTATTCGGACGAAACCCATTTAACGGCCCACTGCGTTCTCCGTGTAATGTATTTGGCTGAAAAGTACATGGTTCCTGGCTTGCTGGACGAATGCGCTGAGTTCTTGAAAAACGAAATCGACGCCGACAACGCTTTGGACATTCTGAAGCAGTGCGAGTTTTTCCGTGACACCGAACACTTGCAAGAGCGATGTTGGAGTATTGTTGATTTACAGACCCGGCAGTGCCTTCGTTCGAAAAGCTTTCTTTCAACGTCTCAGCCAATTTTGGAAGCTCTAGTGAAGCGAGAGACTTTAGACATTGAAGAAAGCGATTTATTTCGGGCAGTTTTGTCCTGGGGTAAAATGAAATGCAAAGTGCACTCATTGGAACCGGAAGCCAAAAACATCAAAATGTTTCTCGGAGGTGCATCCTCGCATATTCGCTTCTGGTCCATAGAAGAAAGCGATTTACTAAATCAGGGTTTAACAACTGGGATTATTAATCTAGACGATTTGCAACTTACACGAGGACTCACAACTCCCGAGTTCGTTCTCCCGAAATCAAATCACGCTCAATTTCCCCTGAGGCCAAAGAGGGCTCGTCAACCGACGCGGCAAGGGATCCAACCTCTTCGGTGCCGTCGTTTGTTCGTGAATGAACCTCCTCGCCTATTCGCACCATACGAAAGTACCAATAGCATTTGTTTCATAGCCGATCAAACGGTCTGCATTAGCGGTGTACGCATAATTTTGAGTGGCCGAAAACTAAACGAACACTATGCAGTGATCACAAAACTGTTAGACTGCAATCGCACCTGTGTTAGCTGCGTGCAAGGAAACTACACCGTGGAATTTGGGGGAACAGAAGGCCTACCAGGCTTCGATGTGTATTTTACTGAACCTGTTCTCGTTAAAAAGGGTGCAAAGTATTTTATCACCATGTTCTCACCCGCTGAGCTGGATTTACCTCAGGGAATTGGAAAGAAAGATGAAGTGAATTGTGCCGGAGTGAACTTTTATTTTCCCGATTCAACACACAGACAGTTTCCTGAGTTGATCTTCCACCCATTAGCTCCTCTATGGTAGTGGGAAAAACCGCTCATTTAAAATAGATAGGTTCTATGCGCGTAAAATATGTCAATCATCCGTTTAGCTGCAATACACTATTCTGAAGTACTTTTACTGAGAGAATAAATATAAATTCATAGTGCTTGCCCGACATTTTTGCATGAAAGGCTTCCCGCTGGTCACGGATCACGAGAGCAATTCGAGAAGTTACGTGACATTGTTTTGTTGTCAGTTCTGCAACGTGAAAAGGTATTTGAATTCTGATTTTTCGGAAATATTGTGTTTGCAATGGAAATTTGGTGAATGGTTGTTGAAATAACTGATAAATTAAATTGTTGCCAATTGAAAATCTCTCATTGCTCTACACTGTCTAAAAATTGCGTGATAGCCCTTTGCATCGTCTTTTTAATCAGCTGTTAGCCCTGTGACTGCCACATGTAAATATTTCAGATTGTAACTGTCAATTGGTATTCTTGATACACAGGTTTTTTTTACGTGAAATTAATCTATCTACCGTTGAGTAAATAAAAATACACAATTCTTGTTCACGGGTTGTATATATTTGTGTAATGTATAAGGAAAGATATTAAGTAAATTTTTATTATCATTTTTAAGCGAAATTTATATATAAGTATATTTTTTGAACACGGCCTCCATGAAAAGCAGTTTTTATTCTTTTGTATTTTATACCTTTGCTTTTGTAGCTAAAAGGAAAGAGCAAGCGTAAATCGGTACTAAGCGGAGTAAGCAGGACAAAATCAAGCTAATAATTGCTTTTCACGATGGGGGTAAGGGTGGACCAAGACATACAGTCAAGTGAAAGTATAAACAGCGATGATTCGTGTGAGTCTACTGACTCAGACTATACTGATCTCGCTGAACTACACTCCCAAGAATCATCCTCTTGCAGGCTAACTCAGAATAGCTATTCATAGATCTGCCAACCTGAACTATCACGCGTCACATAAGCATGAGTCTCGCGCCTGTGAATCACCAGGCGTTCGGTCAGTGGGGAACGGCGCGAAAGAAAACGGCGCTCACGGGTTACGCCTACTCCACGCATACGAACCAATTTCTCATGATATTTCTCACGCCTCGCTGATAGTTTGAGATATTTAATATAGCCTCAAATGGCACAATTTCTAACAATATGTAAAACTGAAGCAACGCAATAAAAGAAATGTCCATGAAGATGATGCTACTTCTTCACTTTTAGAAGAAAAGGTACTTGGGACGACGTTCCGACAACTTTCTGTTCGACAAAAAACACCCTGGCACCTGCACTGGGACCAAAAAATGTTCGTACACTCATCGGAAGAGTTCGGAACGACTTCGGAAATCTCCTTACGACATAGTCGACATAGGTAACGATCGGGTCTTCTTCCACCGATAAAAATCTCAGCTCACGACTTTGACTCGGAAAAAGTTCGCAGATATATCACTCTTTAACTGTCTTAAACTGTTTGAACCGGACAATTACATCAAGGGTCATACAATACGATACAAGGATGTGTATGGATTATTATAGTGAAAATTCATTCTCGTCCCCAGAGCCGCTTGTCCCTCTTAGCCGGCTGGACCTGTGCACGAGGAATAAGTGGCTTTGGTGACACACGATTTGATTCGCTGAAATCAAACAAAGGAAGTCCAATCACATCAGCCGTTTTAAAACGTGCTAACGATAAAGGATTTTAAAACGGCTGATGTGATTGGACTCCCTTTGTTTGATTTCAGGGAATCAAATCGTGTGTCCCCAGAGCCACTTGTTCCTCGTGCACAGGCCCAGCCGGCTAAGAGGTTCAAGCGGCTCTGGGGACGAGAATGGTGAAAATTTAGATACAGAAATTAAGGGTATATACCGGTGACTTTGACGCCAACCAGACAGTTGCAATTGCAGTTGCAATTGGTGACCATTGGTGGTTTGTTTTATAAATGTGTTTGCTGTATTATGACAACAGAGTGGGGCAATAACAAAGAAAGGGAAGGGTATCGCGTTCTAGAATCCTTTTCGCCAGAAAAATCCACAAAAGATAAGGTCACAGAAAGCAAATCGAACGTTGAGACGACCGAAAGGTCCGTTAAGGGACTGGTGTATGATTTTGTTACACCACCTACTCAACGCTTTTACGGTCTGCGCAGTTTGTTTTTATCGCGGGCTCAAATTGGCCACAGCGCGTGTGATATGCCGAAAAAGTAAAGGTTCGATCGGAACGATTCGATCTTTATCATAATTTAAAGCCATTCCGACCTCATAGACATGTTTTCAGTATCATTAAGAGGACTTAGATGTCAAAAAGGTAAGATTTATTTTCTGTTTATTATGAGCTGTAGCTGTAGTATTACTTGCGCATGTGATAGTTCCAAGCCAGACCGATTCGAGTCTGATATAATTTCGTTTGCCTTGGAAAAGTTTCTAAATAACATCTGTCGTTTACTTTCACGTCTTCACTTTTTCAGCTCTCAAGGAAGCGATAAGGGGTGCCAAGTCTCTCTACCTAAACTCCAACTGCTCTGTAAGTCTTCTTTAGGTGTTGTATACTATTTTTCCAAGTAACATTGACGTGGGAGCTGGGGTTACATAATTTTTTCATGTATCGTGCCATCCAGACATGACTTAAATTCCAATTTGAGGAATAATAACAAATAGACGTGAGCTTGTTGTGGTATGTCCTGTAATCGACCACAAAATTTGATAATGTGATGAAGAAATAAGTGGTCGATCACAGGACTGTACCACAGCAAGCTCACGTCTATTTGTTTTTTACCATGAACAAAACAAAGCCAACATGATTAAGCAAAGACTCACTCCCACGAAAAGTGCGAGCGAACGATTCATAACTTACAGAATCACAAACTTCAAATTTCGAAAAGTAACACAAAACAAAAATGTGCCCACCCTTGCAATGATTGTGGAGATCTGGCAGCCCAAATAGCTGTAGAGCATAGCCCCGTAACTATAGAAATTGGAGAACCATGCAATTCATTTTTCATGGTCAAAATTGCTAGCAATGTCGCTTGCACATATGTATGCACCTACAGATGACATGGTAGCCATACTCCAGAAATTGGTCAACTTGGTTAACATTAGGTTAACAGAAGCTTACATCTTTGATATTGGACATTGGTGTTGACAGCTATCAAAACGAGGTATCTGCTCACCAGTATCACATGTTTGTTAGAGAAATAAGAAGTAAAGTTTCCTGCTGTTTACCATGATCTGAAAAAGGATAGTCAGCTCTTAGACTCCTAGTAGACTCCTAGTAACCTAGTAACGTTCTTTTGCTGCAGTAGCATGAATTCGCTTTCCAAATTTTATCTTTCCTGATTCAGAATTTGCTGTTGCTACAAACTGGAAGGAAACATGCTGGTAAGAATTTCTTGTTGTTTGTATTCCACAGTTGACTTGCAAGTCATCAGCTGTTATCGATCTAATAATTATAATGAAGGTCTATAAAATTTTCGTTTAGAATTCACAGTTTAATTTTCTTGGGAATATTGACTTGGTTTTCAGCTGTTGCTGAAAATTGTAAAACAATCTCACAGGAAGTTCTCTTGTTTGTTTTACAACACTTTCTTCATCCTTGAGTTCCTGAAAACAGGCCGCCATTTTGTTTTCAACTTGCATAAATTACATGTAGTTTTCCAAGTATGGAAACTACAGTAGTGCTTAGTTTTCCCAAAGGAAGAGAGCTCATTGTGGTTTTCTGGCCACTGGTGTTACGGAGCATTAATTAACCACTCGCACCTCCCAAACACGCATTAAGTACAAGTTTTAAGTGCATTAAGTACAAGTTTTAATTTTCTCATTTTCATTCTTAGTATTCCAAGTAAGAAATTATGCAACCCCTGCCAAGAAGGCTACTTTTTCCAGAAGCAAGCCTCATGTTAACATTGGAACTATTGGCCATGTAGATCATGGAAAGACAACGCTCACAGCGGCAATCACTAAAGGTAGATTTGTATTGCATAAATGTTAATTTTATTCATTCCCAGAAGCAAAAACTTATCTACATAATAATGTGCCTGTAGTCGGCTTATTTTTGGGTTGTATCTGAAAGTTGATTATCTTATCTATCATAAAATAATAACACTGTAGTTTGAACAGTAAATATTTTTTTTATACGTGTCTAATAACAATTATTAATATGATCATTCCTTACAAGCTACAAGCTTATTTGATTTAAAAACCTATTGGCCTTCGTTCAGGGTTCTCATCTAAAATTGTCTTCATTTTGTAGTTTTGGCTGAAGAAGGAGCTGCAAAGTACAAGTCGTACACTGACATTGACAATGCTCCAGAGGAGAAGGCACGTGGAATCACGATCAACACTGCTCATGTGGAATATCAAACAGCTACTAGGCATTATGGGCATGTGGATTGTCCTGGTCATGCAGATTATATCAAGGTGGTTATTTTTTTAATTTCTCCTTAGGCTACATGTATCTCCACATTAATCCAGACAAAATTTGAAATGAAACTTTTTTCTCCAGATTGGCCTTGTGTAAAACAGAAAATACTCTCCAAAATGGCTAAATTTGAAAAACGTTGGCTAGGTGTCATGTGTTAGTGTGGACGGCAAAAACAGAACTTGTTGAAAATGCTGGGGGAGGGGGGTAGAAATATTCCTAGTCGCTTCATGCCACAGAAACTGGGATATATGCTTCAGCTTCATAGGCCACTAAACTCGTACATGCAGACAGTAGTATTTATCACAGAATTCAGAAGTTATGTTTTGTTCTCAGAACATGATCACCGGTGCTGCTCAGATGGACGGTGCAATTCTTGTTGTGGCTGTAACTGATGGACAGATGCCGCAAACTAGAGAGCATCTATTGCTAGCCAATCAGGTGATTTTCTTTACCTAACTCCAGTCTGTAATATTCTTGAGTAAACAAAACTGCACTTGGGTGCGAAGAGATCAAAATATCCGTTATGCACTAATTACCTACTAGAAGATGGGTATCCATGTGCTATTTAACAAATAAAGAAGCCTAAGCCATGTATTATACTGTCATAAAACACGACGGGCATTTGAGAACACGATGGACATGTAGAAAACACGAGCCGCATGCGAGTGTTTTCTACATGATATAGATTTTATACGCCGCGAGTAAAAACACCAAAACACACACAATCGATAAACTGAAGCAATTTAATTTCGCTTCTTCTACTTTCATCTCAAACTTAGAAGCTTCTTTCAACAATCTCCGCAGCTTGACTCAGAATTTTGTCTGGAATTTCTTTATAGAAAATGTTCGCCGCCATCCCTTGCGAATTTTCACTAGAGTAAAGCTGACGAAAAACAATAAAACACACTTTTTCTATGTTTTATACTCTGATAAAACATAGGTTTTTGACCAATCAGAGCATGTGCAGAGTCCTATCTATATTATAATTAAGCAATAGACCACAAGTTTCTATGGTTTATAAGCTGATAAACCACGCGGGATGTTGGCAGAACACGAGAAGAATTTGTAAATCACGAGCCGCAGGCGAGTGATTTACGAATTCTTCGAGTGTTCTTCCAACACACCAAGTGGTTTATCAGCTTATAAACCATAGAAACTTGTGGTCTATTGCTTTTATATAATAATTGAGAAGACGCGCGATTTTTCCATGAGTTTACTGGCACAATAAACCATAGCTGATTGAGCAATCAGAGTGCGCGCATTGATTTGGTTATTATATAATAGAAAATAATGCCCGCTTGAGGTCTAGAGAAGCTGCTAGTGGATGCCTGAGCCGTTAGGCAAAGGCATTCAGCTGCTTTTTTAGACCTCAAAAGGGCATTATTTTCTTATAGGACATTGGGAAACCCATCTTCTTGCTGGTTTAGGCTATAGCATTAAAAAATCCTAAAAAATTACCAAATTTAGTTCATATTTCTGGCACTCGCTGCTCAATAGCTTGTCCACATTTTCGTCTCCCCAGTCACCTGAACTTACGGTATTTCATTAATATTTGTTTTAGCAGCCATAAAGAGTGAGCACTTGGAAAATGGATAGATACATGTACTGTAGGCTCTGTGTAAACAGATCAAAACCATGTGGTTTTCCTTTGGGTTACAATGTCATGAAACCATGTTTATTAGAAACCATACCCATGTAACCTATGCCTTGGTACATTATTTTACAAGTATAGTTCTACAAGTTGTACATGAGGAGGATCATGCTGTTGTGGGTACAATGCGAAGCTGTTCTGTTAAGATGCTACTGCTGCTAACTGCTTTGTACTGTACATGTACACTGTATGTTTCAGGTTGGTGTCAGGAATCTTGTTGTGTACCTCAACAAAGCTGATATTGTAGAGGATGCAGAAGTTCTAGAGCTGGTAAGCTATAACCATTGCTTCTTTGTGGTGTGTGTCCACCTCTGTTTATGTTTATGTAACACCTTTTACAGCATCTGCAGCATAATTTAGGCACAGTAGATTTGATATGCACCGATTTATTATTAACTGCTTGTACAGGTACATGTTGTATTTTATTCGACCATTTGACTCGGAGTGATACTGTACTGGCAAAACTTCTTCTGCTTTTGCTTGCTAGCTTAAGGCTCATCTTACGACTCCAATTTTCGACTACAACACTGTCACTAACTAATGAATTCCAGCCTTACCTGTATCAGTAATAAAAAATCCTAAAAATAGCAACTTCATTGACCACTCCCAAATTGGGTTTTTCAGGGCCAACGTCAAAACAAAAAAACAAATAAATGAACACAGGTTAAGAATCGAAACTGGCAGGATTCAGAGCAGTTGGCTATTTACAAGCGTAGCTGAGGAGTTAAACTCAGGGTAACCTACAGTAGAACAATACCAGCTGGTGGTAAGAACGAGACTTGAACCCACGACTCACGGATTTTAAGTCCAACGCTCTAACCACTCGGCAACGCTGCCTTGCTGTCTCAATGTAAAGCTTTTTTGACATCAGCTATTGATTGGTAACATTCAAGCTTTTTGTGTGGCTTTCACGACGTGAGCCACATTATGACACAGTCGGAATTATTTATTTTATTATTTAATTATTTATTTAGATACGAGAATCAACCGCTTGTCACGTGGTCGACTTGGAAGATTGGGCGCTAGTTTATAATAATAGCAAGAGAGGCGGGCATACCTTGCATGCCTGCACGAGACTTTAACAAAACACGTGACCTTATGATTCATATCCTGGTATGGCATGTAGTATATCGAACGTCACTGACCTTGTGATTCACAAACCGCATACCGAGTATGGGATGTAACACTTCAATATAACGCAACAAAGCGCGAGTCTCAAACAAGCCTCAGATTATTTATTTTTCGATCGTGTGTCACTTTGGCAAAGTTTTTACCGAAGCTATACTTTTTTAACCGAAAAATCGCCCGCAATTTTAACGTTCTAACAATGTTGCTTGTTAAATAATTATTACAATTCAACTCGTAAGCCACCCATGTACGCATCGCGGACCTATTTTTTCTAATCAAAACAGGTAGAACTTGAGATGCGAGAAGTTCTCTCACAGTACAACTACGATGGGGACAACACACCCATAATAACAGGCTCTGCCCTGTGCGCCTTGGAAGACAAAAACCCAGAGATGGGTAAAGACTCCATTATCAAGCTACTGGAAGCTGTAGATGAACACATTCCTACACCAGAAAGAGATCTGGACAAGCCATTTCTTCTTCCCATCGAGGATGTATTCTCCATCGCAGGGCGTGGCACTGTGGTGACAGGCAGGGTCGAAAGGGGTACGATCAAGAGTGGCGATGAAGTTGAGATTGTGGGCCATGGTTTGAAGACGAAGACCAACGTCACAGGTAGCGTGAGGATACTATTCGCTGAGGCAGAGAGTTTTACTGTATGACTCAGTGGACCCCTGTCCCATGATGCAAGACCAATATGTGCAATTGCCAGTTTGCAACCAATCCCGAGAGATTCAAATGACAAGAAGCGTGACGGCCATGTTGGATGACCAAACAAAAGAGGCTAACCAGAAATCTTTTGTTCATGTCATGCAACATGGCGTTGATGACGTCACTTGCAAACCAAAAATGGGACTAACCCTCTGATAACTAGAAATAGTTGACACTACATCTACCCTCGCTGTTAATCCTGTTTTTAGCGTATTCGGTACTACAGTTATAGCTTTCGCTTGTTGTTTTGGATTTTCTATTTGCTGAAAATCAGTTTCCTGTTCGGGGCGTTTTGCGATAATTCACGGGTGACCAGAGATGAGAAAACACTCGCACGCTCAAAATTATTCGCGTGTTGTTCTGACAGATTTCACGAGCATGATTTCTAGTTTCTTCAAGATGGGAGCAGAGCGCGCGATTAAAAAAAAAGGATTTACCTCGGTTTAAAAACCTGTGACATTTTTCTTTGTTTTTGAACTATTGTTTCGCTGTTCTATATAGTTTCGAGGTTCTTTGTTGTCTTGTTCTGGGTAAGGTTTTTTTCACCTTCAGGTTGTGCAAGATCTTTTTTGGACTGTGAGCTTTTACAATATTTTTTTAACATCATTACAGGACCTGGACAGTACAAAGTGCTTGCTAGATTTTTTCCCGTGGCTCCCTTTGCAAGATATTTTTGGGGGCGCTTTTTTGTGCAGAATTTTTTTGGTACTTGCACCCCACCCCCCCCCCCCCAAAAAAAAAAAAATAAATAAATAAAATAAAATGGTCCGTCCCTTATTGCACGGTTAGTCCCTTTAGTAAGACGTTATTTGGCTTGTCAGGGAACGCTTCTGCGTGGGAAGGTAGCGTTGCGTTCACGACGAGCCTAATATCGACTGTGTGGGGTGAGCAGTGCACTGTGTATTTAATGATATTGCAATAAAAAATTATTCTATTTTCCTTCTATGTAGGTATTGAAATGTTTCACAAGCTGCTCGATAGAGGCGAAGCTGGCGATAACCTAGGAGCCCTGGTCAGGGGACTGAAGCGTGAAAATGTCAAACGTGGAATGGTTTTGTGCGCCCCGGGGACCGTTAAATCACACACTAAGTTTGAGGCTCAGGTAATGAGAACAAAAGCGCTTGGCAGAAAAGTTTTCAAGTGACTGTTTTCGAAAGCGAGTGTGCGTCAAAGAATTGAGAGGAATTAATGAATTTCGGGGTTGAGATGGGAGAACTTGTATTCCGTGGTCTATGAAATCTTTTTGATGGGTTAAAACTTCTTTGCTCGAATTTAAAGGCCTGGTAGCTCCAGGGCAACTAGTCCAAATAATCATTCGCAAGAAAGTTTAGGGGAAGGTACCTCTAAGGTTCTATGCCATTGTCGAGAGGCCCTGTTTAGAAGCTACTTTCACCTTACTAGCTGTGTGTCACCAGCTATTTTTTAGTAAACTACAAGTAATCGCTTCAAAGTAATTTTTTTCAAACTCGCACAGGTCTACATCTTGAAGAAAGAAGAAGGCGGTCGTCATAAGCCGTTTGTCTCTAACTACCAGCCTCAGATGTATATAAGAACAGGAGACGTTGCGGCTACTATCTCCCTCCCCGAGGGGAAGGAATTTATCATGCCTGGCGAGGATGCGACCTTCACCATCAAACTGATGTTTGACATTGCAATGGAACAAGGGCTCAGATTCACTCTCCGGGAAGGCAGTCGGACTGTGGGGACAGGGGTGGTGACGAAGATTATCGAGTAAAGGACTTTTCAGCTTCCACTACTGACCCCTCCCTTGTGTTCCTCTGTGGTTTTCTGGATTTTATTTTCGTCGCAAAATAACATTGCTACCTGTTCAGCTAACGCCACTCTGCTTAATCTCTTGTTTTTTGGTTGATATTTTTTGTCAATGAGGGGGGTATATTAACACTTGTCGCCATTCAAGGACAAAACTATTCACCAGGGAACCTCGTTTGAGCTCTTTCTGGTAAATCTTGTTACAGTTGACCCTGCATTTCCAACCTTCTATATGCAAACGAGGTTTTTAAATATTGCCTCGATTCCATGACATTTCATCATCGATCAATCGCTGGGAACTGTAACTATGAGACTGTTTTGAATTCTATTGTTTCAAGTTTCTTTTAATGTGCCCCTTGGGCATCCCATCATGTTTCTCGCAACAATAGAAATCAAATTGACTGCAGTATCGGCAAAAATGGTCTATTGCTATACGAGAACTCTCTCGCCTTTGGTTTGATTAAAAATTCGAGTATAAACGTTAGCTTAAAACGATATTTTGTTAAGAAATATTGGAAGGTGCAGTCTGCGATTTTACAGTGACGTTATTGTTTTAAAAAACTAAAACTACTCCCAGTGCTGTAGGGGAGCAAGTCGAAGATGCTTGAGTTTTTTTCGATTAGAAAGCCAATGTTTTCATGGCGTACGAGTTAACGGTTTAACCTTCAAATTGTAAAAAGCAATGAATTGCCTCACTCTAACGAAATTAACGCTAGTGATGCGTTCCTACAGCTGTAAATTTCATGTCCGTACTCGTTTGTGAAATGCCGGCACTGCTTTATCATAAATACCATTCTGTAAACTAAACGCGACTACTTCGACATTGTGGTGGTTGTGGGGGCTGTTAGCGCCCACCGGGGTAACGCGGGTAACGCCCAAAACTTGCACAATAAACCATAACAGAGCGAACAACGGCGACAATCACCACTCTACAGACGGAAAGTATCATTAATGCTATTTAAAGCATATGTCGTGCATTCCCATATTAAACTAACACAGCTGAAAGCACCTGCATTCAACTTTCATGTAGATCTCTTAATACTCGTGAGGCAGAGCCTGGGGTGGATGTGCTGTTGACATGACCAATTGGGAAAGGGCGGGAGTGTTACTCTCATGTTAGGTCATCGGTTCAAAAAGAGATTGATTGTGGAAAATATTCCGCTTGAAGGTTATAACGTCCAGTATCGAGAGATGTTGAGACAAAAATGGGGCTGGATTCGAAACACCCTGCTGAGAACACCAAATATCACCCGCCAGACCCTAACTTGGAACCGCTGAGGAAGAGAAAAAGGGAACGCCCCAGAAACAGCTGGCGACGGGACAGTACACCTGAAGCAAGAAGAAGAACGAAAGGCCAAAGTTCTAGTTCGCTGGCGAGGGGTTTTCACAGTTCCGTGCTCCACCGCTCTACGTCCGCCATAACCAAGCACGATGGTATCTCTTGATTCCTTTTCGTAATATATACCGTTTATGAGAAGGAATGATTTCATTGTGCAGAGTTTCCTGTTATGGCACAGCGTAGGATTACAAAGATATTCCCAATATTGGTTATTTTTCCGTTTCATGGATTTAAAGAGACGGTTAAACGGAGAAGGGTTTTTTTAATTTTAAGGTAGCTACGTGACGGTTTGTGAATTTTGAGAAATTTAGCCTAAATTTTCAATTTCGTCATTTGCAATCCGTTTCAATCTTCGTCTCAATCCTTGTTCCATTTTGGTTTAGCATCATCTGTTTGGTGTTTTGCTTCCTCCGTAAACAATTATTTTAAGGTTTCCTGCATTTTGAAGGTAATTTGGTTTGTCACAAAAATGGCTCAAAATATCGTGACAAAGTCAACGCGTTTTCCAGGTCGCAAGCTATTTCGCATTGTGGATCATTCATTTACGATACAGTAAAAACCCGCAAGTAAGAACCTACATTTTATTTTTTACAGTATGGCAAAATAGGCTCTTGTACTGATGATTTTGGGGTTGTTATTGACAATTTAGGCTGAGTATGTTCTTAATTGATATGGGGGAGACAAAGTTGTTGATTACCAGAAAAATAATAAAATTGGGATTTGTTCCTTCACTATACAGCATGTATTCATAACTGAATTGCCATAAGTCTAACAAAACTGGCTAAACAGTGTATATGTAGTACAATATTACCCGCAAAAGCATCTTTTCAACAAGAGCTGTATATGAAAGTGTACTAGAACCCTCATATAAGAACCGGCTTATATTTGTTTGGCTACAAAGGGTCTTATATTTTGGGGTATTAAAATGACAAATTTCTGCCAGCAGGTTCTTAAACCACTAGGTTCTTACACGCGGGTTTTTTACTGTTCCTACTATTATTCTCGCGATTCTTCTGAAAAGGTTCATTAGTGCGGCGGCTAACACATTGTGATGTGTTTAAAATGTAAATAAAACCCAAGCAGATGCCTCGTCAGGTATTTCTGTTAAGTAGATGATCTAGAGCTTCTAAAAGTCTTTCATACATGTCATGCTATGGCAGAACGTTTGGGAATCTGGCAATCGAAAATCGAGAACCGGAAGAAGTTAAATCTGCTAGTTATCATGCATATAACTTTTGGGAATGCCGTCGTTCGTGAAGAAGCCCAATTCCCCTTTGTGTGGGCAGACGCTAAAAATATTGGCTTTAAATCTTAAGGGAATATTGTAGACTCACTTTCCAACATAAATGAAAACACTTGTCAACGAATAAGATCAAACGAAAACAGACCATCGACCAGAAAACATGCTGTGCGGTGGACCATTTGACCTGCCCAAATTTCTCTTGCTGTCCAGTTGCCCAAAATATGCCCCCCCCCCCCCCCCAGCCCGTAGGCCTATGTTTTTTTTAATAGACGCTTAGAAAAAGGTATTGTTTGACGGGTTAAATAACTGTACTGATCGTGACTCATTCCGTTTCCTGGGACGCATAATCATTCATTATTGTTGGGTCAAAAATAAAATAGTAAATATTCCTTTACGGTTTAAAGCCAGTGTCCAATATACATTTTTCAAATCCCTGACTCGTGCATAAAGGTAAATTCCGCTTTGATATCCCCGCGTCTCCGCGTCCATCCTGTAAAAGGTTTTGTTTGTAATCCAAAATAAGCAGAACCCTATAGTAATTGAGAGATTGATAATGGCGTAATTTTGACGCTGGCGCGGCGCGTCTCGTGACAAAACTTCCGCCGCTTGAACTACCAGAAAGATTGAGACGCGTTTATGATCAGACCAAAATGAAGATATATTGACGACCACGCCTATTCAATCATGAGAAACCTTTCCAAGTGTATAATACTAACTAATAATCAAGATACATTAATTTACTCTTAATTGCTTTTAGAGGAAAGCAACCATCACTTTACCTACAACAGTGCATCAGTTTGCCGATTCACCGATATACGTGCTACGCAATTTTACAGTGTGTAAAACCTTAAAACCTTCTTATGAAGTGTTCAAATATGAAACCTCGAAGCACGAAAACATGTGAAAAGCAAACGGCGTGCCTGCATTTGATGTCAAAGTCTTTGTTCTTAGGCGAGCAGTCTGTACTTAATATTGACTTCTTTTACTGAACTATATGCGCGGCTAAAGATAAATTCTTACTAAAAATAAACCTAGCACCTACTAATATAAAGGCTGCGGTGCTGGAAAAGTAAATTCAGATCAGACATTCAAGCAGGCAAAGCACTTTGGTTTTCAAGACGAGCTGAAGGTATGCGATGATAGACATGTTATGAATGGAAATTCTTGCTTTAATATTTTATGTAGCTTAGGGCCTCCACAGACGAGACGATTAGTTGTCGACAACTACTTTTTATCAACAACTAAATGTCATCGACAATCCAAAAACATCGTCTGTGAGAAGAGTTGTCGACAACTAAATGCGAAAATTGTAAGTTGTCGACAATTAACAGATGTCGACAAAGACGTTTTTGACCGTTTTTTCCCATTTTCTCCCGTGTGTGGAAATCATTGGTTTAGTTGTCGACAACTGTTGCAACTGAGCATGCGCACTGAACGTTAGTTGCCAAGCTCTCGTTGGCTTGACTAAAGACATCGACAACTCGAGACAACTAACACCCCAGTGTGTGGAATGTTTGTATCGGACACAAATAGTTGTCGATAACATTTTGTTGTCCATAACAAATAGTTGTCGACAACTAAATGTCTGGTCTGTGGAGGCCCTTAGCTTTGAAACGAGTCTCCGAGGAGCATATGTAGAAATACCTATTTTAAAAATTAGTTGTAGTGTTGCAGTATTTTTTTTACGGTTTTGGGTGTTCAAGGAATGAGTAAATGCAATTTTTGCTTTGGTTTCATCGGAAACATATTTCGAAGTTCCACTGAATTCCACTGAATCGCTTAAAAGATGTGAGATTTTTCCTATTCTCTGATAAAAAATTGTTGTACCAAAATAATTTACACCTTATTGCAAACTTTTGAGTTACTGCTTCAAATATCTTATCAAAAGAAATCTTTTCTAACAGCACCAAACATCGAAAACAAATTTCGAAGTTCCACTATAATTCCACTGAATCGCTTAAAGACGATTTTACAAAATGGCTACACGTTAGATTTTGCCTACAGTTTGTGATCTTTAAAATTCATTTTCTCGGGCTCTGATAAGAAATTGTTGTCGTGGTTATCACAAATAATTACTTACATCTTTACCTTTTATTAAGGGTAAAAAATAACGCAATATGATTTAAATTATTCTGGTACTCGATTTTTGTCCAACTTAAATAAATATTACTAAACTTCCTGATGGATTCCGTCTTAATTTTCCCATTTTCATTATTCGTTTACTTGATTAACCGTGTTTTTATTTTTTTCCTATTCCACAACTGTTACAAGCTTCTGCTGTACGAATAATATTAAAAATAAATATTCTAGCATCTTTTCTGGTTAATTCTTGGTATTAATCTTGCAATTTTTCGAAACCAAGTCATTTAATAACTTTTGCGATTTTATCGCACAGATGAAAATATTTTGAAATATTTCTATTTTTGAATTTGTAAACTTGAAAAAGTAGTTTCTGTGACACTTCAGTTTAAAAATTCATAAAAATAAGGGAAGAATAAATCAAAAATGCCGAGGAACCATTTTTAGACAAATATCTGCTGATATAATTCCACATCGTGTAGTGGCTGTAATCATATTAATTAAACCTAATGTTGTGCCACATGATCGCAAACGAAATGATCTTATCAAAATCAAAAACTACAAGCTATTTTCCAGGTGTAGCAAACAGGAAAGCACTGATCTTTGAAACAAAATGCTTCTAAAAAAGATTTACAACGTTCAAATATTCCCGACCGAGTGTGTCCAATCGGGGATACATTTAAGGACGTTCGCGCCAATTGTTTGTGCACATCGCTACTGCGCACGGAGTCCGTCACGCACGTCATCCATCGAGCGAGCGCGCTGAGGAAAAACAAAGGGCCAGAAGCCGTTTCTTAGCTTTGCTGAAAATTTACTCTCTTGAATGGTCGGCGACCCCTACTTTTTTTTCCATGAACTTATTTTATTTACAATTGTCGGTAGGTTGTAAAAAAATGAACAAAAAATCAATGTGGGAAGTTTAAAAATTTGACGTTTTCTGCCCACAGGACATCGAATCCTGCCACCTTGCGGCTGTTTGGCGAGCGGAAATGTGGTCGCTAAATGCAATTTTTTTCTTTAAGGAACCACACCAATTGAATAAATACACTTTATGGGTCTATTTAAACAACATTTGACAGGGATACGTTAATTTCAAAGATTTATTTGCAACATTTTTGTGCTTATAAACATTGTAACCGTATCCGCTAACGAAGCGCGAGTTTTCAGATTTAGGGCGTTCTTCTGGGCATATTATCTCCAAAACGAAGTCGGTGACCCCCAAATTTTTTTGCATTTCTGACATCAGTTACTCATTATCTTACAGTGGTGAGAGTTTCAGAAAAAAATCAATGGTAGAAAATTTTTGCGCGAACGTCCTTAAGAAAACAATGTTTCAGTTCAAACTAAAAACATAAAAGATTTTTGTGCAAACAAGGCATAATTATAAGTGCCAGTCACGTTTCATGAAATTTTACGTACCTTTGAGCAATTAAAACATATTAAAAATAAATAGACGTCATTCGCTTCGGCGGTGTTTATCCCATTGCAAACCACGTGATAATGTATAAAGAATTTTTCTTTTATCCAGCTTAAAATAATTCATTCGTATGTACTCGACTGCTTGAAAATGTGAAGCGAAAATTCTCAAGAGGATCATTACATCTTCCACACTTTGTCTGGAAAAATCGCCGTTTTAAAGATGTAAAGAGGTAAGCATGATTTACTTGGCAACTGAGCCTTTCTAAAACTAAAGCCTGGCTTTAGATCAACCCAAGACACGTACTTGATGATCGAGGCGAAGTAAGCACAGACGAAAAACTGATATTTCCCTTTTTCTTTTGCTTCACTGCGCTTTCGCTTACCTCGGTGTCAACCGGAATAACGTAAGCATAGAGGTCCTTGATGAAGCCTCTCGAAGATTTAAAAGCTTGTTTACACGGAACTGACGCATGAAAACAGAACTGATGCTTACACATCTGCCTTTTCCTTGCTTGCTTGATAAACTTGAGCACGGATTTTACCGAGAGTGCATTTAAAACTTTTGTTTTGGACTTTGCGGTCTTCGCGCGTAATTTATGCCTGTTCTACTGCATTGAAAAACCCGTAGTTTGTATCATAATGTGCATTTGCTTTTGCACCAGTCTTTCCGACCAAGCCATGGCGCGTATTGAGAATGGGTTTTTAAAGCTTTTAGTGTATGTTTACTTATTCTCAATCTGTAGACTTCATTTTATTTTAATATGACGCCCGAGGCAATCGCAACCAGGAAAATAAAACTTGTTGGCTTCAACAGACCATATAAATATCGTAGTGTGCGTAAACTCATGGCTTGTCCACAACTTTAATGTTCACCATTGCGTTGAATATTTCAAGGCTGTCGCAAGGTATGACAAAATATTTAGTAGTATTTGACGTGAATTTTTTAGTCATATTTCAGTGTTTTTAAAGAACTGAAAGTTTTAATTTTACTTGGCTGCATTTCTCATCGATGCAAAACTGCGCTTTAATGTTTGTTGTCGCTCGTAAATCGACTGTTTCTGTTGGTATAAATTCTTTCGAGGTATTGGCAATGAGATAGGTTTTAATTCGTTTCTTTGTAACATAACTTGTGCAGGCCTGGTAAACTCGCTTTGTGGTGCTGTTATTTTTATATTTGATTGATATAAAATCTGATTGATCATTTCAGTTGGTTGTTTGCATAAACACCTCCGGCGCGTGTAAACTTCACCTATGAACACAAAGTCACAATGAAAGTAAAATATACTTTGAACGTCGGCCTGCAAAAGAAAGTTTGGCCACAATAGATTTTATGGTCTAAAATTCCTCCACGTGCTCAGCAGGAAACAGAATTAAAGGTCGTGATTATCGATTGTAAAGCCAGACAGCTTGTTCCTTTGTTCCGCTAGTCCATTGTTACGCTGGTCCATTGTTTCATGCCACGAATCCATGTTTCACTCTTCTACGAAAACACGGGACCACGGGTCACACTAAACCACTCTTCACTGTTTCAATGTTCCATTGCTGAACTGCTCCAAGATTTCATGCCTATGTTTCGCTGTTCCATTAGACTGTTCACAGCCGCTCTGTTTTTTCAACGCAAAAGAAAGTGCGCGAGCAAAAAACTCAGCAAGCGAAGCCCCACGTTTTGCACCGGAGTCCAGTTCTCTCGCGATTCATTCACCTCGTTCGCCGATCGAGGAAAAATACGAAAAAAATAGCGGACTATAAACAGTCTACTGTTCCATTGTTCCAGTGTTCTACTGTCCCTTGTTCATTGGCAATCGCTGTTCCATTGTATTTCATACGTTTCGGTTTTAAAAGGATTTTCATAAGCCAGTATTAGGAAAAGTCTGCATTCGAGCCCTTCAGGCCGGCGCTTATCTCCGGTTTCCGTAGCATGAAGCGACTAGGAGTATTTCTACTTCCCCCTGGATGGGACGCCAGTCCCCCCGGCAGTAAATTCGCCGGTTCCCATTTTTACACCTGGGTGGAGAGAGGCACTGCGAGAGTAAAGTGTCTTGCCCGAGAACACAACACAATGTCCCCGGTCAGGGCTCGAACCCGGACCGCTCGATCCGGAGACGAGTGCATTAATCATTAGGCCACCGCGCCTCCCGCTTAAAAGGATTTTCATAAGCCAGTATTACCAGTTGTGAAATAATTATCAGCCAAATTCGTGAACTCCATGCTGTGGCCCATCAGGACAGATTTTTCGCTTAGTGGCAAGTTATTTTATTTTGCCAACTGAATTATTTTCACATAACAAACCTTTTCGCAAAAGCAAAATGTTGTTTTCTTTTCCACGACAACTCTTAAAAGCTGTGTAAACATGCTAATTTTACACACACACACAGGTGCAGAGGAGATTAGAAACGAAAATCTTCGGCTGTTTTCGCTCCATTTTTTATACATAGAAAAACGAAGTGAGCACCACTCAACGTTTCCTTGAGGTTTGGTGCATTTTCTTTCCGAGCTAGCAATCTTTGTTAAAAGAGACTTAGTTATCGTCAATGAAGCTATCTTTGGTAATGTAGAAAATTACGTTGAAATTAATAGAAACCTAACGCACTTTGGAAGCTATCAAATTTGGTCCACATTTTAATTCAGCGCCAAATCAGTCAAAGGAGCCAACACAAGGATGAATAGGATTGAACCAGGTTCATGCATAGATTAATTAATTGTCTAACAGAATGGAGTGAGGGAGTGGATGCTAAGTCGTCTCTCCTATGTGAAAATGGCAAAACGTGATGGAAAAGAGATGACTGGGGACGAGCCAGGAGTGGATGGGTGAGTGAGTGCTGTTGAGGTCCATTCCTAAACGTCATAGCATGACCTCGTCATCCATGAGCAAGAAAAATATTTTAAAAACAGTGGAGGTCCTTTCTCAATCTGTGCTACCTCACCAATACAACAATGAGGGGCTACAGTCTTGGACAGGACTAGTTGACACAAACAAATATTTATCTTCTCCCCTTCCTTAATGCAGTTTCGTGTTGTTTGCAATTTCCCTGGCTCTGTTTTAAATTTCACAGTGAAAACAACATTGAAATGAACTTTGGTGCCCTAGATTAACAGGTTCTGTCCGAGATTTGTAGTTCCTATTTTATTTTGATTATTGATCGTAATTACTAAAAGTGAACTATTTATCACAGCGAATTTTACAGTGTGGTTTTATACCCTAACTACTCACCAAAGCTAACCATTTATCGAAACAACCCATTTCCTGATCAGCTGGAGCACTCTAATTTTGGGTTAACGAACGAAGGCCAGATAGTTTTGTCAGTGAACGTTTTCAAATCTCAGTAAATTGTGTTTTCCCGAGAATAAAGAATGAAAAAACAATCCGAAATGTTTGCACAAAAACTACTTTCAATTGTCAAGAACTGAACCCATAAAAAAGTCAAGGGGTTGGGTAGGGCGAGGGTAGGTTATCCTCCACTGCACTGAAATACACCCAAGGTAATAACAGGTAAAAGGTAAAATGATATATATTATCTTACGTTTCAGTCAAACTTTGCTGCAAAGGAATACACTTTGCTGCACATGCAAGGAATACACATGTGTGTGTTAAGCTAGCTGTTTTGTTATCGACGTTTTCAGTTTCTTATCGGTTTGTGGCGCGAAAATTGGATACGAGAAAATTTCTCTCCTCGCTCCGAGACAAATCAATCTTTACCTCGTCACTTCACGATTTGTTTTGTAAATTTTATTTATACTTCGTTGCTGAGGCTGAAATTCCCTCCTGCAGCACTGCCCCCAATTGCAACGACCCTGCTCAGCATGAAATGTCAAACGAACCAACACCATCTTCACCGGCTGCCGAGCCTCTAACAATTACATCAAGCCGTCTAAAAACGATCTCGTCTTTGAGAGACACCCTTGGCAATTTAAAGTTATCAGATGAAGGAGAAAATGGTTCAACAAGAAAACCATCTCAAGCTTTTTGCTGGTGTTGAACAAAATTTTTCTGTCTTCAGTCCTTCTTAAAGCCTCGTAAAGCTTTATTCAAATACAGATGTATCCCCCACCTGAAACTTTCTCCATGTTAACACTTTGGCTCTTTTGTCAGATTTCCTTGGCCAGTTTTTGACTCGGTTGGCAAGGACAACGTTTCTGATATGCACCTTCATTACAAGATGGTTCGGGGGAGAGGGCCAACCTTCAACCCGGGTCAACTTTTCTCATACAAACAGGCCTTGGGCACGCATTTCTAAGCCGTGTAAATTAAATAGAACTAAATTATACAAAATAGAAAAGGTCTCTCATGATCTAGCAGGCGAGTATTAGGCAAAAATTTGTGTAGAGACAGGAAAACGACGTAGGCGGTTTATTAAAGTGTCGAGCTCAACAACAAAGAACACAGGTACACATCGGACGCCCTTGCATTCCTTGTGGGGACTTCCACTCACCATTGACAACAAATTGTGTGAGCCAAACATGAAGGGAAGAAAGCATTGAAAGACGAAATGGCGCTTAGTTCATGTATTTGAAGTCGCCTTTTAAACGCTGCAGGATTTGTAAGTGACCACGTTGACAGGAACGGTAAAAAACAGCGGGGAATTTCCTGTGCCTTCTCAGTCTCGGTTTCTAGGTACGTAAATTCATTGCGTATTCCATTTCATTTCATATTCCATGCAGAGCCGAAATCAAATAAACCGAGATTGGCCTTCACGTTAATCTTACATTGCCTCGATTGTAGCGTTGTGTTCTTTTGCTGGTTGTTTGTCCTTTCAAAACACGACTCTACATATTGCCAGTCTGTGGCCTTTTTCTAATCTGAAGGGAATTTACAAAAACGCACTTCATTGTTTGGATCTATTACTCGATTCACAATAAATTGTACCGTCATAAAGCTCATCTATTCTCGAATTATGTTAGACATCTTAGCATGTTTCCACTGCATCAACGTTACCTGGAAAAGACTCGAAAACGGATTAAGCTAATGTAAACTAAAGTGGATTATTGTGCCGAGCGAATAAAATGAGATGACAAGGCTAAAGTGAGGATTACGTACCGGCTTTCGACAGCGACGGTTGCTTTACAGAAAGAAGTGATCGGCTGTAGTAGGAAGGCTTCGACGGTAAAAGTAAGTTAAGACTTAGAGAGCAGACACACAACTTATTTTTCTAATTTGGAGGACTATTCAAGGACGCTTTCAAGTTCGTTTAGGATTTTCGGTATTCTGAAATCTGTCCAAAGCCCCGTATCACAACTTGATCAATTTAACAACGGGGTATCCTTTTCACACAAGCGTACATCCCAGGGTCGGGAGCTCCGGTTTTGGCGCCAAAAATCACCCAACAAGATGCTATATCTAAATGACCTGTTCTATTTAGCTTGCGCAAAATTCACTCGCTTATAGTATTCAAAGCCTTGGCTAGCGCTGAGAAGCTGACTGGAAGTTGTTAATATGTGCATATACACAAATTGGATTCATGAAAATTCAGCGCAGATAATAACTATATTTTTATCTTACTAACATAATGAAAATGTATCGAATACGAACGCACTTTGTGATTGCTAACATGGTAATCACTCTTTTCATTTTTACTCTGCGATTCTTAGATCACTTTTCATTTCAAACACGACAGTGGACCGATTTTAATTTAGTTAGCAGGTCTTCTATTCGTGCTTGCTGTAAAGGCTAATTTGAACTATGCACGAATTTTTAGACATTTTTTTAGATTTTTCGTTCGATGAAACTATTTAATATCTGCTTTATCAAAATCGTAGAACAAAAAAATTCATGCAGTTATAAGACTTTTAAAATCTATTGAAAACCTATGTTACAATAATGTCATGATAGCAAATCTTCTCTGTGTTCATCACATTGCGAAATATGCATTTTATTCTGATAGGGTATCTCTTTATATCAGGTTTCATGTTTTAGGAAGATTCAAGCGACCATCGTTACTTTACTTGAAAAGGTTTTAAGTGTTACTTAATTAAACACGAAAATAAAGAAACCCAAAAATCGACATATTTCCATACAAATTTCGGTTACTTAGCTTTTGAGCCCACCATTGTAATGTTTAATAACAGCAAAATGAAAAGAAGAACTGCCTTTATGTTAGCATAAAAGAACTGCTATCAAACCCCCGTTGCGAAGAAAATTAATTCGTCAGCGAACTTCCAACAGATCAATTAACTTCTTGTTTTTGGCCAAACAAAACTGGATAAGAAAAATGTCGTAACAATATTGGTGTAAACCATCATGGCTGTCAATGAGGTGTAACTAAATCCTAACCTATTCTGTTTTAGAGCCATTTAAAGAGTTTGGAGTTTGCAATTGTCTAAAAATATGAAGACTCTGTGTCAAAAATTAAGATTTTGGTAGCCGGTGAGAGTGTTGGAGCAGAACGTGAGATGGCAAAAACCCATCAGTTTTATTCAAATCCGCTTATAATGATAGAAAAGCCAAAGACTAACGTTAATGAAAGCGATAATTATTATAATAAAATCAAAATTTCAAGATGGCGTCGTAAGACATCTTTCACGAACTCTCTAAAAGTAAATTACCTAGGCCAACAATTTGCGACCAGAAAACATCTTCCCTCCATTCCGAAGGGCTTATTCTTATTACCTCTTACCCAAAAACTAGTTTTTTTAATATAGTGTTATTACTTAACATCGAAATTAAGAGTAAATTGTCGAAGTCAATAATATTTCTGTTGATTTGTCTCCAACACAAATAGCGGAATATGGGACTCAACTGCGAAATTGTTGCGGTTTCTTTACCGTTTGCAGCTTCGTTGCTATGCTACTTGTCAAATGTTTGGTCAGATATATGATGCCACCCATGCTTAAAGTTTGAATAAAATCTAAACTTGAGCCTATAATTTGTTAATCACATGCAGGGAGCTGCACGTAGTTAAAATATTCCAAAATTTTCCTTACTTTACATTCAAAACGGAACAGATAAAGATGTATAACATGTATAAATTTAAGCTTTTTGCGGACTTCGAACACTTTTTGAGGGTGCACATAAAAAATCTGAAAGTATGAAATTTCATGGAGGAGAATTGAAAGGACCATCATTATATTAATTAAACATCTCTTTGAATAATTCGTTTTCAGTGTTAACGCCATTTTTAACGAAAACGTTCCGTGGTAGTTGTCAATGCTCTTTATCTCACTCACTAGTTTTATCTAGAGTGAAAACTTTTAGCGCGAAGAAACTATATACTGGACCTATACCGGAAGTTGCAGTGCTATATTTACGAGGGAGATATTTTTCTCAGTTCTCAGTTGTTAATTTGAAATATTAATTTTTAGGGCATGCGAATCAGAGTTATTCTATTAATACTAATTTAAACATAAGTTAATGTTGCGGTGTATAACAAAACTGAGTTAGAATTTTCTTCTTAAAAATATTAATGAATCATATCCTTAATTCGCTATGCAATGTTTCTTGTTTTTATTACAATGTTTTTGCAATATCTTCTTGTTTTAAGTTTGTGACGGATGTAGAATAGAGAGTCTGAGAACAGATTCAAAAATTACATGTGGCAACATTTTTAAAGTCTGCCGACACTTTTTTTAGATCGTACCGTTACTCATATTGCTTGTTGTGTTTCGTATTCTAGCAATCAAACTAACATCGATAAGCCTTTTATTATTAAAGTTAAATTCACTAAAAGAATAACTTATGACTTTACTATCAGTTTTTCCAACTGAAATAATTTGTACAAATATAATTAAAACAGTAATAAAAGCGTATTTGAATGTGTTCGGCAACAACCTTTGTATATAACTTTTCGTGACATATTTTTTGCCAAGCGATTAAAATGATAGTGAAACTATCAAATATACTACAATCTTTCATCCTGTAGAGGTCGCAACTACCACTTATGAGAGACAGGCCATTAAAATTAGATGTCTAAAAACTGTAACTCCAACACAAAGTTTCCGATTTTAATACTCGGAATGTTTTGTTTATCAGCGAGGCAAATGTAGTGGTTTATACATTTGACATTGATTCTTATTGCTTTTTACTAGCTTTAGTCTCAAAGATATTAATTTTTGTTCAAAGAGTCCGGCACTTTGCCGCATTCTAAAAACAATCTTTTTTATTTCACTGTTGTCAAAACAAAGTATGGGTTACGATTACTAGGCTTCTGTTTTCTTTGAAACGCCAATATTGGAATACGTTCTCCACTTTTCCAAAGACGTTGTTTGATAAACAAATACAAAAATCGCGATTTCATATTCAGTTATTTCAATTCACAACAATATTATAGCTTGCAATATTTTTGCTAGCAATATTTTAGCTTGCAAGTTTAAAAGGAGTTTTGTCACAGGATATTGAGATTTTTTGTTATGTAAAAGGTTACTTTCACATTGATGGAAACGTTAAAATAAAAGTTTACGTAAAAAAAAACACTGAAAAGATCAAAGATAATTATTTTCTAACATAGGGAGATTGAAACGGAGTAAAAATGACAACTTAAGCAAAAAAGGATTTTTTTGAGATTGGGGGGATCAGTGATATAACCCCCTTAGGTCTGTGTTAGTTTCATGACAAATCAAGTTAATTTACTGGTATCAAACTATAACAACGTCTGACCAACAACAATCTTTATTCGGTAAACTCGGTAAAATTGTACAACACCAGTTTAATACAACGAAAATTTCACTAAACCGCGCTTTTCACATTTGCCGTGTGTTAGTCTGTTACAGAGAACCACTTGGTATAAACGCCTCTTTACCAACATTTCTAGAGTGACATGATTTATGAGCTTGAAAACGTTCATGTCAAACATTAAAAGATAAATATTAAAATTTAGTATAAAAAAGTTATATCGAATTTAATAAGAAAGGTTTTTAATTAAGATATATAGCGTGGAATATACAACAGCTGGTATGCGTTGCGCAATCTTATCACACAGCGCAAAAAGTTGCGTTTCCTACACTAATACAAACATGCCGTTTACAATAGGGTACAAATAAGCGAGCAAAAATTAAAACTGTACCGTAGAGACTTCAAGAAATACGTTGTGCAAACTGCCATTTTATTTTAATAAACAAGCTTTGAATTGACTGCAAGTTAATTGTACATGAGTGACAAAAAAACCTTTGCAACGTTTGCACAAAACATTTCGTGCCCAATCACAGGACGAATTTGCGTCGAAATTTATTTACGTTTTAAAGAAAGGTCCTTCTAAGCGGAAATAATTTTTATGCAAGTTTAATGTATGTTTGTTTCCGTTCACCTCGAGGCAGAAGTTTCAACCCTGTATCCATAAATATAGCGCAACTTTTTTGATCGGAGCAAAGTGATAAACACCGCAAGTAGAAGATCTCAAAGAGGGTCTGTGCAGATACCGACGCAACGAAAACCTGGTAAGGCAATGCACAGAGTTTTTAAAACAGCTATTCCAGGTTCCTCTCCAATATAAAACAGGAAAATGTTTTATGCTGACTAGCAGAGTTTGGCGGAGCACTCCTTGTTCAAACACCAAAAAAGAGAGTTAAAGATTTGTGAAACCTCGACGACGATAAGCTTTTCAGATATCGTTGTGCAATTATGTTTCATCCAAATTCTTTCTTAGATAGTCGAGGCGTATACTTTTTAGATAACGGGTTTTTACGAGACATAATAATTTTCATATTTCATATCAAACTCTATATACTAGAAACTCGTGCTTTTAATTTGTCTGACGATGTTTCGAACACTGTTCCCGAATGTGAATGTGATTTGAGATGACTTACATTTACTTACTTACTTGCTATAGTAAAGCTTAAAAGGTTAATATCTACAATGATACTGAATATCAACTTGGTTTTGGTATATGCTATGGTGGAGGTGGAAAATTAACTTTATGGTTATTTGAGCAGTATTTCAGAGTTTTCACATACTCTGTTTCTTCTTGATATATAAAAGTTTATTTTACCGGCTGATTGTTTAAACTAAACATTCACAATTTCAACGTTTTGAGCCTTCGATTTTAATGTTCGTCTTATAGTAATTGACTTCGACGAGCATACCATGTTCTTATCCTCCAAACTGAATACCGAAAAAGCTATTATCTGGAGGGCTAAAACTCGAAACGTCAGCTCTTGAATCTCTTTACGGTGGCCAATTCACATTATCAACCCAGTTGATAAAACCAAATTATATCGACAACCAACACCCCAGTGTGTGGAATGCTTGCATCGGACACAAATAGTTGTCGATAACATTTTGTTGTCCAAAACAAATAGTTGTCGACAACTAATTGTCTAGTCTGTGGGGGCCCTAACGCTACTTTTATAAACTTTATATATGTTTCGGGCTTGCACGCCAACTCTTTGTCGTTTTACTCACCTAAGGGCGTTAGGTCTTAACATCATTGTAGGTAATAATATAGCATTTTAGTTCCTATATATTGTTGGGGTTGTTATATCAATAAATATTGTCAGCCACTTCGAGCATACAGCTCATAACATTAATAAAACACAAATTTCCCAACCGCAAGGAAACAGAAGCAATTCTAATTTTTGCAGCCTTATTGTGTACGCAACAGTGATTTTTGTAACAACTTTACTTTTCCTAAATTTCCCGATATTTTGCACGAGGCTGACAATTTTTATCAAGTTAATACGACCGGTGGCCGCTTCAAAAATATCCTTATTTCACTGCAAATTTCAAAGTGTCTAACGAGTAACACACCTTGGAAAGGTTTGTCAATTGCAATCCTTAATCCTTCCCATTCGAACCCATTCTTGTTTCTTCTCAGTTAATTGTTACCTCTCGTATTTTTGGCAGAAGGGTAACAGCTCTTGTAAGCTTGTTATTCTACTAGTCCTCTAGACAGTGTTGCAGCTGCAAAAAATTCTATTCTTTGTAATCCATAATGGACTCACTTGCACTTAAGACCTTATGGGAGAAAAGCATTGACAAAATCACCAAACAATTTCGTTATTAGGGCGAGGGAAAAGCGCCCTGGGGACGACATTGATCATCAAAATGAAAATTACGGGATTTGGGAAACTAGGTGGATGTAATTCTGCCAGTTCAAGAGAAAATGAAGAGACAGAGAAGTTTACTGAGAGCTCGAGAGAGCGTTCTGTTGGTTAGGAGTTGTCAATTCCAGAAATTTATTTGTAGACTGGCTCTGGGACGGAAGTCTGCTTTTTGTGACGTCCGCAACATACCATTTCCCTTGGTGTTTGTAAGATTGAGAGACGCTTTTATGTAGACATTTTAGGAGCAGACTTCCTTTCTAAGGTCAGTGTAAAACTTATAACTTTAGTGGAATTGACATATCCCAAAGCCTTGACGGGAATTGTCCCTCTCTGTCCCTTGAAGCTCGCTTGGTGCGTGTTATGAAGAGTACCAATTCTGGTTTTGTTTTGTTTCGTTTTTAGCCCCCGTAAACACATGGCTTACAAATGTACGTTGACCATCCTTTCCGCCCTTTGTCTTTTGGCAGCAGTTGTTTCTCTTCCGTATCTTCCTGGCAGACAGCAAGGCAAACGGATACCATTCAGTTTCAATAAAATGGTAATTTTTCATGTATTGGTAATTTTGTACCGTAGAAAGAATTATATAGTTCCAAATCCTACATCTGTGGTGATTGGTCTTGAGATTTGTCTTCCTCGAGTAGGCTCCCCAAGGGAATTAATTCTCGCTCAAAATGACGAATTCTACTACGCGACCAACTCAATGCAAAAAAATTCTGTCTCTTGGAACACAAGAACAGCAATATATAGGTAAGCACTGTAGACCTATTTCGTAAATGGGTGCTAAATTTTAATTCTTTTGTGTGCATTTAAATTAGCCTTTTGCTTTCCATCCCACAGCCCTGCATTAACTATTGCAAAAGAGGTTTGCCCTACAGTGGAGCAGTCGACTGCTTTTGGATATTCGACAGTCGCTCTTATTTTTAGCTTTCCTACATTTTAAGGGTAATTTATTTTAGGTTGTCGAAGAAATGAGTCAAAATGTCGTGACACAGCTCCTTTAATAGCTTCAACCTTTTCTTTAGTTTATACACCTTGAAATGCTGCTGTTTTCTTGTGGTTTAGGGTTGCGTTGTTCACACAAAATCCGCTGACTCGTCCCCAGCCGTCTCTCATTCTCCGAAGGGAGCAGGAGTCGACTGGGGGAAACTAAAGAAGCAAGGGATAATGAGACCATGAGAGACGACTGGGTACGAGTCAGCAAAAACCGCCCAGCACAAGCCGGCTTGTCACTTACTAAGCAATCATAGATGGCTTCACATTTCTTAACTTCTTGAACTGGGACTGCGTATTGTCTGTCTCTCTCCGCTATGAACATTGTTTTCAGGCACTATGGTCACCACCTGCCCTCTCTTTGCAGCTGTCAAAGAATCTTGGCAACAATTCCTTTCCAAACAAACTAATAATTCTCTTAGTTTGGTACCGAGCCACAATTCCTTTCTACGGGGGGGGGGGGGGGGGGGGGGTTGTTGGGGTCGTCATAATTTTGGAGAGATCAAGGGGATCAAGAGGAAAAGGAAAGGGGAAGACGGAAAAAAGTAAGCACTCTGGGACTTAATTAATCAATAACTTATTAGTCATGTATATTTTTGTTGTTCGTATTTTTTTAATTATTTGGAATCCATAGTCGAGATACTATTTATTGTATAAGACTCCAAATAAAACATGTCTGTCTGTCTGTCTGTCTGTCAAGAGGGTGTCGGAGCTAATTTGTCTTTGTTGATAGACAGGACATTATATAATTTTTCTTTTTGGGAGGCTCAGTTTTCACCTCCTCCCCCAGGATAATTATTGCGCAGCCTCTAAAAACTAATTTCTGATTCCGCAAAATTAAACCGCAAATTGGTAACAACAGATGGAGTGGTGCATGCGTGGACCTCCCTTCCGCGATCTCCCCCCCCCCCCCCCGCGAGGCCACACGTAATTTTCTTGCCACCAAGGTTTGTTCTAAAACATATCCTACTGACGAAAGGCATAACACGCTCTCTAATATCAAGTTGTAGACTTCTGTATGGAACTATATACTTCTGACAGATCGGCGCCTTTACTTCGGCAATTAAGCATTTATCAATGTTAAGCCCGAGGGGAGGGGGACCCCGGGCATATGTGTGGCATTTGACCTTCAGAAGAATTTCTGCTCAAAATTCCCACCTTGGGGCCCGAAAAATGGGTAAAATTAGATCAAATGTCCCCACCTTGGGCTGACTATAGTACTCGATCAATAATGAATGATACTTGCAGTTTACACCTTGTAAATCTTCGTGAACAAGGTTAAGAAGAAACAGAACTCAAACTTTTCTATAATTACAAAGCGGAGAAAATTTTGCATTGTAGTTTCATCGCATCGCACAGGAGGTGCAAGTTCACGTCTTTGAAAGCCTTGTTATTACTGCACCTCCAAAACAGCCGAGATGACCGCACAGACGAGCACGTTACGATGTGTCGAGGTCCCATTCTTCCTCACAAGAAAAAAACTTTCCCACCCTGGGGCCCAGCATTTAGACAAACTCCCGTGGGTGGGGAAGGCAATTGAGGTCAAACGCCTTAGATATGCCTGGGATCCCCCCCCCACTACCTGCGAGCAAAGTGTCTTGCCCAGGAACACCGCGCAGTGAGGTCAGGGCAATGCCGCCGTGGACCGCTTCATCCGATGTCCAACGTCTGACTTAACCGTCAACCGAATCTTCATTTATAACTGCTCTCTCTACAGATTGAAGAAGCGAGGAAAAGAAATGTTGGCTGCCCTGAAATTGCTGACAAAAGTTGCACTTTAATTCCCGACAATTGCCCCGTTTGCGACGTCCTTGGTGTAAATTATATTTGTAAAAAAGTGACGAAAAGTATCGTACCGATTCTGATCCAGGCTGACGAATGCGTTAAAGTGACATAACTGTATATGTCTATGATGAACATGTTATCACACAGCAATTGATTAAAGTAGGGCTTGTAGCATTTTTGGTAGCCATTTTGTCCTCGGGTTTAATGTTACTCAGAATCTACTCTACGGTGCATGTATTGGAATGTAGTATGTGTTCATCAACGCCTGAATGGGGCAGACCCTTAGTTACAAAACGGTTGCTATGGATGACTTCTAACCATCATATCTTGGGTTCCCTTTTAATCCTGGGATTAGTTTTTTTTTGCCATGCGTGTTCTACTGGAGAACGCTTTCAGTTTTGTTAGTTATGACCATATTTGGAAAGTCATGTGACCAGAACACAGAAAGGCTAGAAAACTCGCACAGCTTACATCTTTCTCGGATGAAACCAAAGTCAATGAATAGAGTGCATTCAGATGTAAAATCTGTAGCATGGATTTGTTGAAATTAATAATACTGAAAAAATGTGACGTTACAAAATAATTATGACGTCATAGTTTTGTAACTAACGCGAACCTCCACTTAATCCATACTGCAGATCTTGCATCTGAATGCACACTATCTATTGGCTTTGGTTTCATTCGAAAAGGATGTAAGCTGTGCGAGTTTTAGCCATTCTGTGGCTAAAGGGATTGAAAGGGAACCCAAGATATGATGTTTAGAAGTCATCTATAGCAACCGTTTTGTAGTTAGGGGTATCCTCCCATCATCCGGGAACGTCCACGCGGAGAGGCAGTAAAAAAGGATTTTAGGGAAGCGAGTTCCATTCATATATCATATATTTTTACTTACCCTCGGGTTAATGAGGCTTGTTAGGTCTCTAGCAATACCATGCTAATATGCCGAGCAACAGACCAGACCACAACACCGGGAACTCCATGCCCTACTCTTTGCGATAAGTGTGTGGGTTCTTGGTGCTGGAGATGGCTGGCCTACGGTTTATCGTTGCTATCCTTGAAGACTAGAACATATAACTATTTGCAGATGTCATTGCAAAGGAAGCAAAGACTTCCCGCCCGTTGGTTTAGTTGGCAGAGCCTCCGACTACTGGGTCGGCGGTTAAACCGGTTGACTCTCAATTCAACACCCTTCCCCGAATGTTAAGTTGTAGTTCTCATTTTTCTGACCTTGCTTTTAATGATTCGTCAAATGAAAATCCTTTTTTGCCTATCTGCATTTTCAGACATGCTCCAATTTACTAAATTCCCGAAGCAGCATTGAAATTTGTGTCGACGTGGAGCGCATCTTTGCTTTATCGTCAAAATTGCTGCCAAAAATGTAACATGTCTATTTTCTCATTAAAAGGTGAGATTAAGTTGTCCTATATTCTCTAAATTTCATTTAATTTTCAGCTCATTTCTTCCATGTTGATAAGATCTCGTCAACACAGAAAAGAAACTCTGGACATATGTATTTTCGCGTTTGCTACGGATAAACGATGAAACCATTCGGATTTTTTGTTTCATTCCGGGTCTCGCGATGAACAACCTTATTAGGATTGAACGTAAAACGTGTTTCTTGTCACAGGGGCGGATCTTGGGGAAGGGTGCAGGGGTGCGCACCCCTCCCCCTTTGAGGAATTCTAATATAACTAGTAGCCCATGTGGCAACTTTCTCTATCTTCCGTGGCGATGAAAACGTTTCGACATCGAAGTTGTGGGTTACTTTCACTCATATTTTGTTCCTGTTGTCTTATTTTGTTTCACACAAAAGAAATATATTTTACTCTCTGAAACTGAGCACTTTGTAAAAAAAGGAAGGTTAATTGCTCTCGTTTCACTTCTTATTTTCTTATAAACTATATAATGTGATGAGTTATATTTAGCCGAATTTGTATATTTATCACGTTGCTATATAAGACCTAATATTGACATGTTGTAAGATGTGGCATTTAAGCTCAATAAAGTTCTTCATGAGAAAATATACGTCTTTAAGCATAACCCAGTGACCAGAAAATTAGATATACGATTTGATACAACATGCTACACCTACAATTTAACAATAAGCCCTTTGCAGGATTCGGTCACATGGTACAAAATCATCCATGCTGGGATGCAAAAGAATGCAAGTTACGCGCGCAGTGGGAGATCCAGAACAAAGCGACTTTATCCAGTCAAGCTTGACTTTTCTTTTTTTTTGATGTCCCAGAGCGGGAATAATAATGCGCTTGCCGTCCAGCATGGCGGATTTTGCAAAGGATCCTCCAAAGGGCCTATTAGACCACAAGCCCGTGTTTTCTATGAGCGATTATAGTTCACCACCAAATTTTCTCCAATTCTCATTGGTCTAAATTTAACATGTGACGCGATAGTGTTCGTGTGCAGAAGGAACTATCAGCGCATAGTGCCCATCCGAGGAAAATACCCGGATGGATAGTTCCCGTCCGTGAAGTGTTTTTGTAAACAAGCGGGCTTTCATTAAAAAAATATAAACGCTATTTGATTGATCTGCATTTAGGGGGTTTCTTGCCTGATTCTCGTTTATTCATACATTTCGGATTGCAACTGAAAACTCAAGATGTTAGTTCGTGAATGTGCGCCGAAAGATTTTGTGATGAACAAGAAAGATAATAGAGTGTTTCTGTCTTGGAACTAGTTGGTGGGTGTGTGGGTTGGCCGGCCGGGTGGGTGGGCCGGCCGTCCGTCCGTCGGTCCGTCGGTCCGTCCGTCTGTCCGCCCGGCCGGCCGGCCAACCCACCCAACCAAACAACCCACCACCAACCCAGAGTTTATGATCGAAGGCAATGTAGCAAAGTACATCGCACAATATGGCGCGCATCCTCTTCCGGTAGTAACGGCACGACAGCAAAAGAAACAGTTGATACACTCTGGGAAAACAAAACGTAGAGGAGGGAGACTTCGAAAAGCAACTACCAATTTATCCTCTACACCAAGTGTGCCTCGTACCCCCACGCAATCAAAACACGTTGCCTTTAGGAACAAACCAACACGATCACGTGATCAGCCTGGGACTAGAGAGTCTGAGGGATGTCTGTTATATTTGGACTCACCGAAAGTGAAATGAAAGAGCTTGAAAAACGGCTGCAGCAAGCCGAAAGGCTCATACATTATCACACAAGAGAAAACACATCAAGATATCGCCAAAGTTTCACAAACACAAAAACGCTAAGCACTGGATTTCCAAAAATTTTTTGAAAACGTAATTGAAACTTTTTCCACAAAAAAAATGCAAGAACTGAAACAAGTATACAAAACAATGAAAATCAAGATTATTTCCACAAAAAAGTACACCACCTACAAGACTCCTTGAAAATGTCACCTGCAAGACTCGTTAAAAGTGCCACTTGTAAGTTCCCTAAAGTGCTGCTGGTACTTGTAAGTCTCCTTAAAGTGCTACTTGTAACAACTTCGTTCCCAGGGTCTTTTCCCCCAAGCCAGGAAAAAGACCCTGGGAACGAGGTTGCTACTTGTAAGACTCTGTAAAAGTGTTACTTAAAACACTCCTTAAAAGTGCTTCTTGTAAAATACCTTAAAAGTGCCCACTTATAAATCTCCTTATGCGCCCTTTACAGTATCATTTGGCCGTTGCTAGGGAAAATTCAGTTGGCGGCTTTAACTTGGCATAACATTGCTTTTATGTAATAAAATTTAGACGGTACGTTTTTTTGGCTCGCCATTATTAATCATACAGTACAAACGCTTGAAAAAATGGCGTCAATTTGTTTTTACCATAGCACTGAAAACGAAGCCAAAACGATTTTAAAAGCGAAAACTTGCAATCGCTCGTATGTGCTGTTATTTTTTTATGAATTTCGTAATCACATTGTCAAAGCAGTCGTGTATCAACGAGGCGTAGCCAAGTTGATACACATGTACAGACTGCTTTGACAATTTGATGGTGAAATTCATTAAAAAAATAGCAGGACATACGATAAAAAACTGTCGTTAATTTGTAATAAACTTGGTTGCATTCGCATGGTTTCTGTCATTCAGTTAACATCTGAAGGCTAAAACAAATGTAAAAGCCTGAGAAGTTGGATTTTAGTATTAGGCAGGTTAAAAGGAGTTTTAGTTTGAGTTTCATCATAGCGGACCTGCGCGGACGAGCAGAGCACCATTGCTAAGAAAAAATGGCATCAAGCCAAGTAACTTTGGTGGTCACCGGACCGTCCGTGCGCACAGATTAGGCCTGGGATCATGGTTTTGCCCGATGTATTTGCCCGGGTTTTTAGCGCAAAACCATTTTCGATTTCGTAGGAAGATACTTGTCATCGAAATTTGTAACAGCACTGTATCACTGCAGACCTAATTGTAGCAAGGGTTCTCCAAATACGAGGTACAAAATTTTACTAATACAGTTAGGCTAATGAAAATGTGAAAATCTTTTAGTACTTTATAAACGAAATTGCGTTGGGTTTCCTGGGGATCTTCCCGCAAATTCAATTTTGTTTACACTTGAAAATGCACTAAACTTTTAAAGTCGCTCTTGTTGTACATTTAAATGCTTTGTTTCAGACTTTGTGCTTTAGTCATCATGACGAGAAGATGATCTGAATACTCAACGCTTGTAAAGAGACTATTCAATAATAAGTATTCAGCCGCACGATTTTTAAAGTCCGAAAATTACAAACTGCAGAAAAATCCCGCAATCAAGTCAAAACAGAAACAACTTGTTCAGTTAAACTGCTCAGTGACACGGCAACCAATTAAACACTTGTTGGGTGAAATTGTTCTTCTCAGTGAGTGAATCACAAACATTTCATAAGGCTAAATTTGGAGTAAAGCCTACTACAAACTATTCTTCGTTTCGGCGACGACTTTTACCAAGCAAAAACGAAGGAAATTCATTGCGTAGCAGCATAAATTTCTCATGACTGGCAAGCAAGGAAAAAACTGAAGAATTTGACCTGAGTAAACCCTATAGCGGTGCGAGCAGCGCCGTCTTTGCAAATGTCAGACTGTCGGTTTAGCCACAAATTGCTTCGCGGCTTCTTTTTAATATATATCGAGTAGAGGCGAAAACCGTTGATAGAGCAGTGTAAAAATTAGCGAGCGCGAGACTGAAGTTTTTGAATTTAGACCACTTATTGAAGAAAGGTTTTGAATTTTGGAATGCGGAACTCAATTCAATAGTGTCGTAAATTTAAAAAAATGTCTCCCATTAACAAACCATTTGGAGCTCCGCTGTAGGCTTGCCTAAATATATATTGAAGGAATAGTCACTGACATGTTTCGACTTGTTTTTAGAAAAATGGGAAATGTGTTATGACTGAGTTCTTTCACCCATAGACGTAATGATCCTAGAACAGAAAGAGATGGATATTAACCTTGAGGGTGATCGTAAATACTTTTCATCAAAATTTCCAAATAAGATGGAAAGAACTTGAAAAATTCAGCCTGACTTTTCTCAATGTAATTTGGTTTTATCAACTGGGTTGATAATGTCAATTGGCCACCGTAAAGAGATTCAAGAGCTGACGTTTCGAGCGTTAGCCCTTCGTCGGAGCGAATGATCTCAAGTTGAGATCTTAAGATCCTGATGGTATCTGGCATAGTAATTTTAACAAAATTTTAACAAAACCTGACCACTCCTTGTAGGTTTCCATTGGTGTAAACACGTTTTTGGGTGGTTGAATTTTTGAAGTTATCCTCGTGATAGCGTTCCTTTAATCAGCTTGCAATTTTGCGAAATCGGCGTAAACGGCGTAATTAATATTTGTGCTTGATAGCTCGATCGGTTGAATGAGTAGATTGTTCTAAGCTTACATACATTTTTTCGTTATTTAGATTTCGCAGCTTTATTCCTCTGAAATGTCGTTTGTCGAAGAACGAATTATTTTAGCAGATTCGGTGAGCAATTTTCGGTGGATAGGTCTAGTTCACTACCAATTAGTTTTTCAATTAGCTCTGACAATGTTTTTCTTGCCTTTGCTCACCAAAAATCAAATTGAAATAAATATGCTACAGTTTAATCGTTTGCACTTTGTTCAGTTCTAACGACTATGCTTTAACTTTTGCCCACGGGTTCACACAGGCTTCTGCACTGAGCTAGCTGAAGGGGAACCTTAAGTTCTTATTTCTTTACTCACAGTACATCACTTCTGTTAAAAATATATCGTGTCGACGGTGTTGTATTCTATGGACGTCCTTAAATATCGCTTTTAATGAAGATCGTGTTTCTTTGATTGTAAGAAGTTTCGCGACTGAAAGAAAAGAAGTAACTGAAGGTCTGAAGTAAATTTTGTTGCTAGACAGAAAGACGAAATCCGTAAAACCGGATATAGATTTGCACGTCAGTGGCTTCCACGTACCTTAGCAATAGTTACTCTTTCAAGACACCTTGTATTTTATTTTAATCTTAGTTTTAATACTCGGGTAGATGTGGCTGTGTTCGGACCCAAGCAAGTATATATGGTATTATTAAAAACTAGCTATGGTATATTGCATTTCCTGAGTTCTGATTGGGTTAGAGGCAATGGTATATGAGCTCATATACCATTGAGCAACAAATATGGTAGGTGTACGCCTAAAAGAATGCATTTTTCACAATGTTTGTACAATATTTTTGGGGCGTTTTTAATAAAACAATTATTCAACTCGCGCTTGTTGGATATGAGATGGTTAAAGCCAACTCGGCGCTACGCGCCTCGTTGGCTATCTACCATCTCATATCCAACGCGCGCTCGTGGAACAATTGTTAAATATATCGAGAAACGAAAAGGCAAGAGAAAAAGTTTGAAATGTTTAACCCAAACCTTTTTAAGTTTGTCAATAACAATTTTTCTCAATTTGCCAAATTCCAAACCATCCTTGTTTCAGACATTTCTGTTTATATTTACCCCTTTGAGATTTTTCTACCCTGGTTAAATGTTATTTTAACCGTTCCTTTCATTTGAAAACAATTGTATGTATTACTAAAGATGAATTCATGTTAACTAAGGATCTTTAGAGCCTCAAAAAGAACACCACCTGTAAGACTCCTTGGAAGACGCCTTAAAGTGAACTTGTAAGACCCTTAAAATTGCTACGTGTAAAAGACCTCAGTCTGCTTTAAGTGCCACTTGTAAGACACCTTAAAGTGCACTTGTAAGACCCTTAAAATTGCTACCATTAAAAGACCTCAGTCTGCTTTAAGTGCCACTTTTAAGACACCTTAAAGTGCACTTGTAAGACCCATTAAAACTGCTTTGTGTAAACCCCTTAAACGTGCAATGTACGCCTTCCTACATATTAAGGCCCCTCACTCGGTTGGCTATCTAAAACGTTCCAAGTTTTTATTTTAGTCGGATCTAGCTGCATCAGTTTGCCAGCGGGAGTAAGTAAGTAAGGCAGTATAAGATTGGAAGTTAGCTTTTGCTCAAATTCGATTTTTTGTTCTTAAAAGTCAAACTAAAACTAAGAATCAGCCGTTGCTTCATGTTCTGCAGGTTTTTATCACTGTAATAGGGCGCGTTTGGTGGTGAACACTGAAACAATATTCAAGGAAGGTAAGATAAAAGCAGCTTCGATAAATAATCCACAGACCGCCACTGATGCAGATGGTTTTAAACAGAAAGCGCAACGTTCGAGTAAGCGCTTTTGGGAAAAGTAACAATATAATTTCATGCATGAATTTATGTTGCCTGCGTAAATAAAAGTTGTTCTTTCTTTTAATGTCGAGAAAGCAAAGCTGTAAGTAGTACACAAGTTAATCTGATTTGTGTGCGCCAGTTTTTTTAGTTTTTTAACTAGTGAGCAACACAAAGGAAGGCGTTTTGTAGTTGTAAGCTTTATCGTTTATTTCCGACGCGTTTGCTAGTGCTTTGTTTACTTTGTTTTGTTTCGTTTTTAGCATGGCGTACAAACTTTCTTTGACCATTCTTTTCGCCTTTTACCTGATGGCAGCAGTTCTTTCTCTTCCTGCCAGACCGCGGATCGCGAAGGACAAAAGAATGCCATTCAGCTTCCAAAAAAGGGTAATTTTTATTTTATTGGTAGAACGTAGAGAGATTTACTTCACTCCAGAAGTCCATATCTCTGGTCAGGAATGAATCTTCAAATGTCTTCCGAAAAATGTCTGTTTCAGATCTGTCACTTATATTAAAGAGAACAAACAAGCTTTGTCTTACAGCTGTTGCCCATAAGTTTATAGTTTAGAAGTCAATTAATTTAAATTTTTGCCAAACGTAGCAGCCAGGTTGTAACTCGTTGTTTTAAGTGCAGGTAATATTTATATTGCTATTGGTAGTGTTAGATGTATTTTTAGCCATTTCTGACTTAAATTTGAAAATTTTCCCAGGGGTGAATGCCCCCAGATTTCCCTCGCGTGTTTGTATTAGCCCCAATATTCGTTACGTAGAACACCCGTGGAGGGAAACATACGTCATTTATCACCCTGTAGGTTTGTTTTAACAAAATACTAACAGCACGCAACCTCATACCAAGATGTTAAGTGCTTCTAACGTAGATCGACGCTTATAAATAGAGAGTAAAGTGTCTTGTCAAGAACAACGCAGTGGATAACTTGACTTGATCCTGATTTCAGCGCGCTAACGACCGCGCCTGGCTTAAATTTTAATTTAATCCTGATCTGTAACTGTTCCCTCTCCAGATTGAAGAAGCAAGGAAAAGAAACTCTTGCTATGAGTTTTTCGGCGTATCTTGCAACCTCGTTTCATTCTGGCTAAAATACTTCGCAAATACTTCATCTAATCCGAATGCACGCTGACAAATATGTTAAACAGTAACATGATTTGAAATAAACTCTACAGTGTTGCAATTTTGGTAGTCAGTTAATTCTAGTCGCAGTCTACTACAGTGTTTGTATTGGAACAAAGTGTTCGTAAACGACTTTATTATCTCGGAAAGTCCAGAGCTCCCAGGTTCAACGTATCGTTGAAAACAGAAAGTGCACTATAAAGGGGATTCCCAGGGAAGACTATTGTTCATTTGTCAGGTTAGGCCTTCGTTATATGGTCTCGGGAACCCGAGACAACCCTCCCTCTCGAGACAACTTTACCGAGCGTTTATATGACAAAAAATTGTCCCTATTAGCCGAGTTAAAGTTGACCCTATTTGATTATTCATAGAGTATTTAAATATTCAAGTCGCCAGTTGCTCTTCTTCCTTTGAATCTTTTTCGTTCATTCGATCACTGGAGGCCTTGCTGGGCTAAATTTTATATCTTTAGTGCAAATTTGTGCTTAAAAACCTTAAATCCGGCAATTACCTGACACTCGCCACGCCATGAGTTGTCCTGGGTAGACGTGCCAATTATATGAGAAAAAGTTGTCCCGCCTGCCAGGGTTACCCTACCAACCGAGACGAGACAACTCGCCTACCCGAGCTGTCTCGCCCCCCGAGACAACTCGGGTAGGATCATGTAAACGGTTGGCAGCATTTTTCAACGTTTTAGTGAAAAGTTAGCTCGCCCAGTCTCGGGTACCCGAGACCATATAAATGGGGCCTTAGTCGGGGCGACACGTTTCCATTTAATGACAGAGATCATGGTTATATCACGATGATCATTGTTCACTTTAAGTCAACTCTCCCTTGACGAACGCCTCTGTAACACGGATGCCTCTTAGGGCCTGATTACATGAGCCGGGCTGGCCCGGTTAGCCAGGCTGCTTCCCTTTGCCAGTAATCAGTTTTTTTGATCTGTTGAAAAGTTTTCTGAAAACGTAATTAGAACTTTTTCCACAAAAAAATGCAAGAACTGAAACAAGTACACAAAATAATGAAAATCAAGATTATTTCCACAAAAAAGTACACCACCTACAAGACTCCTTGAAAATGTCACCTACAAGACTCGTTAAAAGTGCCACTTGTAAGTCCCCTAAAGTGCTACTGGTACTTGTAAGTTCCTTAAAGTGCTTCTGGTACTTGTAAGTCTCCTTAAAGTGCTACTGGTACTTGTAAGTTCCCTAAAGTTCTACTGGTACTTGTAAGTCTCCTTAAAGTGCTACTTGTAAGACTATGTAAAAGTGTTACTTAAAACACTCCTTAAAAATGCTTCTTGTAAAACACCTTAAAAGTGCCACTTATAGATCTCCTTATGAGCCCTTTACAGTATCATTTGGGCCGTTGCTAGGGAAAATTCAGTTGGCGGCTTTAACTTGGCATAACATTGCTTTTATGTAATAAAATTTAGACGGTACGTTTTTTTGGCTCGCCATTATTAATTATACAGGACAAACGCTTGAAAAAATGGCGTCAATTTGTTTTTACCATAGCACTGAAAACGAAGCCAAAACGATTTTAAAAGCGAAAACTTGCAATCGCTCGTATGTCCTGTTATTTTTTTATGAATTTCGTAATCACATTGTCAAAGCAGTCGTGTATCAACGAGGCGTAGCCAAGTTGATACACATGTACAGACTGCTTTGACAATGTGATGGTGAAATTCATTTAAAAATAGCAGGACATACGATCAAAAACTGTCGTTGATTTGTAATAAACTTGGTTGCATTCGCATGGTTTCTGTCATTCAGTTAACATCTGAAGGCTAAAACAAATGTAAAAGCCTGGGAAGTTGGATTTTAGTATTAAGCAGGTTGAAACCAACATCAAGCCAAAGCATGATGTCATTTATGTCGATACATTTAATCTAGTGCATTTAACATATTTGTTAATCCGAGGTGTGGTCTGTCAGGTGACTTCTTAGCCAATCACGTTCGGTTGACCGTAATAAAAGTCTGCTCGCCTTGGCAAGCTTTCCTCTTGCCTTCACCATCACAGCGAGAACATCGCCTTTACCCTTGGCTTAGCGAAAACATTTTTTCAGGCAAGTTGTAGCGGGTAATTTGTTCTTATTATTAATTATGGCTCTTCCCAAGATATTAATATTGGGACATTCTTTTATAAGACGTTTGGAAAATTTTGTTGCCGCCAACCCAAACCTTGATCACAATTTCTCTCTAGGGAATATTGCCCAGTTTAAATGGCACGGTGTTGGCGGTCGCACTGTGGCCAAAACGGTTAAATACGATCTACCGGTCATAGCTTCATTTGCCCCAGATATAGTTATTTTGCAATTGGGAACCAACGATCTTTCAAACCTTGATCCTTTAGTCGCGGGTTCCTCTATTGAGGAGCTCGTAACAACTCTCCATCATGAATACAATGTTAGGATTGTTGGTGTGTGCCAAACTCTTCGGGGATCAGACCCAGTATTCAATGCGCGTGTCCACGCGCTTAACAAATACCTTAAAACCTTACTGGAGCCTCTCCCTTATTCGTTTTTCTGGGGCCACAGGGGTTTTTGGAATTCTTCCCAGGATTTTCTCGCACGTGATGGTGTACATCTCAATAGGCAAGGGCATTTTAAATTTTTCAGGAGTCTCAGAGGGGCCGTTTTGAGGTCTTTGCGTTCTTGTTCGGCCACCGCCCCTTAATTCCAGTATGTGGATAGAGATAACAGTTTTCTTTTGTTTGTAACTTCGAGCTACCCAAAGCCATTTCCTCTGGATCTGTGAATAGATTATATTTAACACCAAGCCGTGTTTTGTTGCCTCGTGATTCAGCTATTCTTACTGCTGCATTTAGCCGAAGCTATGCTGTTTCCGTTGGCTTATTGTGGTTGGCTTATCATTTGGCCACCTTGGTGCACAGTACATTAGTGTGCATCCGTTTTATACTTTGATACGGTATGCACGGTCCATTAGCGTGCTTTGTTTTATACCGTTTGCACAGTCCAATAGTGTGCTTTTATTTTTATACCGGCTCTGGTTGTTTTTGTTGCTTGCAGCTTACCGCTTGAGTGTACAATCACTTTTGATCGCCTATTTTTGTAGGTGTGTCCAATGCACTCGGTATTGCTGTCGGCATTGTCCTTGCTATTCAAGAAATGGGCTTTGTGGTCAGTTGTTTGTTTCATTTTTCTATCGGTATGTAGATAGAATTTTTCCGGTTTTTGCATACCATATCAATTTGACGGTCACTCTAATCTGGCACCTCTGGGACTCTTTTTATCATTAGAAATTTTGATACTGACTCTTTCTTGCATGAATATAGTTCGTATTGTACTCTCTTGCATTATTGTATAGTTTAATCATGCCACCAAAAAAGCGTACCACTGGTCCTGGTAGACGCTCAAAGCGTCTTCGCACGCTACCACCGGCAGATTTGCTAGAAGCAGAGCCAGCTACATTGGTTCACGGTAACCCCCCTGAAGCACCGCCTCTTCAAGACACACAGATGATGCAGTGCAATGTTCAAGCGCTAACCAGTGCGATCGCCGCCGTTGTGTCTAAAGTGGTCAAAGAAGCCATGACTTCACAGCAACACTCTGCCCACAACGTTATCTCGACGGCCAATAGCCAAGTGGACCAGATAGTAGACGGGGCGACCGCGTCGATTACGCAAGGTATGCCAGGCGCGAACCTACAAATTTCGTCAGTGAGCGGTGAAGAACGTCCCCAGCAGATATTTACCAGTATCGGTATAAATCTAGGGGCGCGAGTTAGCGCTAAACTTAAAGCGAAAATATGGGCCCATGAATATGTTGACTTCGGGGCGTTATTGACGGTTGCTCCTCCGCGAGAAAGGTTTGCCTTGTCTATGTCTTCCACTGTGGGTAACTCTGGTAAACCCGAGCTTACCTTCGAGCAGTGTAACTCATCCAAAAAGGTAACCAACATACAGCAGTGGGTTACGGCCTTTAACATCTTTGCTTCGGTTTATGCGGAGAGGGCATCCGGCGACGTCCCGAAGCCGACGTCTCAGAAATCGGCCGACTGGCTTTTTTATGACGAACAGTTTCGCTACTTGAGGCAGTCGGCGCCTCTGAGCTACCCCTGGGATCAGATCCATTGGGAATTATGGCTCCGGGCTATGACTAATTCCCGCGGCAGATCCCAATTCTCTGCCACTACGGATAGGGTAAACTCTCGGGCTCGTTTTCGTCCCTCCTCCAACAATTTTCCAAAAGGGACATGCTGGGCATTTCATGCCGGTAGGCAGTGTAACGGGTGCCACTACGAGCATGTCTGTTATAAATGCCAAGCCAAGCATCCCGCAAGTCAATGTAAGGTCTCCTTGACCCTCCAGCGCTCCAACAAATTCGGATCGTCAGTTGCTACTCCGGGTGTTGGGCAGCAAACCAGTGACGCCCGTAAAGGTGGATCGGCTTGAATCTTTACTGGCCGGTTTCAGTCTGCCCCTTAAACAATTTTTAGTTGACGGCTTCCGCAATGGTTTTCGAATTTCGTACATTGGCGAATATTCTCATTTTGAGTCTCCTAATTTACAAAGCGCACTACACAGTCCGGACGTTGCGTTCGCAAAATTAATGAAAGAAATCGACGCTGGTAGGGTTGTGGGTCCTTTCAATGATCCCCCTTTTCCCAGTTTTCGCACCTCGCCCATTGGCATAATTCCCAAGAAAACTCCCAATGAGTTTAGACTGATCCACCATTTATCATACCCCAAAGGTTCTTCTGTTAATGATTTTATTCCTGATGAATCTTCGTCAGTGCAATACGCTACTATTAACGATGCCATTTCGATTTTAAAAAAATTGGGACAAGGTTGTTTTATGGCTAAAACCGATATTAAGTCTGCATTCCGTATTATCCCTGTCCACCCGCTGGAGTACCCTTTACTCGGCATCAAATGGGATAATCAATACTATTTTGATCGTTGTTTAGCTATGGGGCTCAAATCGAGCTGTGCTCTTTTCGAAAAATTTAGTTCGTCTTTAGAATGGCTAGCCACTCAACACTTGCATGCCTCTGCGGTTATACATATTTTAGATGACTTCCTGTTTATTGCACCTACCAAAGATAAATGCAGCACAGACTTACATAATTTTCTAGCCACGTGCAAATTTCTTGGCGTCCCCATTGCCAATGAAAAGACAGTAGGCCCAAATACCACTTTACAATTTGCTGGGATAGAACTCGATTCTGTGCGTCAGGAGGCCAGGTTGCCGTTGGATAAGCTTACCAAATCTCGCGCCTTACTACATCAATATTATAAGAAGCGCTCAGTAACTCTCCGCGAAATGCAGTCGTTAATCGGCCTGTTGAATTTTTGCTGTTCCGTCGTCGTCCCAGGCCGTGCCTTTTTACGACGCTTAATCGATCTTACTAGCGGTCTGACGCGCCCTCATCACCACATCCGTTTAAACCGAGAAGCTAAACAAGATATACGCATGTGGTTTACTTTTCTAGATAGTTTTAATGGCAGGGCATTTTTTCTGTCAGATCGCTGGGACAATTCGTTTAGGCTTGGCCTAGATACGGACGCCGCGGCGTCAAAAGGTTATGGTGCGATATTTGGTAAGCACTGGTTCGGCGGCGCATTTCCTCCGGGATGGAAAGACTTTAACATAACTTTCCTAGAGTTGTTTCCGATTGTCCTCGCCGTACACATTTGGGGGTCTCAGATGTCTAACTGCTGTGTGCTATTTTTTACCGATAATTCTGCACTCGTTGATATTATCAACAAGCAAACATCGAAGCATAAGTCAGTAATGATTCTTTTACGTGACCTCGTTCTTAGTTGTCTAAGTTATAATATACTATTCCGTGCTCAGCATGTTCCCGGTTTGCAGAACAGCCAAGCCGATTATATCTCCCGTTTTCAGGTGGGGAGCTTCAGAGAATTAGCGCCGGAAGCAGACGAATTCCCAACAACGGTACCACTGAACCTTCTGCCGGAGAATTGGTCACTCATTTGAGAGATTTACTAGACTCTGCTTTAGCACCCGGTACCAAAAAATCGTATCAGAGGGCATGGGGGACTCTGCAGCAATTTTACGAACGCTTTTACGAGTCACCGACTCCTCAGCTTCCCTTATCGTCTTCCCACTTAGCTCTTTTTATTTCTTACCTATCTGCTAGGAAACTAGCACCTTCTACAATTACTTCATATCTTTCCGCTATCGGTTATGTTCACAAGATCAAAGGTTATACTGACCCAACAAAATCGTTTTTGATTCATAAGCTGTTAACCGCTTTGAGCCGCCGGCGTTTGGCCGACCTTCGTTTACCAATTACTCGGCCGGTCTTGCATGAGCTTATTAAATCTCTCCAACATACCAATTCTTCGGCGTACCAACGTTGTCTGTACTCAGCCATGTTCTTGTTAGCCTTTTACGGCTTCTTTCGCATTGGTGAACTTGCGGCTAAGAGTGCGGATTGTGAAACATCTGTCTTACGACTTCAGGATTTAAAGTTTTTGATGCAACATGGCCAACCGCAAATGATTAAGATTGTTATTACCACCTTTAAGCACAATACCGATAGGAAACCCTTTGAAATCTTGATTGAACGCGAGGATACTTTGCCATACTGTCCCGTGCAAGCTTTAGTCGAGTATTGCAAACTAAGAGGGGCCCTCCCGGGCACCCTATTTTGCAAACCAAACCTTGCACCTATTACAGGTTACCAATTTAACACTGAACTCTCCCGGTGTTTACAATTTTGTGGCCTTAATACACGAAGATATAAAGGACACAGCTTCCGAATTGGCGCCGCTTCACTTGCAGCCGATAAGGGATTTTCTGACGCCCAAATTCGCGCTCTTGGCCGCTGGAAATCTGATGCGTTTAAACTATACATTCGCTCTGAACGCCTCCATGTCAATTAATCTTACGCTGCTATCATTGCTGGCGAGTTAAGCACTAGAGGATATCTTTGTAGCTCGGTAACTATTTAATAATCGCATTTTCCGACTTTACACAGTAGTAACATAGGTCAGGCGCGAGCTGCATATCTCTCCTGTAATTTTCAAGAGGCCGTAACTGTGTAAGCTTGGCGGTGAAGAAAGTCAGCCAAGGGCTGTTTTTTCAAGAAGTAGTAACCGTGTAAGTTTGTCGGTAACGTGAGTCAGGCAAGGGCTGTCACTTATCCGTCAATATGGTATTTACTTGTAAGTGTTGGTTTTATTATCGGATGTAGTCCATTATCGTAATTATTGTGCTTAGCAATTTTGGCATTGTCGGAACGGGAGGTCAGGCAAGAGCTGCTCCTGTTTCCGTCGCCATGTATCTTGTTAGCTGAATGAGTTGTTGGTCAGGCACTGGCTGCCACATTTTACATAGTCACTTTTGCGCAAGCCATAAACTTGTCGGCGACGTAGGTCAGGCACGGGCTGCTACGGATCCGCCAATATACTCATTACCTTTTAAAACATTTCCTTTTAATTCTTGAGCTCTGCTGTGGTATCTTGGTGGGGCTGCCACATTTTTGTGGCTTGTGGCCCCCTTTTATCGCCCCACCTTTGCTGAAAATGATATTTTAATTAACATTGACAAGTGTCAAAGTTCAATTATGCTTTTAAAATATCCATTAAACTGCCACGGTAAAGTGGCCATGAAATGCCAATTCATGTCTTGATTATTTATTCTACATCGGGACATTTTCACCAAACTAGTGCGATCCCACGCAGAGCTCACGAACTCCACTACGTACAATGTAGCGGCATAAAACCAACATCAAGCCAAAGCATGATGTCATTTATGTCGATACATTTAATCTAGTGCATTTAACATATTTGTTAATCCGAGGTGTGGTCTGTCAGGTGACTTCTTAGCCAATCACGTTCGGTTGACCGTAATAAAAGTCTGCTCGCCTTGGCAAGCTTTCCTCTTGCCTTCACCATCACAGCGAGAACATCGCCTTTACCCTTGGCTTAGCGAAAACATTTTTCCCGCCCTCCTCTCCCTTACGACTACCTTTCGGATTATCAATGTTCCGATGTTAGTTATTTGTTAGCGGTGGTGCCCCCTTTTATCGCCCCACCTTTGCTGAAAATGATATTTTAATTAACATTGACAAGTGTCAAAGTTCAATTATGCTTTTAAAATATCCATTAAACTGCCACGGTAAAGTGGCCATGAAATGCCAATTCATGTCTTGATTATTTATTCTACATCGGGACATTTTCACCAAACTAGTGCGATCCCACGCAGAGCTCACGAACTCCACTACGTACAATGTAGCGGCATAAAAGAAGTTTTAGTTTGAGTTTCATCATAGCGGACCTGCGCGGGCGAGCAGAGCACCATTGCTAAGAAAAAATGGCATCAAGCCAAGAAAATTTGGTTGTCACGTGACCGTCCGTGCGCACAGATTAGGCCTGGGATCAAGGTTTTGGCCGATGTATTTGCCCGGGTTTTTAGCGCAAAACCATTTTCGATTTCGTAGGAAGTTACTTGTCATCGAAATTTGTAACAGCACTGTATCACTGCAGACCTAATTGTAGCAAGGGTTCTCCAAATACGAGGTACAAAATTTTACTGATACAGTTAGGCTAATGAAAATGTGAAAATCTTTTAGTACTTTATAAACGAAATTGCGTTGGGTTTCCTGGGGATCTTCCCGCAAATTCAATTTTGTTTACACTTGAAAATGCACTAAACTTTTAAAGTCGCTCTTGTTGTACATTTACGGACATTTAGTTCTATCAAATGCTTTGTTAAAGACTTTGTGCTTTAGTCATCATGACGAGCAGATGATCTGAATAGTCAACGTTTGTATAGAGACTATTCAATAATTAGTATTCAGCCGCACGATTTTTAAAGTCCGAAAATTACAAACTGCAGAAAAATCCCGCAATCAAGTCAAAACAAAACGACTTGTTCAGTTAAACTGCTCAGCGACACGGCAACCAATTAAACACTTGTTGGGTGAAATTGTTCTTCTCAGTGAGTAAATCACAAACATTTCATAAGCCTAAATTTGGAGTAAAGCCTACTACAAAATATTCTTCGTTTCGGCGACGACTTTTACCAAGCAAAAACGAAGGAAATTCATTGCGTGGCAGCATAAATTTCTCATGACTGGCAAGCAAGGAAAAAACTGAAGAATTTGACCTGAGTAAACCCTATAGTGGTGCAAGCAGCGCCGTCTTTGCAAATGTCAGACTGTCGGTTTAGCCACAAATTGCTTCGCGGCTTCTTTTTAATATATATCAAGTAGAGGCGAAAACCGTTGATAGAGCAGTGTAAAAATTAGCGAGCGCGAGACTGAAGTTTTTGAATTTAGACCACTTATTGAAGAAAGGTTTTGAATTTTGGCATGCGGAACTCAATTCAATAGTGTCGTAAATTTAAAAATTGTCTCCCATTAACAAACCATTTGGAGCTCCGCTTTAGGCTTGCCTAAATCTATATTGAACGAACAGTCACTGACATGTTTCGACTTGTTTTTAGAAAAATGGGAACAATGTTATGACTGAGTTCTTTCACCCATACACGTAATGATCCTAGAACAGAAAGAGATGGATATTAACCTTGAGGGTGATCGTAAATATTTTTCATCAAAATTTCCAAATCAGATGGACAGAACTTGAAAAAGTCAGCCTGAGTTTTCTCAATATAATTTGGTTTTATCAACTGGGTTGATAATGTCAATTGGCCACCGTAAAGAGATTCAAGAGCTGACGTTTCGAGCGTTAGCCCTTCGTCGGAGCGAATGATCTCAAGTTGAGATCTTAAGATCCTGATGGTATCTGGCATAGTAATTTTAACAAAATTTTAACAAAACTTAACCACTCCTTGTAGGTTTCCATTGGTGTAAACACGTTTTTGGTTTGTTGAATTTTTGAAGTTATCCTCGTGATAGCGTTCTTTAATCAGCTTGAAATTTTGCGAAATCGGCGTAAACGGCGTAATTAATATTTGTGCTTGATAGCTCGATCGGTTGAATGAGTAGATTGTTCTAAGCTTACATACATTTTTTCGTTATTTAGTTTTCGCAGCTTTATTCCTCTCAAATTTCGTTTGTCGAAGAACGAATTATTTTAGCAGATTCGGTGAGCAATTTTCGGTGGATAGGTCTAGTTCACTACCAATCAGTTTTTCAATTAGCTCTGACAATGTTTTTCTTGCCTTTGCTCACCAAAAATCAAATTGAAATAAATATGCTACAGTTTAATTGTTTGCACTTTGTTCAGTTCTAACGACTATGCTTTAACTTTTGCCCACGGGTTCACACAGGCTTCTGTACTGAGCTGAAGGGGAACCTCAAGTTCTTATTTCTTTACTCACAGTACATCACTTCTGTTAAAAATATATCGTGTCGACGGTGTTGTTTTCTATGGACGTCCTTAAATATCGCTTTTAATGAAGATCGTGTTTCTTTGATTATAAGATGTTTCGCGACTGAGAGAAAAGAAGTAACTGAAGGTCTGAAGTAAAATTTGTTGCTAGGCAGAAAGACGAAATCCGTAAAACCGGATATAGATTTGCACGTCAGTGGCTTCCACGTACCTTAGAACATACTATAATTGGCCTTTAATAGTTACTCTTTCAAGACACCTTGTATTTTATTTTAATCTTCGTTTTAATCCTCGGGTAGATGTGGCTGTGTTCGGATTCAAGCAAGTATATATGGTATTATTAAAAACTAGCTATGGTATATTGCATTTCCTGAGTTCTGATTGGGTTAGAGGCAATGGTATATGAGCTCATATACCATTGAGCAACAAATATGGTAGGTGTACGCGTAAAAGAATGCATTTTTCGCAATGTTTGTACAATATTTTTGGGGCGTTTTTAATAAAACAATTATTCCACTCGCGCTTGTTGGATATGAGATGGTTAAAGCCAACGAGGCGCGTAAATCTACCATCTCATATCCAACGCGCGCTCCTGGAGTAATTGTTAAATATATTGAGAAGCGAAAAGGCAAGAGAAAAAGTTTGAAATGTTTAACCCAAATGTTTTTTAGTTTGTCAATAACAATTTTTCTCAATTTGCCACATTCGAAACCATCCTTGTTTCAGCCATTTCTTTTTATATTTACCCCTTTGAGATTTTTCTACCCTGGTTAAATGTTATTTCAAGCCCGTTCCTTTCATTTGAAAACAATTGTATGCATTACTAAAGATGACTTCATGTTTACTAAGGCTCTTTAGAGCCTCAAAAAGAACACCACCTGTAAGACTCCTTGGAAGACGCCTTAAAGTGCACTTGTAAGGCCCTTAAAATTGCTACGTGTAAAAGACCTCAGTCTGCTTTAAGTGCCACTTGTAAGACATCTTAAAGTGCACTTGTAAGACCCATTAAAACTGCTTTGTGTAAAACCCCTTAAACGTGCAATGTACGCCTTCCTACATATTAAGGCCCCTCACTCGGTTGGCTATCTAAAACGTTCCAAGTTTTTATTTTAGTCGGATCTAGCTGCATCAGTTTGCCAGCGGGAGTAAGTAAGTAAGGCAGTATAAGATTGGAAGTTAGCTTTTGCTCAAATTCGATTCTTTGCTCTTAAAAGTCAAACTAAAACTGAGAATCAGCCGTTGCTTCATGTTCTGCAGGTTTTTATCACTGTAATAGGGCGCGTTTGGTGGTGAACACTGAAACAATATTCAAGGAAGGTAAGATAAAAGCAGCTTCGATAAATAATCCACAGACCGCAACTGATGCAGATGGTTTTAAACAGAAAGCGCAACGTTCGAGTAAGCGCTTTTGGGAAAAGTAACAATATAATTTCATGCATGAATTTATGTTGCCTGCGTAAATAAAAGTTGTTCTTTCTTTGAATCTCGAGAAAGCAAAGCTGTAAGTAGTGTACAAGTTAATCTGATTTGTGTGCGCCAGTTTTTTTAGTTTTTTAACTAGTGAGCAACTCAAAGGAAGGCGTTTTATAGTTGTAAGCTTTATCGTTTATTTCCGACGCGTTTGCTAGTGCTTTGTTTACTTTGTTTTGTTTCGTTTTCAGCATGGCGTACAAACTTTCTTTGACCATTCTTTTCGCCTTTTGCCTGATGGCAGCAGTTCTTTCTCTTCCTGCCAGACCGCGGATCGCGAAGGACAAAAGAATGCCATTCAGCTTCCAAAAAAGGGTAATTTTTATTTTATTGGTAGAACGTAGAGAGATTTACTTCACTGCAGAAGTCCATATCTCTGGTCAGGAATGAATCTTCAAATGTCTTCCGAAAAATGTCTGTTTCAGATCTGTCACTTAAAGAGAACAAACAAGCTTTGTCTTACAGCTGTTGCCCATAAGTTTATAGTTTAGAAGTCAATTAATTTAAATTTTTGCCAAACGTAGCAGCCAGGTTGTAACTCGTTGTTTTAAGTGCAGGTACTATTTATATTGCTATTGGCAGTGTTAGATGTATTTTTAGCCATTTCTGACTTAAATTTCAATTTTTCCCAGGGGTGAACGCCCCCAGATTTCCCTCGCGTGTTTGTATTAGCCCCAATATTCGTTACGTAGAACACCCGTGGAGGGAAACATACGTCATTTATCACCCTGTAGGTTTGTTTAAACAAAATAATAACAGCACGCAACCTCATACCAAGATGTTAAGTGCTTCTAACGTAGATCGACGCTTATAAATAGAGAGTAAAGTGTCTTGTCAAGAACAACGCAGTGGATAACTTGATCCGGATTTCAGCGCGCTAACGACCGCGCTTGGCTTAAATTTTAATTTAATCCTGATCTGTAACTGTTCCCTCTCCAGATTGAAGAAGCAAGGAAAAGAAACTCTTGCTATGAGTTTTTCGGCTTATCTTGCAACGCCGTTTCATTCTGGCTAGAATACTTCGCATCAGGTGATAACATCTAATCCGAATGCACGCTGACAAATATGTTAAACAGTAACATGATTTGAAATAAACTCTACAGTGTTGCAATTTTGGTAGTCAGTTAATTCTAGTCGGAGTCTACTACAGTGTTTGTATTGGAACAAAGTGTTCATAAACGACTTTATTATCTCGGAAAGTCCAGAGCTCCCAGGTTCAACGTATCGTTGAAAACAGAAAGTGCACTATAAAGGGGATTCCCAGGGAAGACTATTGTTCATTTGTCAGGTTAGGCCTCCGTTATATGGTCTCGGGAACCCGAGACAACCCTCCCTCTCGAGACAACTTTACTGAGCGTTTATATGACAAAAAATTGTCCCTATTAGCCGAGTTAAAATTGACCCTATTTGATTATTCATAGAGTATTTAAATATTCAAGTCGCCAGTTGCTCTTCTTCCTTTGAATCTTTTTCGTTCATTCGATCACTGGAGGCCTTGCTGGGCTAAATTTTATATCTTTAGCGCAAATTTGTGCTTAAAAACCTTAAATCCGGCAATTACCTGACACTCGCCACGCCATGAGTTGTCCTGGGTAGACGTGCCAATTATATGAGAAAAAGTTGTCCCGCCTGCCAGGGTTACCCTACTAACCGAGACGAGACAACTCGCCTACCCGAGCTGTCTCGCCCCTCGAGACAACTCGGGTAGGATCATGTAAACGGTTGGCAGCATTTTTCAACGTTTTAGTGAAAAGTTAGCTCGCCCAGTCTCGGGTACCCGAGACCATATAAATGGGACCTTAGTCGGGGCGACACGTTTCCATTTAATGACAGAGTTCATGGTTATATCACGATGATCATTGTTCACTTTAAGTCAACTCTCCCTTGACGAACGCCTCTGTAACACGGATGCCTCTTAGGGCCTGATTACATGAGCCGGGCTGGCCCGGTTAGCCAGGCTGCTTCCCTTTTCCAGTAATCAGTTTTTTTGATCTGTTGAAAAGTTTTCTGAAAACGTAATTAGAACTTTTTCCACAAAAAAATGCAAGAACTGAAACAAGTACACAAAATAATGAAAATCAAGATTATTTCCACAAAAAAGTACACCACCTACAAGACTCCTTGAAAATGTCACCTGCAAGACTCGTTAAAAGTGCAACTTGTAAGTTCCCTAAAGTGCCACTTATAGATCTCCTTATGCGCCCTTAACAGTATCATTTGGGCCGTTGCTAGGGAAAACTCAGTTGGCGGCTATAACTTGGCATAACATTGCTTTTATGTAATAAAATTTAGACGGTACGTTTTTTGGCTCGCCATTATTAATTATACAGGACAAACGCTTGAAAATATGGCGTCAATTTGTTTTTACCATAGCACTGAAAACGAAGCCAAAACGATTTTAAAAGAGAAAACTTGCAATCGCTGGTGTGTCCTGTTATTTTTTTATGAATTTCGTAATGACTTTGTCAAAGCAGTCGTGTATCAACGAGGCGTAGCCAAGTTGATACACATGTACAGACTCCTTTGACAATGTGATGGTCAAATTCATTGAAAAAATAGCAGAACATACGATCAAAAACTGTCGTTAATTTGTAATAAACTTGGTTGCATTCGCATGGTTTCTGTCATTCAGTTAAGATCTGAAGGCTAAAACAAATGTAAAAGCCTGAGAAGTTGGATTTTAGTATTAAGCAGGTTAAAAGGAGTTTTAGTTTGAGTTTCATCATAGCGGACCTGCGCGGGCGAGCAGAGCACCATTGCTAAGAAAAAATGGCATCAAGCCAAGTAAATTTGGTGGTCACGGGACAGTCCGTGCGCACAGATTAGGCCTGGGATCATGGTTTTGCCCGATGTATTTGCCCGGGTTTTTAGCGCAAAACCATTTTCGATTTCGTAGGAAGATACTTGTCATCGAAATTTTTAACAGCACTGTATCACTGCAGACCTAATTGTAGCAAGGGTTCTCCAAATACGAGGTACAAAATTTTACTAATACAGTTAGGCTAATTAAAATGTGAAAATCTTTTAGTACTTTATAAACGAAATTGCGTTGGGTTTCCTGGGGATCTTCCCGCAAATTCAATTTTGTTTACACTTGAAAATGCACTAAACTTTTGAAGTCGCTCTTGTTGTACATTTACGGACATTTAGTTCTATCAAATGCTTTGTTTCAGACTTTGTGCTTTAGTCATCATGACGAGCAGACGATCTGAATAGTCAACGTTTGTAAAGAGATCATTCAATAATTAGTATTCAGCCGCACGATTTTTAAAGTCCGAAAATTACAAACTGCAGAAAAATCCCGCAATCAAGTCAAAACAAAAACGATTTGTTCAGTTAAACTGCTCAGTGACACGGCAACCAATTAAACACTTGTTGGGTGAAATTGTTCTTCTCAGTGAGTGAATCACAAACATTTCATAAGCCTAAATTTGGAGTAAAGACTACTACAAAATATTCTTAGCTTCGTTTCGGCGACGACTTTTACCAAGCAAAAACGAAGGAAATTCATTGCGTAGCAGCATAAATTTCTCATGACTGGCAAGCAAGGAAAAAACTGAAGAATTTGACCTGAGTAAACCCTATAGCGGTGCGAGCAGCGCCGTCTTTGCAAATGTCAGACTGTCGGTTTAGCCACAAATTGCTTCGCGGCTTCTTTTTAATATATATCGAGTAGAGGCGAAAACCGTTGATAGAGCAGTGTAAAAATTAGCGAGCGCGAGACTGAAGTTTTTGAATTTAGACCACTTATTGAAGAAAGGTTTTGAATTTTGGCATGCGGAACTCAATTCAATAGTGTCGTAAATTTAATAAAATGTCTCCCATTAACAAACCATTTGGAGCTCCGCTTTAGGCTTGCCTAAATCTATATTGAAGGAACAGTCACTGACATGTTTCGACTTGTTTTTAGAAAAATGGGAAATATGTTATGACTGAGTTCTTTCACCCATACACGTAATGATCCTAGAACAGAAAGAGATGGATATTAACCTTGAGGGTGATCGTAAATATTTTTCATCAAAATTTCCAAATCAAATGGACAGAACTTGAAAAAGTCAGCCTGACTTTTCCCAAGTTGAGATCTTAAGATCCTGATGGTATCTGGCATAGTAGTTTTAACAAAATTTTAACAAAACTTGACCATTCTTTGTAGGTTTCCATTGGTGTAAACACGTTTTTGGGTTGTTAAATTTTTGATGTTATCATCGTGATAGCGTTCCTTTAATCAGCTTGCAATTTTGCGAAATCGGCGTAAACGGCGTAATTAATATTTGTGCTTGATAGCTCGATCGGTTGAATGAGTAGATTGTTCTAAGCTTACATACATTTTTTCGTTATTTAGATTTCGCAGCTTTATTCCTCTGAAATGTCGTTTGTCGAAGAACGAATTATTTTAGCAGATTCGGTGAGCAATTTTCGGTGGATAGGTCTAGTTCACTACCAATCAGTTTTTCCATTAGCTCTGACAATGTTTTTCTTGCCTTTGCTCACCAAAAATCAAATTGAAATAAATATGCTACAGTTTAATCGTTTGCACTTTGTTCAGTTCTAACGACTATGCTTTAACTTTTGCCCACGGGTTCACACAGGCTTCTGCACTGAGCTAGCTGAAGGGGAACCTGAAGTTCTTATTTCTTTACTCACAGTACATCACTTCTGTTAAAAATATATCGTGTCGACGGTGTTGTATTCTATGGACGTCCTTAAATATCGCTTTTAATGAAGATCGTGCATGTTTCTTTGATTGTAAGAAGTTTCGCGACTGAAAGAAAAGAAGTAACTGAAGGTCTGAAGTAAATTTTGTTGCTAGACAGAAAGACGAAATCCGTAAAACCGGATGTAGATTTGCACGTCAGTGGCTTCCACGTACCTTAGCAATAGTTACTCTTTCAAGACACCTTGTATTTTATTTTAATCTTAGTTTTAATCCTCGGGTAGATGTGGCTGTGTTCGGACCCAAGCAAGTATATATGGTATTATTAAAAACTAGCTATGGTATATTGCATTTCCTGAGTTCTGATTGGGTTAGAGGCAATGGTATATGAGCTCATATACCATTGAGCAACAAATATGGTAGGTGTACGCGTAAAAGAATGCATTTTTCGCAATGTTTGTACAATATTTTGGGGCGTTTTTAATAAAACAATTATTCCACTCGCGCTTGTTGGATATGAGATGGTTAAAGCCATCTCGGCGCTACGCCCCTCGTTGGCTATCTACCATCGCATATCCAACGCGCGCTCGTGGAATAATTGTTAAATATACCTAGAAACGAAAAGGCAAGAGAGAAAGTTTGGAATTTTTAACACAAATGTTTTTTTAGTTTGTCAATAACAATTTTTCTCAATTTATTACATTCGAAACGATCCTTGTTTCACCCATTTCTTTCTTTGAGATTTTTCTACCCTGGTTAAATGTTATTTCAAGCCCGTTCCTTTCATTTGAAAACAATTGTATGCATTACTAAAGATGACTTCATGTTAACTAAGGCTCTTTAGAGCCTCAAAAAGAACACCACCTGTAAGACTCCTTGGAAGACGCCTTAAAGTGCACTTGTAAGACCCTTAAAATTGCTACCATTAAAAGACCTCAGTCTGCTTTAAGTGCCACTTGTAAGACGCCTTAAAGTGCACTTTTAAGACCCATTAAAACTGCTTTGTGTAAAACCCCTTAAACGTGCAATGTACGCCTTCCTACATATTAAGGCCCCTCACTCGGTTGGCTATCTAAAACGTTCCAAGTTTTTATTTTAGTCGGATCTAGCTTCAGTTTGCCAGCGGGAGTAAGTAAGTAAGGCAGTATAAGATTGGAAGTTAGCTTTTGCTCAAATTCGATTTTTTGTTCTTAAAAGTCAAACTAAAACTAAGAATCAGCCGTTGCTTCATGTTCTGCAGGTTTTTATCACTGTAATAGGGCGCGTTTGGTGGTGAACACTGAAACAATATTCAAGGAAGGTAAGATAAAAGCAGCTTCGACAAATAATCCACAGACCGCAACTGATGCAGATGGTTTTAAACAGAAAGCGCAACGTTCGAGTAAGCTCTTTTGGGAAAAGTAACAATATAATTTCATGCATGAATTTATGTTGCCTGAGTAAATAAAAGTTGTTCTTTCTCGAGAAAGCAAAGCTGTAAGTAGTACACAAGTTAATCTGATTTGTGTGCGCCAGTTTTTTTAGTTTTTTAACTAGTGAGCAACACAAAGGAAGGCGTTTTGTAGTTGTAAGCTTTATCGTTTATTTCCGTCGCGTTTGCTAGTGCTTTGTTTACTTTGTTTTGTTTCGTTTTCAGCATGGCGTACAAACTTTCTTTGACCATTCTTTTCGCCTTTTGCCTGATGGCAGCAGTTCTTTCTCTTCCTGCTAGACCGCGGATCGCGAAGGACAAAAGAATTCCATTCAGCTTCCAAAAAAGGGTAATTTTTATTTTATTGGTAGAACGTAGAGATATTTACATAACTCCAGAAGTCCATATCTCTGGTCAGGAATGAATCTTCAAATGTTTTCCGAAAAATGTCTGTTTCAGATCTGTCACTTAAAACAAGCTTTATCTTACAGCTGTTGCCCATAAGTTTATAGTTTAGAAGTCAATTAATTTAAATTTTTGCCAAACGTAGGAGGCAGGTTGTAACTCGTTGTTTTAAGTGCAGGTAATATTTATATTGCTATTGGCAGTGTTAGATGTATTTTTAGCCATTTCAGACTGAAATTTCAAATTTTCCCAGGGGTGAATGCCCCCAGATTTCCCTCGCGTGTTTGTATTAGCCCCAATATTCGTTACGTAGAACACCCGTGGAGGGAAACATACGTCATTTATCACCCTGTAGGTTTGTTTTAACAAAATAATAACAGCACGCAACCTCATACCAAGATGTTAAGTGCTTCTAACGTAGATCGACGCTTATAAATAGAGAGTAAAGTGTCTTGTCAAGAACAACGCAGTGGATAACTTGATCCGGATTTCAGCGCGCTAACGACCGCGCCTAGCTTAAATTTTAATTTAATCCTGATCTGTAACTGTTCCCTCTCCAGATTGAAGAAGCAAGGAAAAGAAACTCTTGCTATGAGTTTTTCGGCTTTTCCTGCAACGTCGTTTATTTCTGGCTAGAATACTTCGCATCAGGTGATAACATCTAATCCGAATGCACGCTGACAAATATGTTAAACAGTAACATGATTTGAAATAAACTCTACAGTGTTGCAATTTTGGTAGTCAGTTAATTCTAGTCGGAGTCTACTACAGTGTTTGTATTGGAACAAAGTGTTCGTAAACGACTTTATTATCTCGGAAAGTCCAGAGCTCCCAGGTTCAACGTATCGTTGAAAACGGAAAGTGCTCTATAAAGGGGATTCCCAGGGAAGACTATTGTTCATTTGTCAGGTTAGGCCTCAGTTATATGGTCTCGGGTACCCGAGACAACCCTCCCTCCCGAGACAACTTTACCGAGCGTTTATATGACAAAACATTGTCCCTATTAGGCGAGTTAAAGTTGACCCTATTTGATTATTCATAGAGTATTTAAATATTCAAGTCGCCAGTTGCCCTTTTTCCTTTGAATCTTTTTCGTTCATTCGATCACTGGAGGCCTTGCTGGGCTAAATTCTATATCTTTAGTGCAAATTTGTGCTTAAAAACCTGAAATCCGGAAATTACGTGACACTCGCCACGCCATGAGTTGTCCTGGGTAGACGTGCCGAAGTGTTTATATGAGAAAAAGTTGTCCCGCCTGCCAGGGTTACCCTACCAACCGATACGAGAGAACTCGCCTACCCGAGTTGTCTCGACCCCCGAGACAACTCGGGTAGGATCATGTAAAGGGTTGGTAGCATTTTTTTAACGTTTTAGTGAAAAGTTAGCTCGCCCAGTCTCGGGTACCCGAGACCATATAAATGGGGTCTTAGTCGGGGCGACACGTTTCCATTTAATGACAGAGATCATGGTTATATCAGGATGATCATTCTTCACTTTAAGTCAACTCTCCCTTGACGAACGCCTCTGTAACACGGATGCCTCTTAGGGCCTGATTACAGGCTGCTTCCCTTTGCCAGTAATCAGTTATTTTTGATCTGTTGAAAAATTTTCTGAAAACGGAATTAGAACATTTTCCACAAAAAATGCAAGAACTGAAACAGGTATACAAAATAATGAAAATCAAGATTATTTCAACAGAAAAGTACTCCACCTACAAGACTCCTTGAAAATGTCACCTGCAAGACTCGTTAAAAGTGCAACTTGTAAGTTCCCTAAAGTGCCACTTATAGATCTCCTTATGCGCCCTTAACAGTATCATTTGGGCCGTTGCTAGGGAAAACTCAGTTGGCGGCTTTAACTTGGCATAACATTGCTTTTATGTAATAAAATTTAGACGGTACGTTTTTTGGCTCGCCATTATTAATTATACAGGACAAACGCTTGAAAATATGGCGTCAATTTGTTTTTACCATAGCACTGAAAACGAAGCCAAAACGATTTTAAAAGAGAAAACTTGCAATCGCTGGTGTGTCCTGTTATTTTTTTATGAATTTCGTAATCACATTGTCAAAGCAGTCGTGTATCAACGAGGCGTAGCCAAGTTGATACACATGTACAGACTGCTTTGACAATGTGATGGTGAAATTCATTAAAAAAAAGCAGGAGTACGATCAAAAACTGTCGTTAGTTTGTAATAAACTTGGTTGCATTCGCATGGTTTCTGTCATTCAGTTAAGTTCTGAAGGCTAAAACAAATGTAAAAGCCTGAGAAGTTGGATTTTAGTATTAAGCAGGTTAAAAGGAGTTTTAGTTTGAGTTTCATCATAGCGGACCTGCGCGGGCGAGCAGAGACCCATTGCTAAGAAAAAATGGCATCAAGCCAAGTAAATTTGGTGGTCACGGGACAGTCCGTGCGCACAGATTAGGCCTGGGATCATGGTTTTGCCCGATGTATTTGCCCGGGTTTTTAGCGCAAAACCATTTTCGATTTCGTAGGAAGATACTTGTCATCGAAATTTTTAACAGCACTGTATCACTGCAGACCTAATTGTAGCAAGGGTTCTCCAAATACAAGGTACAAAATTTTACTAATACAGTTAGGCTAATGAAAATGTGAAAATCTTTTAGTACTTTATAAACGAAATTGCGTTGGGTTTCCTGGGGATCTTCCCGCAAATTCAATTTTGTTTACACTTGAAAATGCACTAAACTTTTGAAGTCGCTCTTGTTGTACATTTACGGACATTTAGTTCTATCAAATGCTTTGTTTCAGACTTTGTGCTTTAGTCATCATGACGAGGAGATGATCTGAATAGTCAACGTTTGTAAAGAGGCTATTCAATAATTAGTATTCAGCCGCACGATTTTTAAAGTCCGAAAATTACAAACTGCATAAAAATCCCGCAATCAAGTCAAAACAAAACGACTTGTTCAGTTAAACTGCTCAGCGACACGGCAACCAATTAAACACTTGTTGGGTGAAATTGTTCTTCTCAGTGAGTGAATCACAAACATTTCATAAGCCTAAATTTGGAGTAAAGCCTACGACAAAATATTCTTCGTTTCGGCGACGACTTTTACCAAGCAAAAACGAAGGAAATTCATTGCGTAGCAGCATAAATTTCTCATGACTGGCAAGCAAGGAAAAACCTGAAGAATTTGACCTGAGTAAACCCTATAGCGGTGCGAGCAGCGCCGTCTTTGCAAATGTCAGACTGTCGGTTTAGCCACAAATTGCTTCGCGGCTTCTTTTTAATATATATCGAGTAGAGGCGAAAACCGTTGATAGAGCAGTGTAAAAATTAGCGAGCGCGAGACTGAATTTTGAATTTAGACCACTTATTGAAGAAAGGTTTTGAATTTTGGCATGCGGAACTCAATTCAATAGTGTCGTAAATTTAAAAATTGTCTCCCATTAACAAACCATTTGGAGCTCCGCTTTAGGCTTGCCTAAATCTATATTGAAGGAACAGTCACTGACATGTTTCGACTTGTTTTTAGAAAAATGGGAACAATGTTATGACTGAGTTCTTTCACCCATACACGTAATGATCCTAGAACAGAAAGAGATGGATATTAACCTTGAGGGTGATCGTAAATATTTTTCATCAAAATTTCCAAATCAGATGGACAGAACTTGAAAAAGTCAGCCTGAGTTTTCTCAATATAATTTGGTTTTATCAACTGGGTTGATAATGTCAATTGGCCACCGTAATGAGATTCAAGAGCTGACGTTTCGAGCGTTAGCCCTTCGTCGGAGCGAATGATCTCAAGTTGAGATCTTAAGATCCTGATGGTATCTGGCATAGTAATTTTAACAAAATTTTAACAAAACTTAACCACTCCTTGTAGGTTTCCATTGGTGTAAACACGTTTTTGGTTTGTTGAATTTTTGAAGTTATCCTCGTGATAGCGTTCCTTTAATCAGCTTGCAATTTTGCGAAATCGGCGTAAACGGCGTAATTAATATTTGTGCTTAATAGCTCGATCGGTTGAATGAGTAGATTGTTCTAAGCTTACATACATTTTTTCGTTATTTAGTTTTCGCAGCTTTATTCCTCTCAAATTTCGTTTGTCGAAGAACGAATTATTTTAGCAGATTCGGTGAGCAATTTTCGGTGGATAGGTCTAGTTCACTACCAATCAGTTTTTCAATTAGCTCTGACAATGTTTTTCTTGCCTTTGCTCACCAAAAATCAAATTGAAATAAATATGCTACAGTTTAATTGTTTGCACTTTGTTCAGTTCTAACGACTATGCTTTAACTTTTGCCCACGGGTTCACACAGGATTCTGTACTGAGCTGAAGGGGAACCTCAAGTTCTTATTTCTTTACTCACAGTACATCACTTCTGTTAAAAATATATCGTGTCGACGGTGTTGTTTTCTATGGACGTCCTTAAATATCGCTTTTAATGAAGATCGTGTTTCTTTGATTATAAGATGTTTCGCGACTGAAAGAAAAGAAGTAACTGAAGGTCTGAAGTAAAATTTGTTGCTAGGCAGAAAGACGAAATCCGTAAAACCGGATATAGATTTGCACGTCAGTTGCTTCCACGTACCTTAGCAACAACATACTATAATTGGCCTTTAATAGTTACTCTTTCAAGACACCTTGTATTTTATTTTAATCTTCGTTTTAATCCTCGGGTAGATGTGGCTGTGTTCGGATTCAAGCAAGTATATATGGTATTATTAAAAACTAGCTATGGTATATTGCATTTCCTGAGTTCTGATTGGGTTAGAGGCAATGGTATATGAGCTCATATACCATTGAGCAACAAATATGGTAGGTGTACGCGTAAAAGAATGCATTTTTCGCAATGTTTGTACAATATTTTTGGGGCGTTTTTAATAAAACAATTATTCCACTCGCGCTTGTTGGATATGAAATAGTTAAAGCCAACTAGGCGCTACGCGCCTCGTTGGCTATCTACCATCTCATATCCAACGCGCGCTCGTGGAATAATTGTTAAATATATCGAGAAACGAAAAGGCAAGAGAAAAAGTTTGAAATGTTTAACCCAAATCTTTTTAAGTTTGTCAATAACAATTTTTCTCAATTTGCCACATTAGAAACCATCCTTGTTTCAGCCATTTCTGTTTATATTTACCTCTTTGAGATTTTTCTACCCTGGTTAAATGTTATTTCAAGCCCGTTCCTTTCATTTGAAAACAATTGTATGCATTACTAAAGAATGCTTCATGTTAACTAAGGCTCTTTAGAGCCTCAAAAAGAACACCACCTGTAAGACCCCTTGGAAGACGCCTTAAAGTGCACTTGTAAGATCCTTAAAATTGCTACGTGTAAAAGACCTCAGTCTGCTTTAAGTGCCACTTGTAAGACACCTTAAAGTGCACTTGTAAGACCCTTAAAATTGCTACCATTAAAAGACCTCAGTCTGCTTTAAGTGCCACTTTTAAGACACCTTAAAGTGCACTTGTAAGACCCATTAAAACTTCTTTGTGTAAACCCCTTAAACGTGCAATGTACGCCTTCCTACATATTAAGGCCCCTCACTCGGTTGGCTATCTAAAACGTTCCAAGTTTTTATTTTAGTCGGATCTAGCTGCATCAGTTTGCCAGCGGGAGTAAGTAAGTAAGGCAGTATAAGATTGGAAGTTAGCTTTTGCTCAAATTCGATTTTTTGTTCTTAAAAGTCAAACTAAACTAAGAATCAGCCGTTGCTTCATGTTCTGCAGGTTTTTATCACTGTAACAAGGCGCGTTTGGTGGTGAACACTGAAACAATATTCAAGGAAGGTAAGATAAAAGCAGCTTCGATAAATAATCCACAGACCGCAACTGATGCAGATGGTTTTAAACAGAAAGCGCAACGTTCGAGTAAGCGCTTTTGGGAAAAGTAACAATATAATTTCATGCATGAATTTATGTTGCCTGCGTAAATAAAAGCTGCTCTTTCTTTGAATCTCTAGAAAGCAAAGCTGTAAGCTGTGCACAAGTTAATCTGATTTGTGTGCGTCAGTTTTTTTTAGTTTTTTAACTAGTGAGCAACACAAAGGAAGGCGTTTTGTTGTTGTAGGCTTTATCGTTTATTTCCGACGCGTTTACTAGTGCTTTGTTTATTTTGTTTTGTTTCTTTTTCAGCATGGCGTACAAATATTCTTTGACCATTCTTTTCGCCTTTTGCCTGATGGCAGCAGTTCTTTCTCTCCCTGCCAGACCGCGGATCGCGAAGGACAAAAGAATTCCACTCAGCTTCCAAGAAAGGGTAATTTTTCTTTTATTGGTAGAACGTAGAGAGATTTACATAACTCCAGAAGTCCATATCTCTGGTCAGGAATGAATCTTCAAATGTCTTCCGCGAGTAAGTTCAAGAAAAATGTCTGTTTTAGATCTGTCACTTAAAGAGAACAAACAAGCTTTGTCTTACAGCTGTTGCCCATAAGTTTATTATTTAGAAGTCAATTCATTTTGACCAAACTTAGGAGCCAGGTTGTAAATCGTTGTTTTAAGTGCAGGCAATATTTACATTGCTATTGGCAGTGTTAGATGTATTTTTAGCCATTTCAGACTTAAATTTCAAATTTTCCCAGGGGTTAATGCCCCCAGATTTCCCTCGCGTGTTTGCTTTAGCCCCAATATTCGTTACGTAGAACACCCGTGGAGGGAAACATACGTCATTTATCACCCTGTAGGTTTGTTTTAACAAAATAATAACAGCACGCAACCTCATACCAAGATGTTAAGTGCTTCTAACGTAGATCGACGCTTATAAATAGAGAGTAAAGTGTCTTGTCCAAGAACAACGCAGTGGATCACTTGATCCTGATTTCAGGGCGCTAACGACCGCGCCTGGCTTAAATTTTAATTTAATCCTGATCTGTAACTGTTCTCTCTCCAGATTGAAGAAGCAAGGAAAAGAAATTCTGAGTGCTATGATTATTTCGGCGTACCTTGCAACGCCGTTCCATTCTGGCAAAAAGGTGATAATCCGGATGCACACTGACAAATATGTTAAACAGTAACATGATTTGAAATAAACGCTACAGTGTTGCAATTTTGGTAGTCAGTTAATTCTAGTCGGAGTCTACTACAGTGTTTGTATTGGAACAAAGTGTTCATAAACGACTTTATTATCTCGGAAAGTCCAGAGCTCCCAGGTTCAACGCCTTCTCTTTGCCACTAGCGGGATTTGTTTCTCGGGAAGTCCCGAGTTCAAATCCTCGGTCATGCTTTGAAAATAGCCAACTGGTCTGGCTCCTGCCAGTTGGGATTTTTAACCATGTTATCTTCGTTTGAAATACTTGTTTCCTTTGTTTCAGTGGAATCCCTGAAAACTAGCTAAGCTTGGTGCTTTTGAAGCTAAATACATGAGGCACTGCAAAAAACGTTTACACTTTTTTAAGGCGAAAGAGGTTTTGGCGAAGCGACTTTCCATTCGAATATTAAAGATTCTCAGTTTAATACCAATCCCCAAATTTTGAGTTGCAGTTCCTTTCCGGATCTATTTTTAATGACCTATCAAGGTGATGTTACATGGGACCGTTTTTAACGACGAACTTTAGTGGCGATTTTTAATCCACATTACACGAGAGATCTTTTAACACAACATTACTGCACCAACGTAGGCTCGCTAGTTTGCAAAAACATTTCTCGTACGTACGAGTTTTTTCTATCAAGTTGTTTTCCTCGGACGGGCACTATAGGCTGATAGTATCTCTCCGCGGATGAACACTATCGGCCCACGTGATCAATTTAAACAAATCATAAATTAGGAAAAATTCGGTGGTGAACTATGATTATGGTTTCCGTAGCGCGCGCTTCATTGCATTCTCGTCCCCATAGCCATTTTCGTTTCTCTTACCCGGCAGGGCCTTGGCATGAAAAACGACGGGCTCTGGGGACATACGATTTAAAAAAAAAATCGAACTTTTTTTATTGGCTGTTGAGAACAGAGAAATCTTAAACGGAAGTCAAAATGTTCGCCGGCCGCCTTATTACAACACACAACATGTAGAAACATCAATGCTACATTCATGAAGTCCGGAAGTCCTAGAATCTCGGACTTGAAATGGTTTGTCTCCAGAGCCCTTGAGCTTGAGCCTGCCCACTCTCGTCCCCATAGCCCTCTTCGCTTCTCTTGGCCGGTGAAGCCTTGACACGAAAAGCCTTTCTCGTGCCAAGGCCCTGCCGGCTAAGAGAAACGAAAAGGGCTATGGCTTCATTGTTGCAGGCTCTCGTCCCCATTTCGTTTCTCTTTGTCGGCAGGGCCTTGGCACGAGAAAGGCTTTTCGTGTCAAGGCTCCACCGGCCAAGAGAAGCGAAGAGGGCTATGGGGACGAGAGTGGGCAGGCTCAAGCTCGAGTTTTCTATGAGCGAATAGTCAACGAGGCACAGCTTAGTTGACTATTGCTTATAGAAAATGAAAGGAAGTGATGTTATTGTTTTAGTAGAAACTCTAAATTGAATACAGTCCGGCAAAAAATCTGCTATTTTCTGGAATAGTCGGGGACTGCGAAGGAAGCGGGTGAGCGAGGGAAAAACCGAGAGAGGACTAAGGCGAGAACGGGAACGTGAGCCTGTAAGATTTTCTTTAACGAACTTCTTTTGGTACAGCAGTTCCTGCTATACCCCCTGATTGGTTGATTTCGACAAGTAATGTCAACACCTCGTGGCCAATCAGAAAAATGGCCAGCGCGGTCGGTCTGCATTCTATCAGCAATTCCCGGGAACATGATGGAGCCACCAGACGACACTGTGTTGGCGTACAAATCCTTACGGATGTCCACGTCGCACTTCATGATGGAATTGTAGCACGTCTCATGGATGCCGGCAGCTTCCATTCCAAGGAAGTCGAAGAATATATTTTGTAATGCATGTTTCGGTAATGACACTGGAGAATGTTCATTACGTATGATTCGCGTTAACTATAGAAGTATATTTGGCGTGTTTGCAGGTATGTTAAATCCCCAGGGGCTGCTAGGCTATTTAAGATTTTTTAAGTTATGCAAGAGCCACTCGAAGGCATCTCTTTCACTTTGCTTTAATATATATTTTTCCCTGCTATATTTTCTTTACGGTGATGATGTGAACGCTTTCTGTATCCTGCTTCAAAAAGCGAGATGCCCGCCCCTGATGCTGTGTTTGTGTTTATTGAGATCAATTCCAAAATATTTCCAAAATATAATTATTTCAGGGTGATTAGAGTATAACACAGATTACAATTATGACGATTTTGTAAAATTTAAAAGACGTTTTAAAGACGCACAAACCATGAGTTAACTTCATCTTTAAGGGCCTAATTTAAGGGACTAATTTAAGGGCCTAATTTACAGATTCGGTGGGTAGCACAAACGCCAATATTTTAAGCAGTCAAGAAACGCTTGATCCAGAGTGAAACTCAGATTGATTGATTTTTTTTTCTTTAAAACAAGTTCTCATAACTTAATAAACTAAATTGTAATCAAACGCCCATGAGGAAACCGATGGTAGAGAATGCACAAACAGCATGGCCCAAGCGCTTTCTCACGCAGTGAAGTGGGAGGAGGGAGGAGGGTTCTTAAAGCGACTAAACGTGACTGAGGGGAAGAACAGGGTTCTTAAAGCTCCAGGAAAAGCAAATAAAAGAATACTAGTCAAACACGTGTTTGCGTTTTATCTCTTTCTATTTTTTTAATTAAATCCTCAGCTGTTCGCGTAAATCATTTCTGTAGTTGATTGTTTCTTAATTATTGCTTGTTTAGAACTTTTTTTCAGAGTAATGAACAAATGTTATACTGCTTCTTGGCATACTTCCTATTTAAAGTGATAACGTTGTAATAGTTATATTTTAACGATGTTAAATAGATTTTTCGTGATTTCTAATCAAGGCCGTAGCTAGCGAGAGGCAAGACGAGACAGTTGCCCCTTCAAGATTTTACCCTAAACACTGATGAAAACCGACACACGCAAAGTTGGGAAACGATTCCCCAGTTGAACAGAATATACTTTTCTGAAGGAATACTTCACGACTAGTGTGTAATCCTCTCGTCCCCAGGGCGCTACGGCCCTGTTGCAGCAGGGACGTCCAACCTAATTGTGAAGTGCGAGGAAATTGATGGCTCATCCTCGGTGTAAGAACCTGTGAAACTCACCAGTGACGTAAAGCAAAGAACGAAAAGGACAACAAAGATCCTCGAAACAATATAGAACAGAAAAACAATAGTTCAAAAGGAAAGAAAAAAGTCACAGGTTCTTACACCGAGGTAAACCCTAATTGATTAATAACTCTGTCCACTAAAAAAGACTGTGGTCTATTTCATACATAAACAGTGTGAAAACTCCGGGTTACAACACGCACATGGCAAGAACTCATCTAACTCGAACGTACACGGCCTTCGTGTCACGGGGCGACTTTACTAGTCCCAGGACTCCACAAAGACCCATGGAACATTTGCCTCACAAGGCAAAGCAGATACGGGTGATAATGAGTCACTTCAATGAAGCGCTTAATCATGAATGAACTTAAAAGACGTCTGGCTTTGGTTCTCTGAATTGATTGGCCGAGAACTTTCTAGTGTAGGCTGACACTTCAAAGGAAGAGTAGTCGTTAAATCATTAACAGCTGTTGTAAAAGTGAAACCTCTCGCTGAGGCCCTAAATTATCTCTAAAACGCGAGAAAAGTTGAAATGTCCTCGCTTTAGGATACAAACGTTGGCATGTTTTACTTCTGAGATTATTCAATTGGTTGAATGTTTGAAAACAATCTTGGTCACGCCGATGGCTTGAGTGAGCGCCGTTCTCAGGTAATGTTTTGTCTATAATATAATTGCATTTTTAGCCGCCACACTTGTTTGTTGTGTTTATAGGTTTTTGTGCCTCAAATGTAATTTTGAACAATGTTCGTTGAATAAAGCTTCAGCGCTGTATTTGGTGATAGCTGAAAACTTGTTACAAGAGAGAGAGAGACAATAATGAAATGAATTCAACCGTTAAGGTAGTTGACCTATAAAACAGGTAGATTCATTCAGAGACCTGTTTTCTATTTCACACAGTCAAACTTAAAAGGATTTAATTATTTTGGTATTTTTTCTCAAACTGATAAAAAAAGAACAATAAACTTTCAACAAAAAGGGTGACCCACAAGGGAGTTACCTTCAGCCAATAACAAAGGGTCTAATTCGCGGAAAGAGATGTACGGTTCCGTCACCACGTCATTTACACACAGTCTTCTAGCCGCTTTCCTCGCGGATCGGCTCAGCGGGCACTCTTCATAGTGAAAAGGTTTGTAGAGTACTAATTATCAAGACTAAACCCAATGATGTGACAAATACTCAATTTTCCAGTGTAACTGAACACTTCTACCTGCCGTCTTGTCAGGTTCGATTTCGTGTTGAAACCTAATTGAGTAGAAATGTAATTTTAGTTCGTCGTGTTTAATTTACAGTACACTAGGCAATACGCGAGTCAAAACAAAACAAGAGCACCAAAAGTCAAGATAACAGAAGAGCTAAAACGGAGTAAGTATGAAGTAGGTTTTCAAAAGTAACAATGAAGGTTGTCGTATCCAATGTGCATTTGGTCATCAAGGTGGCTTTTGATGCTACAGTCCCTTGGACACCTATTACAATATAAAATATAACCACTGTACGGATTTACCTCTAGATGCGTAGCTGATCAGCTTTCCTTTTCAATAAATCGTAAATAGCGGCGGGGTAATAGGAAGCAGGGCTCCAATGCAAAACGTTTCTCCAGTGTTGTAGCATTTCCCAATAGAAGTAGAACGGGTGACCGTAATGGCGAGGGCACTTTGTCTGAAGGGTTTTGAGCAGGTAGTAATACTGGCTTTGACTAAAAGCTTGCGACTCATGATGAGATTTAAATCCCCTGGACGTTTAAAAACATTGAGACATTCCCGACGGTAAAACGTGCCTAGTCTTATCACAGTCGGTTTACTGTTCACTTCCACCCACTTACGTGGACCAAACTTGTCAGGTTTTTTGCAACAGGATATCATGGAAGACGTCTGGACAAACTATGGCTCGGTATAAATCTTTCTTTTTCAGAATGTAATAGAATTTGTTGATGAAGGACAATGGATTGGACAAAGTTCCTTATTCTTGGTTTGATTTTGGTTTTGGTACAAACTCCTAGTGTTGTTCCTGCTAGAAGAGAAGTCGGTAAGTGCATGTGGAAATCCACTAACAAAGATAATAACGGTGCTTAATGTATAAAAATATCAGTGTCATTTTCTTTCTTTCAATCAGTCAACTTGAATCAATCAATCAATCAATCGATTCGATAGATCTATCAATTAATCAATCAATCAGGCAATCAATCAATCAATCGGTCAGGCAGGCAGACAGGCAGGCAACCAACCAGCCACCCACACCAGTCAGTGAGTGAGTGAGTGAGTGAGTCAGTCAGTCAGTCATGAGCCAGTCAATGAGTGAGTGAGTCAGCCAGTCAGGCCGTCCGTCCGCCCGTTCGTCGGTCAGTCAGTCAGTCAGTCGGTCAGCCAGTCAGTCAGTCAGTCAGTCGTTCAGTCGATCAGTCAGTCAGCCATTTAGTCAATCAGTGAGTCAATCAATCAGTCAGTAAGCAAACCAGCTGACTAATTACTTCAAAAGAGAAAATGGTCTCAACACCTTCATTAGCACGTTTATGTACAGCCACGAAAAATAGCAGTTTATAATGCAAGTGTTTGAATTTGTTTGCAGGCATAACAGTTGGCAAACCCCTGAAAACTCTGGTTGGCGGAAAGGAAGCTGGCATACTCGATCGGGAAAACAATGACGAGAAACCAAACTTGGCTGTTGACTCAAGGCAGCTTCATGGGAGTTCATCAAGGGATGATGATGTTGTGATAGAAAATATTTCAAAAAAATACAACCCTTCTAGGCTTGTTTCCTCAGAAAGAGGCAAAATGGAAGATGATATTGAACTTAAACCTGAAGAGGAGGTCGTATCCCCTTCAATTATTACAGAAAAACTTTATGGCCAATTAGAAAACCAGGAAGCCACGATGTCTGGATTCCACATTGAGAAGGATCCTTCTGGAAGGGAGATCTTCATTGGTCCACTGGAACAGTCCGTTGCTAATAATAATGGTACATTTGTGTCTCAAAATAAAGGGAAGACTGCAAGTTCTGGTAGTGGCGAAGAACTGTCATCTCCAGGAAGAGGAGACAAATTAAAGAATTCAGGTATTAAGGAGCAGATATTAAGTGATCCTCTTGCAAAAGTATCATATGTTTTAAACCAAGGAGGAATCAATCTGCATCATGAAATTCAAACATCGCTAAATGACACTAATGACACTTACAGTGACGAACCTAGCAATCTAACCGAGAATGATGTCAACTACCGTGATTTACACGAGGTCAAGATGGCTTCAAGCAATGTCTCTTATGAACCTTCTGTCGCATTTCAGGATCTAAATGGCGTAAAGCCAATTTTCAATAAAACGGTAAATACTTCAAAGGCTGCGTTCCACCAAGCTAAAATGAATCAGAAGGCTTTCAATCAATCAGTAGCATCTGAAAAACCTGAACTTGTAAGCTCGGCACGTACACAAACGTTAAACAATCAGCTTCCAGAGCTTGTCCAAAACGTTGTAGAAAGTCTGGGTGACAATGGATCCAAGTTCGTTTCGGTGGAATTAGCAAAACACCCGATGATGAAGAACATTTGGGCAAATGTAATAGCAGAAGCGCTTATAAAAGAAAGTAGTAAAATTTCTCAGATTGATTCAACAGGAAAACCAGAAAACATTTCTTCTGTACAATCCGACTCTGGAGGGATCACTGAAACACTAAGCGACTTGTCTAATATGAATGTTGAAGCTGAGTTCAAAACAAAACCCAGTTATGAAAGTGCTGATAGCTCACTGACGGTTAACCAACGGAAAGAGTCAACAAATGCAACGGAGGAAGGACTCAAATACGAGTACAAAACAATGCCAAGTGACGGACGTCCTGGAAGTTTGCTGATGTTGAAAGATCCCACACATGCAGCGGAGCACATACTCAAAGCTGAGTCCAAAACAAAGTCCATAAACAAAACTAGTGATAGTCCACTGTCGCCAAGCCAAATTAAGGAACCAGGAAACGCAGAAAAAGTCAATAATAGAACATTAGGAACTCTTGTGCAGGAAACATCTAGGCTTGGACATGGAATAACTACTAAAGCACCAGGGCCTTCTTTTCAAGGTAATTTGATAATTGCCAGTCATAATACTCAAGACAATGCAGGTGCTAAGGAAGGAGGCCAGATTGAGATCATCAAGGGATCCGTCAACCAAGTCGCTCATGAAGATTTTAACGTTCAAGGGAAGGTTGACAATCAGCCTTATTTTGTACCTAAAAGCGCTGAACGCGTTGGAGGCAGCGACGGTGTGGAAGGCAGCGATCAACAAGTTCTTGGAAGCAAAATTTTACCTCCCAATATAAATGGATTTATTTCCAACGAAGAATTCCCAACCGATTTAGACGAGAGCCTTGGTGAAGAACAGGAATTTGGTAGTAAACCCATTTCCAACGAGTTCGTTTCCAACAAAGTAAGCCCAACACGATCGGCAGGAATTCATGAAGAACAAAGATATCACAATAACCCAAATTTTGTTCCACCAGTGAAAGGAATGGCTTCTGAAGCATCTTCAGACCGGGTAATAGATGCACCTTTCCTTTACAACAACTTCACGAATTTGGATCCTGACGAGACAAAATATCTCCGACTGAACCTTATGAGTGACCCAATAGCGAAGGAAGGGTTTTCTGATTCCAGTGCTCCATATTCAAGCCAACAGCAGCTTCAAGATGAAGATGCTAAAGAAGCAAGTTATCTTGAGCACCAAATAAACGATGCTGGTAATATCGTGAGAGAGATTTTACCTAACCTTAACGGAACTATGTCGAAAGAGGGCAATACTGAAGCAAGCTATATTTCGGGTCAGATTTTCAGCGATCCTTATGCCAAAGCTGAGCTCACAGAATCACTTACAGGGAGAAACAATTTGATTAATGCCGAGAATAGGGCAAATGCTCAAATCATGGCTTCGGTTTTTAACGAGGTCAAAACATCTCCGAACTACGATCAACACGGAGACAGTCAATCTAAACAGCGTCTAAACTATGACGCATCAGACAATTATGTTGCAAGTTTCGCAAAACGTCGTTCAACGAAAATTCAATCGGATAACGGTCAAATGATGTTAAGTCCCAAAACTGTTTCAGATATATCAGCTGTAGATCTTGCCCCTTTTAATAATCTTGACGGCATTCAGGGCGCATTTCACTTGAATAAGCCGAAGACGTTCATGTATCAACCGGAAAATGATGGAAATGACCACGCGGAATTTATGACCGGAGGCAATGCGGCAAAGAACATGGCACAATATGGCACGCATCCTCTTCCGGTAGTAATGGCACGACCGCTAAAGAAACTGTTGATACCCTCTGGAAAAACAAAACGTGGAAGAGAGAGACTTCGAAAAGCAACTATCAATTTATCATCCACACCAAGTGTGCCTCGTACGCCCCCGAGATTAAAATATTTTAAAGTGTCATCAAAACACGTTGCGTTTAGGAACAAACCAACAAGATCCCGTGATCAGCCTGGGACTAGAGAGTCTGAGATAAGTCCAACGTCTGTTATATTTGGACTGACTGCAAATGAAATGAAAGAGCTCGAAAAACATTTGGCTCATAGGCCACATGGATTAGGTGCTATTAGTGAGAGTGATGGCATTCAAGGGGTGTCGACTGCAACTAAAGGGTACTACGATACAAAAGAGGACGAAGATCCAGAAAAATTAAACGTTTCTATTGGAGGCAGGGTTGGTGGAATATTGAAGCAGTCAAAGTTAAATAGAGAAGCAACAGCTGCAACAAGCCGAAAGGCTCATACAGCATCACACAAGAGAAAACACATCAAGACATCACCGAAGTTTCACAAACACAAAAACATTAACCACGGTATTAACCACAAGAGAGATTTAGAGTCTTGGGAGTCTTCCACGGACGTACTAAATAGCGATTTAGATCAACTACGAGGCCTTAGCCCAAAAGCTCAGGAAGACATCTCTAATGTTATCATGAAAGATTATGAAGGAGAAGAAAGACCTGTGAAGGGAATAAAAACGTTTTCATTTGATGACAGAGATCATGGTTATGCTTTTAGACGTTCATTAAAAGGCCAGGATTTGGAGGGAGATAAGAGAGATCGCAATGATACTAAGACATATGGTCAGGTACGAAGGGAACTGGAACTCAACGAGGCTATCAGTCGAAAAAGTGGAAATGTAGAAATTACTGGGAAAGGTGAGCTTCACAAGAAAGGCCACTTTTCTTACGGTGATCAATTCAAAGATGCCAAAATGAATGCAAGCGTTTTAAAGAAAGGAAATAGAATTCTAAATGGTGATGTTATCTCGCTTGATGATGTGAGAAACGATTTAGTTCAGGGGCTTTTACTTGAAAAAATGCGCCAGGAAAGCGAAAGTGATTTGCAGTATGTAAAGGATATGGAAAAGCATGACATAAACAGAATGAGAAACATGTTCCAAAGCGCTGGGGACGAGATTGGCATTAAGAGAGCTAGAGATTCGCAGGGGAATTTACGACCCACTAAAGGTAGGCACTCCAAGGTTAGAAAGTTGGCAGAGAAGAGGGACATTAGTGACTGGAAGACTGAATTTAATGACGGCAATTTTCGTAGCTCCGACTTTGAGAAACAACTGTCAAACGCCTTGAAGGCAGAAAGCGAACGCGACTTGACTTACATGAGCACGGTACAAGATATGGATAAACAAGGATTTAACATGCCTCGTAATCCTGAAGACCTTATTGGTTCTAGGCGAGCTATTACAAAAAACGCTTTGCATCAGCGAGGAGGGGAAAAATTAACAAATAGCGGTCTTAAGAAATTTCTTGCGAATACCCAAGAAAAACTCCGGGCGTTCTTGAAAACTTCTAAAAGCAACGATGAAGACAACGCGATCGATGAAAAACATGAAGGGGGTGGAAAGGGAAAATGGACAACATCTGCAATCCAGGGAAGTGTATTCCGCGATTTGACACCGGAAGGAAAAGTAATAAGTTCCGATTATAAAGATTTAGGAAGTTTGGGGTCCGATGCTCAAGAGCAGCTCGCATCGGTATTACAGACTGCAAACAATGGCGACCAGAGAGACTTAAAACAATTGGAAATGATGGACAGTGATGATGAAAAAGATGTAGAAAGTCTTTTAAATTCATCTTCAGAAACATTTAAAAGGTCTATTGCTGAGAAGCCTGGGGCGATCGAGACTATAGCTGACATCCCAGAGAAAGATTCAAACGAAAAGGAGATAAATATTGTTGTTAGCGGCGGTGAAGGTAAGAAATGTCATGCATTATTCTAAACATCATTGCAATAACTAAAAATGATCTTGATTACATTCAACTCTCTCTTGACGAACGCCTCTGTAACACGGACGCCTCTAAGAGGAGTAACTTGTGTTAGTCCCTGCGTGCGGTTTTCAGGTCATTTTACTGTATCAAAACTCTCTAAGAAGGACAGTTGCTGACGGTCTTTGAACGAGTTTGAAGATTAGAAATTTACAAGGAGCACTGGTCAGCATTAGTTTAAACTGTTACCTGTTTGAGAATTGTTGCTGTTTTACGATTATACATATATAAGAGAGAATTTGGTCTTGCATCAAAAACGATAAATTGCCCTGTTATATTTTAATGGTTTAATATACATTTTCACACAACAAATATATATCAAACATCGACTATTTAAGGGCAACAACAGAGATGGAGGCATCCAAAACTGACTATACTAATAAATGTACGAAACTGGAAAAAATATGATGCAAGACATGTTTCCTTTCAGAAGAACCAGAGTGGAGTACATGGTCCAAGTGTTCTAAGTCTTGCGGCAGTGGAAGCATGAAGACGCGTTCACTGTACTGCAACAAGAGCTCTCCATTTGACGCTGTTGTCAGATGTCCCGGATGGAACCACCAGACTGTTCCCTGTGATGTTCCCAAAAATTGTCCAGGTTAGGCCCCCTAGCTAACGCTCGAAACGTCAGCTCTCAAATCTCTATACGGTGGTCAGTTTACATTATCAACTCAATTGATAAAGCCAAATTATATTGTTATACTTCCCACCGACGCAGCACCACAGTTTTTTTTAGAAACTTACCCCCTCTATCCCCTAGAGAAGTACCGAGTTTGTAACCTGACCAATGAAATGAGTTTGATGATAGTGTCAAAGATGAATGCTGATACATTACACCAAAAGGGAACGTTTGAACCAGTTTTAAAGACAAAACTCCAGTTAACAAGAACTCCTCAGTAAAATATGCGAAAATAGATGTTTTTGCATATGCTGCTTTCGCGAACGTCTCTTTTTGGAGGTATCTGTAGAAGAAAGCTTTAAAAATGCCGAGTTTCAGTTCAATGTATAACATGTTAAGTAAAGTTGTAGGCAGTTTGTTATTAAACGATACTTATTAATCAATTTCTGCCTTAGTGAATGGTGGCTTTACTCAATGGACAGAGTGGTCTGTATGTTCGGAGTCGTGTGGTCCAAACGCAGTGCGCATGCGTATGCGTCTGTGCACCAATCCTCCTCCAGCTTATGGAGGGAACGACTGCGCCGGCTGGAGATTTGAAGTTGAATATTGTAAAACCAAGGAATGCCCTCATAAGCCTGGTAAATACTTTTAGCAGAGTAGATGCTGTGAAATACTGGTAACAAGCTCTGACTTTGAGGAGATCGAGACACATAAGGAGCATAAAAGCTATTTAAAAATAAGCTAAAAATGTCTTTAAAAATAATCTGATCTACACTCTACGTAACTCAACGTCCTCTGCGCCGCTTTGTCGCCAATGCAATTTTTCGTGTGGAATTTAGCATGATATTGAAAAGCTGGGTGGAAAAGGTAGTTTTATCGGGGAAGTTATAATAAACGGGATTTATCGTCTACTCTAGTTTTTGGCAAAATGTTAATTCTAATAAATGTTTCCCGCAGTGGTGGAGATATTTCACCTTTGCGCATAGATGTCACCGGCTGTGCAAGTCTGGGAAAAAGTTATCGTCGACTTTGATAAGATATATTAGGATTTTCGCAATGAATTTAAACTCTAAAATCTGATGTTCAACTTGTCTGCAGGCGGACCACCACAATCACCTCTGGAGATGTCGAAAACTCACAAACAAATTATCTTTAAAACTTTATCAGCAACACCCGTTATCGAGGAAATGTCAAACCGGCTACCAAGTACAGAAAACCTCGCGAGCAACACTGCACGAACCATAGCACGTTACAGCGGATTGACAAACACTGACCAGGAAATTGCACACATACAGTCACTACTCAACATGCAGCAACAAGGAAATGTACGACAAATGCCCAACGGACCGAACGTGTTTGGTTTCCAAGAAATGCCAAACATTCACCAATTTACAGGCGCACCACAAGCTCTTGACATGCCGTCCCGGCAACTGATGTCTTCCATGCAGTTTCTGAAGCCTGAAATGGGTTCCATGCCACCGCATGAACCAGTCGAGAAGTACGAGAACGGTGGGAAAATCATTCATGTGCAAGGAGACAGCGACAGCGTCGGGTTCACACCATGGAGCGAGTGGACGGGTTGCAGTTCTCCGTGTGGATGCGGTATTAAAACACGATCGCGGTCATGCGTTAGCCCGTTCAACGAAGTAGGAATAGACAGGTTCTGTTTGGGACCAAAAGTGCAAACGAAACGCTGCCGGATACGACCGTGCCCTGGTAAGCAGGTTTTGTAGATTGTTAGAACGTTAGATAGATTAGATAGACACACAAATAGAAAGCTGACCGTCGAACGTACAAGGGGAAGGGTAATCGAGTGTCGATCTTCCCCCCTACCGCCTTGACGGCCTTGTGTCGTTGATTTTTGGTAATGCCATGGCAACCGCATAAAAAATATGTAGGTTGGGCCAAATATCTAAATCTCCTTCCAGTCTTCTGCAGCAAAATAACGAAATCGTCTTTCCATTTCTATTTGGTACCGTTTCTTTATTGTTTTCTAACTTATTAAGAAAATATTGAAATCCAAAATGGCCTTCCTAACGTAGAGTTAGAACCTTGCGGGGCTCCCCCGCCCCCACTCCCCCCACAATGACTAAGATTCAACTGTCTATCGTATTCTTTCTTTCTTTTTAGTCGACGGCCATTTCTCACCTTGGAGTGACTGGTCCGAATGTTCCATGACGTGCGGATCACATTCGTTCCGGAAACGCGAGAGGACTTGCACAGAACCCCCTCCCAGGTACGGTGGGGAAGACTGTGAGGGGAGGTCTGTGGAAAAACGCCACTGCTTAAAACCTCCTTGCCCGACTGATTTGATTGCTTACAACATGAGCAACTTGTTTTTGCAAGATGTAAAGGTGAAAAACGGTGAGATCTTAATTTACGCTGTTTTGTATTAAACTGAGTTCTAGATAAACCAAAACCTTAAGTGGGAGGCGGGAACGGGGAAGGGGCTAAAACGAATCCCGTTGTAATCTTGATTTTTTGAATGTTCACCTACCGAAACAACTATATATGAAGAAATCTAATATTCATGTTTAAATCTGGCTTGAAAGATTCCTCAAATTCCACTGATGGATTCACAGAGTGGGGCCCGTGGTCTCAGTGTTCTCGGACCTGCGGTTCAAATCTATTGCGCGTGCGTAAACGCTCTTGCTACAAACAGAACAATCAGACGTGTAGTGGCTCCACGTCAGAAGTAAAGCCCTGTGTTGTCCCCCCGTGTCGAGGAGAAGGCATTTCAGGCTTCGGAACAAATGCCTCGCTTCCCGTAAAGGCATCTAACAACAGTGAGTTAGCTTCTTTTGCTCTTGGAAAGTTTGTAGACGAAATAGCAATGTCTCTCACATGAAAATAAATACTTAACAACGTTAATCAATCTAAAGTTTGAAAGGTTTTGCACCTTACGCTTTCTAGATACCATGCTAAGTCACGTTGTGATACGCCACGTGTGGTTTTTTGGGTAGGGTTGGGGGGGGGGGGGGGGAGAAGTGGAGTGGAGAGACGGGAAAGCCGAAAACTGTTTATTTCTAACCGTCAAGCGTATAAAACCGTCAATGGGAATCCCCCCATTGACACCCTCAGCTCAATGAAAGGTTACTGAGTTAAAGAGCTTCAAAGGGGCATTGTCACGCCATTTTAGCAACACTTTATAAAGCTAAAACTTGTCTTCACTCAAAAAATAACCATAAATAATGATCTAGTTTTGTTACCTAAGACTATATTACTCCATTGAAACCATTAACTGACGTCTGTTGTTACGGATGGCGAGGATGCAGAATTGCCAATTTTTTCAAATTCTCTATCCATCAACTATTATGGTTTGCTCTTCCTGCTAAATTTTCATTTGATATCTTCGCAATTCTGCGGGACCATATTTTGTACTAGTAAAGGTATTAAGCAATGACTTTAGCACGGAATATAATTGACCGGAACACTCCAAACTCATTGGGACAATGTCCCTTTTAACTCGCTTGGCTTTGCCACTATGTTAGTTCTTTTTATATTTTTTCCAATTTTGCTGTAGAGCAATAAATATATTTCAAAATGTACTGTCTCACAATTTTTCATATTTTGCTGTACAGTGATAAATATTTCAAAATTAACTGTAGTAATAAAATGAAGTTCATTATTTTCGAGATAGTCTCCGTGAAAAATGAATTTGACTGGAGCCCGTGGTCCGCTTGCACGAAGACCTGCGGTGTTGGTTCATACCGCACGCGCGAGAGGACCTGCTCGCTTTCTATAACAGAGGATCTTAGGAAGGTCTGTATTGGCTCAGACATTCAGAAAGTCCCTTGTAATGTTCCACGGTGTTCAAAGGTGGCGACAGTGATTCGTAACAATTCTCCACAACAAGGAAGTGCTATGAAGACAAGTGAGTGAAATTGTTGTAACTTGCGGTTATTCTTTACTTCGTTCCCCGATTTTAAGCCATTCTCAACCTGAGAGAGTGTGCGTTTTGTGACAAATCAGGAGACGCACTTCTGAGTGATATATGACGAATCATGTGTTGTGTGACCAACCCGTACAAACAGCTGGTTTTGAATGACGAAACGAAATGTGTTGTGTGACGGATTCCGCGTGACGCTTCAGAAAACGCATTATTAAGTGTTGTGTAACAAACCAGGAGAGACTGTCTTTATTCTATATTAGCCGGAGTAAGCCGTTCGAATTGTGGTAGTAGCACTGCTGTGCTGCCATGTGGTAGTTGCAAATTATGGTGCCACGAGAAGCTTACAATGTGCTCTCAGTAAAAAATGTAGCTGTCCTGCTGAGCTGGATAGCAGTGCTCGTAAGGTCTCACACACACACAGCTCGCTTCTAGAGAACAATAGAACAACAACAGGAACAATGCCCATAGCTCCTAACCCACAACATAACCAGTAGAATATCAAGCTTACAAGATCGGCTACATTACTGGGGGACTTGTTTCATACACTGCATCATAACGCCATGAAACAGGGAGAGAATTGACAAGTCTCGCTTGGTCTGTCAGTAACTTAATTAAAAAAAATAGCTAGAAAATTAATCAATCGCAACTGACTTTACTCTTCCCTTATTATCGCGCAGTTTTGACTCTTCGGTTAAACCCGAAACCCGCAAGTTTGCCGGTGGCCCAGCCAACCTCTCCAGCCAAATCAACCAATCAGACGTCTGTATCGACTCGGGTGGCCCTATCAAATGCATCAGCTCTGGTGAAGCCTCCCTCTTCACCAGCTCTTTCTGATACAGACTATTCTAATTGGTCGCCTTGGTCCAAGTGCTCGGCCACGTGCGGCCCAAAAGCTGTCATGTATCGAGAACGTACTTGCAAAGTGATTGGTGGAAGGAATTGCCAGGGACCCAATATTCAAACAAAGCCGTGTCAATTTGTCAGGTGTCCAGGTATTTATTCGTAAAACAATTAGATATAAGTAACAAATCCCAGGTTGTATTCCACACAAATCCTACGCTGAAGATACGCCACGGGTTTTGAATTTCCTGGACTAGGTCGCAACTGGCTATAATTTGGTGACTGGACTAATACACACTTACCAAATGCTTGATTGTTCAATTTCAAACTGGTTTGCTTGCGGTCAGCTTTATTTGTTGGGTGGGGCAATGCTATAAGTAAAATAGACTAAGAAAGTCATGTTTTAGAACGACATTTTGCGAGGGTTTGGCGGATTGGCGTGGTAGTGTAGTGGTGAAATAGGGATGTTGACATGTCAGAGATTCAGGGTTCGATTCTGGTCATTGACGAACAATTTTTTTGGTGGGTAAAAAAATTCGATGATAGCCCCTCAAAATTTTAAGTGTCGAAAAAATGGCATCGACCGTTTACGAAACGGAAACGTGCTGCGCCGGTGTACACTTAGGTGACAAGAGGCCCTATAGAGTGTGTTCACGTGACGTCACGACGGCCAAGTTGGAGGAGTACAACAAAGAAATGGCAGCCATGTTGGAGGAGTACAACAAAGAAATGGCAGCCATGTTGGAGGAGTGAACGAGTCTTTTGGGAATTGAACTCTATTTTCGTGCAGATTCTTCCTTTTGTTTCAGTAAAACAATATGGATGCTAGTCACGTGAGCGAAAACACTCTATTAGAGTTAAATGTCTTAGACGTCTTACCCTTGAAAAACGTGATTGATTGTCCTTGGGTAGCGCACGCTAACCGTTAGGCCACTGTCCCTCCCACTGTGTGGCCTTTAATGCCACTCAAGTATTTTAATGGTGATGGTGAAGTCGCGTTGGAGGTATTATCCGCCATCCACCAAGGCTTCAGTCGTTATATTTTAAACATGTTTTGAACAATTAAACGCAAATTAGTATATGAAGCTAACACTGCTAAGAAACTAGAAGAAAGATAATCGAAGTATTGAAACGGTCACGACTTGCTAAAAATTTCAGTTTAAAAATACCACTACAATTTTAATGAATTGATGTTGATGCTTTTACTTTTTTTCTACTTTTAGTTCACGGAGGCTTCTCTCATTGGTCCGCATGGTCGCACTGTCCCATGACGTGTGAAACCAAGGCGCTAAAGCGTAGAGAACGTAGTTGCAACAGGCCTAAACCAATGTTTGGTGGGAGGGATTGCGAGGGAGAGCGAGTACAAATCAAGAACTGTGGGACGGAAGTCTGCGCTGGTGAGGCTCATCAATTCGAACTCTTAACATTTTGTAGTTTAATGCCGAGAAGTGTAAACTCAAGAAACAAATTTTTGTAAGATGCTACGCAACATGGCCGTTCTTGCAAAAATATTATACTCCTTTATTACAACGTAAAGCTGGTTGGACCATTTAAACTTTTCGCCTGCTTCCAGCTTTCTTTGAGCGCGTAAGGTTCTTCCCAAGCCAACTAGTAAAATGCTCTACAATACTCTAGTCTTGCCATTGTTCGATTACTGTTCGCCTGTTTGGGACAGTTGTGGGGCTAGCCTATCTAAATAAGCTAAATAGACTCGCCGCATGCATTATTGAAGGTCGATCTATCGGGGCCGAGGAGTTAAAATCAACATTGGCTGGCCCAGCCTACAAGCGCGCAGAAATTATCTCAAATGCCTCTTAGTCCATAAGTGTCTTTACGGAATAGCACCTTCGTACTTACATACAGAGTTTAGGCACACGCACCTTTTCCATGGCTATAACAAGTGATTTGCTGCGCCCTCCCTTTGCAAAAACTACTAAATACCAAGTTAGCTTCAGAATAAACGGTGCTCGGACCTACAATACCCTACCGAGAATCATCAGACAAGACCCATAGTGAATTTAAAATCAAGCTAAAGCGCCATTTTGAACAGTGACGCCTGTGGTACATGTTGCCTTTGTAACTTTAGTCTTATTTTTTTTAGTCTACTTTTAATGTCTTAATGTCTTTGTATTTGTGTTGCGTCAGGGCTCCATTTAAACTAGCTCTGTTAAATTGGATACCCCTGGATAAATAAATAAAAAAATCTGGGCAGTGCGTTTAAACAACGAAGATAGATTGTGCCCTGCTAGCGCCACATGGTTCAACCCCCTCCCCCTCCCCCTTACCAAAAAATTACCCGTACGCTTATGCAAATCCCACCACGTCAAAAGCTCTATTCTTTACCTTAGGGGGTTAAGGAAATGTTTTGAAGAACTCATCAGCCGTGATAATTTCTAGCACTTGTACGTGGATGTTTGTTAAAATTCTCAAACAGGTTTGTAATAAGTCATCATGTCGTAGTAAATTGTTTATTGTCGTTTTTATCAGTGAATGGAGGTTTAACTGGTTGGACTGCATGGTCCGCTTGTACAAAGACCTGTAACACCAACACTGTTAGCATCCGGGAACGTTACTGCACTAACCCTCCCCCACAGGGTAAGGGAAAAGACTGTGTTGGTCAGAGGATGCAGGCAAGAGCATGCGCGTCATCAAAGTGCCCAGGTAAAGTTTAATAGGATCTGGATTGAGATGTTACATCTCAGTCATCAGCTTGTTAAATTTTCGGCGATGTCTTAGCTTTCAGTTAAAATTTCAATCGCTTTCTTATCGCTGTCAGTTAAAAATGCGTCATTTCTCAGCTTACAGTTGAAAGTTTGATCAATTCTAAACTATCATGCAGTCAAGCTCCATCTAAACCATTTAGCAAACGCTCTTAGAAACAAGAAAATAGGGCCTTAGAGACGTACGATCTGATTGCTGAATGTTTTTGCGCTTGCAGTCAGCATATATAGCAAAGAAGCGATATCTGTAATTTGCTGGATTTAAATGGAAATTACACCAGGATTGAAGTTCTCCTCCAGCAAACAGTCAACGGTTTTAAAGTCCATAGCCAGAAGAGTTATAAAATAGATCTGTTCGTAATTTACCTTGGCTGGTAAATGTTTTTCTCATCACACATTGAATACATTGAGAGCTAGCAGTGGCCGAACTAGGGGAGGGGCCCGCCCCGCCCCCCTCCCACCTTATTTTTTGGTAATGGTTGACGTATTTGGCGTCACACATGACTCCCCACCTAAATTTTTCAACCGGTCCCCTTTCCATGGCTTAATTAAGGTCTGGATCGGCCCCTCAGGCTAGGGTAGAGACGTCACAGCTTGCGTCGTTTGAACATTTGTCCTGTTTTCAGTCAACGGATATGTTACACCTTGTTTTACAAGTATAAGCTTCGTAACGACTAGTGAGGAGTTTCAAATTAAGAGGACATGAAAAACAAAGCAACAACAAACCAACGCAAGCAAACAAACAAAAAGGAATCAGTCAAATATCGAAACAAACTTATAAACATGCAAACATACATACATACATACGTACACACATACATACATACATTCTTTTATTTTCTAATAATTATTTTAACAAATTGGACATGCCCACAGGTAGCTAGCAGGTAGCAAACACAGCACAGGTAGCAAACAAACAAATACACAAACAAACATGCCAAACAAACAAAAATGTAACAAATTAATCCAAGACAAATGTTTGTTCAGCTGAAGTACAATTCAAACTTTCTATAACAAGATTATTAACGTAAAACTGCTAATTGCAGTTGATGGTGGTTTGTCTGATTGGTCCTCGTGGACTGAGTGTCGGCACTGTGGAAGAGGACGCAGGAAAAGAATGCGCATGTGTAACAACCCAAAACCTGCCAATGGCGGCAAACCTTGTGCTGCGCCACTAGTTCAGCTGCGTAGATGTTCCGTCAAGCACTGCAAATGTAAGTACCAGGAACATATTAAGGTGGAAAGGGGACTGGGATAGATAAAACGTCACATTTATCCTTTTACTTAAACAAGTTTCATTTCAGGGATTAAGACCCTGGACAAAAATGATAAAATGAATTTTGATTGTTTGATTATACTCATGATTTCAACATTCGCACAGACACGTCACAGGAAGTCACGTCAAGTTATAGTGACTTTGTTATTCTTAAGTGATTCCTTTAGTTAAATAGATCTACATGATCAATTTGCGGCGTTAAAATAAAAGCTCTTGTTTTCTCAGCTGTTTCAGGATTTGGCCAGTGGTCGTCATTCGGCAGATGCTCTCGCTCGTGTGATGGCGGAATTAAAAAGAGGAGAAGACGTTGCAGAAGGCCATATAAGGGCTGCTTTGGGCCACGGGTACAGAGACGACGCTGCAACGCCCACAGATGTCCCAGTAAGTGGATTATTCTGGCATAAATCTGTAACGTTTATCGCAATTGCAGTGGTTCCATAAAACCCTAAAAATCACGTTTATCGCAACTGAATAGAAACAAAAGTAAAGTAAAACAAACAAGCAAAAATAAACAAGCATACAAAAACCAAACAAACGAACAAGCAAAACGACGGTCTTATAAATAGCCCAATTAGCCTATCAGAACTTGCTGAAGAGAAACGCCAAGCGCGGGAAAATGCACGATAGCCAGCTGCAGGTCAAGATTGGTTTTGGTTGTTCTTTGATCTAATTTTTTCAGACGGCCGTTACAACCTTGCATCATTTGACATTTCCTTGCCAGTTGCAGAGTTTAGCTAACACAAATCCAGACGCCAAACAGGCGTGTCCGAAGATCTTGCTTTCCAAAACTTTTCACTCCCATTTCCCATCCCGCGAACATTTTTTCAGCGAATCCTTATCGTTTACGTTTAACGTTTTTTATTGAGAATGAGAGTCGAACTCATGAAAGCTTTGGTGAACTCTCATCGAGTTTCATCAGCTTCGACCAAACGGTAGATTACTCTTATGGTCTCTCACAGGTAATTTGAGCACGCTCAAAGTCGATGCGAGCACATGAGAGTTTCAGACTAACGGCAGCTGGCAAGTGGTTGAACTCTCATCAACTCTCATAGTCGCTTGGCCTGAGATTTTGCAAGTATCACATGTTTTAGTCTTGAAAATCGTGCTCCTCGTTCCCTATCTCCTCTTTCTGCTCCCCCCCTTCCTCACCCTTTAGAATCCCCCGGATTTCTCTCCTCCCTATCCCGTCCTACACAGTGCAATAGACCTTTCTCATGTATTTGTTATTCTTTTGTGTTCATGCTTATCTGCCCGCCCAATCTCATTTCTGAGTTCAGGTTCTTTTGTTCTTTGTACATGCTGACGAGGCTAGGCGGGCAGATTAGCATGAACACAAAAAATAACAAACTTGTGAGAAAGGTCTATTCCCAACGAGAGAGATTCTATATCGGAATCTCTTTAATTCAATTTAGTTGGGTTCTGTAGTATATCCCGTCAGTTGCTCTTTGACATTATTTATTGCATTTTAGATGGGAACTACCTTGTTCGTGCGGATCCAGTGGAGCTGTGTGGCTATCACCCATGTAAAGTTGCGAAGTGTGTGACCAACCCCTCAGCAATGTGTGTCAGCAACTTCAAATGTCAACCGATCTTCTTTAATAGAAATGGACGAATCATTAAATCGTGCAAAGGTTAGGAAAAAAAAGTTGCTTTTAATATTGCTTCTCAATACCCACGAATTTAAGTTAAGTTAAGAAACCTTTATTTCTATAGGGTAACTCCTTCAGTTTTTATACAAGGTAAAAAACTGCTTTCCACAGAGGCCCTATATAATAAACTAAATTGTAGGAAATAATAATGATAATAAGTACAAATAAAAATAGCATAAAATGGCATGTAAACTAAATGAAAAAATTCTGATTAAAAATTACACAGACTCTGGTATTACGAGAAAGTTCCTTTAATCGATTCCATGACATATTCTATGATTTTGTTCAACACAGGAGACTCCGTAGTGCTATCAGTTCCTCCACAAAACGTTTGTCGGTTCAACCCGTGTGAAAAGTCTGCGTGTTTCACCAGCCAGGCAGAGCGTTGCGCAGTGTCATACAATTGCAAACCAATCTTCATGGGAGCGGATGGACAACGACTTCCCTGCAGAGGTATGTGCGTCCTGTAGACTCTGCTTATCAAATCTGTGGGACACCGTTTCAATGGCTAAGAGTGCGACCAAGTAAAATAAACTATGCCGAGGGGGCTGGGTTATGGGGGCGGCTGCAACCTCCCTACTCGAAAAGATGACGCAATTACTTGAGAATCCCCAAGCGTTTTACCCGAAAAATGTCGAAAATTTTCGAAACTGGGGGGTGGGGCTGCAGCATCCCTCCCGCTGTTCCCCGGCTCGTACGCCTATGTCTATGTCTACTGCGAAGACATATGGACTTCATTAATGACTTAAAAATTTCAACTTCAACGTCATTAAAATTCAGTTTTAGTATGTATTACAGGGCTGGCATTCCTTGCACTCGCAAATAGTAACAAAGCTAATCGAGGCGGGGGCAAGAATTTAGATATAAAGGACAAGGCCTTTTGGGGTTTTTAATACATAAAAATACGTGCGTACTCACCATGTTGTCTTATTGCATGCAGGCATCTTAACAGTAGGAGCTATAGAGGCATGTGGCTTCAATCCATGCTTCGAAAAGGCTTGTACAGTTGACCTCACAGCTCGTTGTGTGAGTGATTCTGACTGTAGACCAACTTTTATTTCCAAGACGCAACGAATATTGGACGAATGCGTAGGTAAACGAACGTCGAAGTGATTTAACCCCAGCTAACAAATGGACTAACTGAATAGAGACACACTTAATCCTCGAAGCATCAGATTATTAAAGGAGTTAGCCAAAAGAGCTCGCATTTTTATGCTTTGTCGTAATGCTTTGATGTTTTTTCCTTGACTCTCAAGAGGACGCAGACGAGAATGATTCAAGCGACGAGGAAAGCGACGAAGAATACAATGAGACGGACGATGACGAAAAGAACGGTGATAAAGACGATCCAGATATTGAAGATGTTTCAGAGACAGACAGCGCTGATAATGGTGATGAAAAGCCCATTGAAAGGCACAAGAAACGCAAATCACACAGGAAAAGTGAAAATAATAATGATAATGATGATAACGATGATGCAAAGGAGACAAGTGATGATGATGATGATGACGATGATAATGATGACGACGCGGATGACGACAAAGATTCCAGTAGTTCCAGAAAGAATAATGTCACTCCAATAGTCAATTTGAATGACAAGTCGTCACATAATGGCATGGTCAGCGGTATGGGCTCGGAAATTTCATTCGTTTCTAAGCATGGACCTGCGAAGTTCTATTGGCTGAAGGACGGTGGCAAGGGGGCTAAAAATCATACTGAAATGTAAGTGTTATGTTAGCCTATTGGGGCCATGTTTTCACGGAGAAAGTTCTTTGAAATTTTAAGAAAGCATTTTTAGATGTTTTAGATTTGACGTGATTTCGTTGTTGGTATTAAGAACTTAATAACTTATTTAGCACAACCTGCTAGTAAATGCTCAAAGTTTTTAGCGTACTTGCGTGCTTTCAAATAAACTTTTAAAAGTTGCAGTGGAGAAAACAAGCTGATGTTCCCTTTTGCTAGTAAATGCTCAAAGTTTTATCGTACTTGTATGCTTTCAAATAAACTTTTAAAAGGTGCAGTCGAGAAAACGAGCTGATGTTTTTGGCGTTTACCTGGATGATGTGACAAATTGTTTGTAATAAACTGCGTTCCAGTTCACATCTGAACATCAAACTCTATGGCTTTCTAACGAGTGTTGTGTGTAGCGTCTATCGTTTTAAGGCCATTCCTCTGAAATAAAAACACTCTCCCTGAGCTTTTGTCAAACCTTGAGTTTTGGCTGACGACTTATTTACCTGTCTGGCGAACTCTGAGCTGCCATAAAGAAAAAAGCCGCTATTTTATAGGCGCGCGCTACTCGATAAGGATCATACGCAATGCAGGACGAAGGAAGGAATTCATCTGGCGAATTTATGAGATTTTAACTAGTTTTTATTTAACAAATAGATTCCAGGTTGCCGGGCGTCTGTTCAGTAATAGATAGCCGATGACGTTAAAATGCGCCAAGAACCAAAAAGTGGTACACGAGGCGATAGCCCAGTATGCCACTGATGTTCTTACCACACTTTGACGTCTTCTGTGATCCATTACTGAACAGACGCACGGCAACATGTAATCTTTCTGTTTTATATAATAAAGAAACAAAATATAAACGTCATCAGTGTGTGTGTCCTTTAATGGATCATAGGTAAGAACCAATCAAAATGCGTCCATTATTGGGCTTATTATATGAGAAATAGCGTTGCCTGCAAGCATATAGGTTGCATTCAATACCATTTTCATGCAGGTATGTTTTCTGGGGTTATCGAATGCTTCCTTTGATCTGTAAGAGTGTCATATCGGCCTGAATAATGAACATGCTAATTTTACTGATGGCATGGTTTATCCCTGTTTTCAGGCTCGTAATAGAAGCAACAGGAAGTAGAAAATCTTCTGTGCTAGCTCCTTCAAGATCACGCAGGTTAAAAACTAAAGACAATTCTAAGGTAATTTCAAATGATGTTCTTGATTAGATTACCAGTAGGTATACTTAATGCGTGTAGGGCATATATCTTTCCACGTTGTTATATGGCTTTGTCATTACGAGTGAAGTTACCTTTTGTAATGTGTAAAACCAAAGTAGGAAAACACCCAAGAGGAAAGAATTAAAAAAGATTGTTACTAAGGCTAAACGTTTCAAGATGTTTCATTTGTGGTAAAAGTTCCTTTAACATTTTAGTCATACAGTAGTCATAACCAAGGAGCGTTTGGGTTGTAATAATAATAAATAATAATAATAATAATGATAATAATAATTAATAATAATAATAATAATAATAATAATAATAATAATAATAATAATAATAATAATAATAATAATAATAATATATACATTACCAAATGATGATGATAATGATAACGATAACGATAACAATAACGATAACGATAATAATAAACTCTAAGGTATATTATACTTCATCATCAGTAAATGTTCCTGAGCCAATTAAGACTGTATCCTAATATGTCGCTTTTTTGAATGGTCATTTTTCTAAAGAAAGCTTATGTGTTGTTTTTACTCAGGTGCAACTAAAAAACAGGAGGAAATCTGATCACCTGGTTACATTGCTTTGATTACAGTGATGAATTATTTTTAAAAAAAATTAAAAGTTTGATAGGACATGATAATATTTTTAGCGATATTAAAAGAGTTCTGAGCTAGATGGAAGGTTTAGACGATGGCAAAAACAGCTTTAAGGTCGCGGGCGACAGAATACTCATCAGTATGCATTTATGTCAAAAATATTCACGATGTGGGACGACCATAACCGACAATTCGCGAAATATTAATGAAAATGTTCTCAGTAATTACACCAGATTCAAATCATGTGACACAAACGTCTTGCGCATCTGTATAGGACCATATAAATGCCAGTCGTCCGTAGGTATTTTTTTGAAACCAAAAATGTATATCTAACGAAAAAATATCTTTGTTTTTTAACCAGATCAGATTGCCTTCGCGTGACCTAAATTAATCTGATGAAAAAGTTTTAGATTTATGCAAACCAAAGTATTTCGCAACGAAATGCATACCCATAAAGAAAAAAAAAAAAACAGTTAGACGTTTGTTTTTGTTTTCACGAAATTTCCGAGAACCCCGAGTTCGGCCAGGTGAATACAGTATCAAAAGACATGAAGAATCTGAATTAAAGTCCGTTCAAAGAGCTGCAGTGAGACGAGGAAAATTTATTGCTTCTCATTTTGTGCGAGATACATATCCACAATAGTACAAAGCGTTGCCGCATTGGACTTTTCAGCGTGCATTGTACTGTTAATTACCATAATTATAGTTTTTGCATTAATCAGTTCACTCCTATTTTCGGGAAGCCTTCGGAAGCATAAAAACAAGCAATTTTGTGACCAAGAATTCAGCGCTGATAGAGAATTTCATGAGCTGAAACAGCAAGGAGGTAAGTTAGATGTATCGAAGATTTTCATACCTGTCGCCAAAGTTTAAATCAGCTTTAGAAGGAAAGATTGATGACTTTCAATTCTGGCGTGACAAATTTTCTGTCTTTAAAAACAAATAATTTCAATGAAAGCTGAAAATAGAAAAAACGAAGTCAGGATATGACACACAAAAGGTTATGACTGATCACTAACCGGTGAAATCAAGTTTCTTTGAGTTATTCTCGAGGAGAAAACTTGGACACAAAAACGCGTTTTAGACAAAGTTAGCTTTAGCGGCTCACAGCATGGCCGCAAGACGCGATCCTTTCAATATAAGACAATCCTTATGAACTTCCATTATTCTCCAATACATCTGTTAAATTTAAGCGGAATCGACTTTCAAATGTTCCTGATATAAAGATTTTTAAAGTAACACCCCTACCAATATTTTGCCTTATGAATGTATTCATGGACAAGGTGTATCCCGCGACCTTAATTCTTGTTTTAAAGGCTGATGTGCTGTAACTTACTTTGAATAACAAATTATTGTAGTTAGTCTTCTAAGCACTATAGTAGCGGGTTTCAAAACTAAGTTGTAGCATTTTTAGAATGTTGTTTAGTCGTGTGAAGGTTGTTCTTTCTGGAATACTATAGACGTTGATCCACTGATGTTGATCTAAATTTGAGTAAAAAGTGAAAGTTTTGAAGATTGTGCATGTTTTTTGTGTTAGACTCGTAGAATACAATGCATTACCCCCCAAAATCCCCGTCAGTTCTTCATTAGACGCCACACACAATTTCTTGTTTATGGTAATTTATGTTCAAACTTGCACATATATCACTCTGTAATCTAGCCAAGATGGCCACTATTAAAAATAGGCACTACTAAAAGAGACTCTCAAGGTCGGCATAAAGGCAGATGGAAACAAACGATCAACAAACTTTACACGGAGAATTAAGGGCGTGAGCCATTTTTACGGAAAAATGAACCGTACGTCATATAACTTAACCCTTCGTCCTACACGCTAACCCTACATCTTACACCTTAGCCCTGCTTTCTACACCCTAACTCTACTTCTTACACCCTAACCATCTCACCTACACCTTAACCCTACTTCCTAAACTTTAACCCTCCTCCTAAACCTTAACTCTACTTTCTGTAATTTGACCCTACATAATAATTCTTACCCTACTTCCTGCATCCTAATTCTACTTCCGATACCCTGTCCCTACCTCCTACACCTTAATCCTACTTCGTACATCTTAACCCTAACTCCTATACCTTAACCCAAACTCTTACACCATAACAATATAATTTGTTTTATCAACTGGGTTGATAATGTGAATTGGCCACCGTAAAGAGACTCTTAAATCTCTTTACGGTGGCCAATTCACATTATCAACCCAGTTGATGAAACCAAATTATATTGTTATACTTCCCACCGATGCAGCACCGCAGTTTCTTTAGAAACTTACCCCCTCTTACACCATAACCCTATTACCTACACACTAACCTACCTCCTACACCTAAAACCTGCATGCTACACCTTAAACCTACATGCTACACCTTAAATCTAACTCCGTGCACCTTGAACCCAACTTACACCATAATCGTAGATCCTACACCTTAACACTGCTTCTTACACCTTAACCCTACCTCCTACACCCTATTAGAACCTATTATATATAGTTCGAGTATCAGAGCCTTATCAAGCTAGTCACGAACGAACAATTTTAATTTCGGTTTTTGACTTTTGGTCTCATGCAACCTGTGTGCAAGCATGAACCAGCATATTGCATTGGCATAACAAAAAGAGTAAAACACATTCAAGCACACTTTCGTTGTCTTTCTGCAAAAAGTAGCCTTTACAAATAGACGGTTCACTCAGCAGTAGACTTCTTGGAAAATTAGCATTACGCAAATTAGACACGACAACATCGCAAACTTTTGTTTGTTGCCCATATCAATCTCGATTTCCCAGATTTTTTTATTTCGTTAGAATATAGTTACAACAAGGCACCTTTGAAAAAAAGTAATTTTGACTGTATATCGGACACACCAAGATGCCTTTTAAGCCTTTAATGTTTCCCAATTTTTGTCTTTTCCCGAAGCGCTCGATATAACAATTTTTCAAGACCCAAAAGGGACGAGAAAAATATAAAACTTAGTATTGCTAGGGACAAGAAGAGTAATGCTGTTATTCTAAGTTTATTACGTTCCCTAGCAGTGCAAATTGCTTCAGTGCTAATATCGAGAACTTTGCTCATTTCTCTTACGTTTTGCATAGTTTTAAAATGAGGCAAAACCCGTATTTTCGCATTTGTTTTTTCAAATTTCTCGCAAACTATAAATTCCTAGAACATAAGAGTAATATTTCTGAATATACTTTCACAAATGTGTTCTTCGGGCGAATCATCTGGACTGTTTGATTTTTCGAGCCTAGCATGAAATGGCGGAAAATGCCAGCCTCGTTACAGTTCCATTTGTCTCAAAACCCTTGTTGATCCCACTAAGATCAAAAGGAACAAAAATCAAAGTTACATTTGTAATAGCCTGCAAAGCAGGCGGTGTTTGTGGAGGAATGCTTCGAAAACAACGATCTCGAAAGACCGGCCGCCATTTTCTGCTCGCGAACACTGGGGAGAGGGAAAAAGAGAGGGGTAGGGGGTAGGGTGGAGGTTGCAAAATTCGGTCTTTCATGATCGCTGTTTTCGAAGCATTCCCCCCACAAAAACCGCCTGCTTTGCAGGCTACATTTGTAAAAGAATTTTGAAGAATTTTCCTTGGCCACATTCAAACCGAGCAGAAAAAACCCTTTAAAATAATTCAGAATACAAAAACAAGATGAAATGCTTATTGAAAATTATTACAATATGAATGCGGATTTTTTTTCGTTTTTCGCCGTTTGTGATTCGCTGGCAGAAAAAGCGTGCAAACGAAATCCGCGCCAAATTTCTAATCCATATTCATGACAAATTGTAGCACGTGCTTCAAACCAAACAGGTCGTGGATGTGTGAAGACGTGTCGTCCGGTGAGGTCCCGTTTAAACTCGAGAAGGAAGAAGATGCTTGATGCTTGGCGGATTTGAAGCTTGGGAAGTCTTCCTCGTTACTCCTTTCCAAGGTAAGCACTGGATTTGCCTAATCACAACTTTAATTTTTGTCTAGAAGGATTCCCAAGCTTAAGAATGTTACCAACGAGAGTTAACACGTGCGCTTTAATATTCGCTCTTTGCGTCGCTTCAAATAGAAAACTGAGTTGCACAACAAACTAAATTGCTACAAAATTGTTGTAGTGTATAAACTGGTTCTGTGAAAGCGTTAACCAAACTTGTTCCGAACAGTTTAGTTGTCGAATGGTTAAACCAAAGGCCAAAGTTGGCTCAAGGTTTAAAGATACACCAGAATATTTGAGGAATGCTAGGGCCTTCAATATTATTTTCTGAACATTTGCTGATCTTTGAATTCATTATTTTTCTTTTTAGAAACCAGAGCCAACTTTACAAAGGTGGAAAGAAGAGTTACGAAGCATGGAAAATGGACAAACCGGGATCACAGAAAATAAGAGAAAATTCGTCAAAGATAAGAACTTTAGAATTTTTAAATAACTTATTGAAATGGTGGCTGATCAATCAGGTCTTAATTTGGCACAGAACTTCGCTCCTGGTTTATTAAAGAGCGTGAAGATACATGGATTGTCTGAATGGGACACAACATTTGCAAGTTGGAACAATTTAAGTGCAGTTTACACTTCAGCCATCATTTCGCCGATTCTTTTGCAGACCTAATCAGAACGAATTGCTAACCTCGGTGGTCACTTGATTTGCACGAACTACTAATTCTATTATTTTGATCAAATTAAAATCAAGCTCTCGTAGATTAAAATTTATTTGATTATTTCGCGTTTACAACGGTGCGGTTTTTAATCGTGAGCGTTGATTGTTCTATGTCTGCAAAACACTCGGTATTTATTAATTGTAGCATTGATTACTGCTTCAGTTGATGTCGCAAAAAGTACTGTTAAGGTGGCACTGCGTGACGTGCGAGGATTTGGAAAACGAACGGACTAACAAAGAAATAATTTGGAAACTGTTGTGTTTAAACACGAAGCGATCTATGAAGGGGGATTCCCAAAGAAGACTTTCAGTGAAATTGAATGAAATTTGCCATTTCGTCAGTTTTAAATAGCCTCTTTAGCTGTCTTGGTTTATTTTTTAAATTTAATTTTGGCAAAGTTTGGCGTACATACTATTAACACTGAAATTCAGTCTGACTCGAGATTCACATTTGCAATTAAACTGGATTTATTTTGCCATTTATCTTAATTATCTGAAGTCAGACTACAAGATTTAAAGAAATTGTTAGCCTAAGGAATAATTTTCACAGGGAAAAGGAATTGAGCTATTCCACAATGCTCCATCCACAAATTAAACTGTCTACGGGAGGGTGGGGGTGTAAGAAAGGGGGGCAAGTCAATTTATAGTGTGCCTTCGTGTTTAAACAATTCGATTGCATAGCTTTCAAAAAATACATCAATTATATCAAGCAATTTTTAATTCATTTTATGTACAAGGCACATTGGATAGTGCCGGCCGCCTTAACAGATTCGCATATTTGCTTCATCAACTGAATTTTACTGCACTTGACAAGAGAACAGAGACTTGGGTTTTTGATGTAACTTGCACATTTCTCCAAATCATTGTACATTGTAATTCGCTTCGACTATTTGGCCAAATACATTTCATACGTCGGCGGGATTGCATAGTGGAACCCTGCACACGAGACTAACTGAATACAAACTCGACGAGACACTATTTTCTCAACAAAGACATTGCTTCAGGCCACTGACTTTCTTACTTAACTGCACAGCTGGTATTTTATTTAACGTAGTAGCTACTGTACAAACTGTTTTCGCGACTGACTCAAGAACGAACTCTCTCAAACGATTGCAACAGTTACTGGCAGACGACTTATTCACGATTCAAAAGCGACAAACGAACTTTGACTGAAGAAAGAATCGACCCAACCTTGCTAACAATCACGGAGGTATCCGAAATTGACAACTGACAATTACTGTTTACGAACATGACGCGAAAATTGTTACTCAGGTTGACAAACAACTTTCACTTGACTCCGAGCAGACGTCTGCTCAGATTGTTGCAACATCAATCACCTACAACAGTTCTTTTTAGAATTACTCTCACCAGGACGACACGATTCTCCAGGGTTAACACCATTTACTAAAATAAAGGTCAATAAATGATTTTACGACGCAGAAGACACTCGTAGTTTTCTTTGGTTTGTTGTGCGTACAGAAATCGCATTTGCATCTGTTCTCTTGTCATATATTGGGAGTTTATTGTACATGTGTAAAATCCTGATGCCTGGCTCGGTGGATGAACACTAGGAAGTCGAGATAAATTCAGTATTTCCAGTTATACTGACCTCATGCAGTAACAATTAATTTATCAACAGCTTTGATTTAAATTAAACTGGCAAATCAATTGGCAGTTCAACGTGTTGGATATTAAGTATCAATTATTACTTTGGGTTTTCCAAAAATAAAATAAAGTTAGCGATAAAAACAGGTTTCGGTCATCCTCGTAGACCCAGGGGCCCTTAGTCGGGCGACACGAAATAAACCGAGCAGCGAAATCGGTATGAGCGGAAGTTTACAAGAATTCGCAATAGTGCCCCTCGGATGCTTCTCTTAAACGACTAGTTCTACGACCCATTCGAATGCTGGACTCTGATTGCCCACAAAACTTTTTGTGGTTAATCAAAGGCGAACATTCGAGTGGGTCGTAGAACTTGTCGTTTGAGAGTAGCATCCCAGGGGCACTCTTGCGAATTCTTTTAAACTTTCGCTCGTACCGATTTCGCTGCTCGGTTTATTTCTTGTCGCCCCACTAACCACCCCTGGGTTAACGCATGTCTCATTAAATTTGGAATTTTCAGTTGCTATTTTGTTTAGGCCCCAAAAATAGCTAATTACTTGTTCCCTTTTTTTAAAAAAAAATTTCACAAACTTTCTCTCACTGTTTGTTAAGATAACATTTAAATTTGAAGGAAAAACCTGCAATGATTGATTTGACTACGAAACTACCTTGTTCGTTTCTATTTTGAATCATTTTCTGATCTGATGAAAAACGTAGTTCTGTATTTCAGTAAATCATTAATTTTAGCTAGTTTTGCGGGAAAAGTTCTTGTCTATCAGATGATTGTGGTAATTTGTGTTGCGTTAAAAATGAAAAATATCATTGCGGCTGCTTTTTAAGTTCGTAAATTTGTATGGAAATTAAAAGGAAATGTAGTTGTCAAGAAATTTACGAATGAATTGTTTTCAGCTTGATTTTTTTTGTTTCTGTGGTCAGTATAATTGTTAAGACTACTTTTTCAGTTTACTAATGTTCGTGTTATGGGTGGGACTGAACTTGGAGAATCGCTTCTGTTTTCTTTTACCAGGCATTTGGGTTTTACATGTGTCACTTATAACCTTGTATGTGGAAAGACCTTTTACTTCTGGTATTCGTTGTAATACAGGACAGAGTATTTAAAACAAAGTATTTAAAAATACAACTGAATTTGGATCAAAGATAATATAAGCAGCGAAATTGGCATATTACAAGAGATCTCGAGACTTAAAGTGCACCCAACCCCAAAATATTTTTTTCGCTACAATAAACCTTTGCACCAGTTCGAAACGGGTTACAACTATCGTTTCTCCTTTTTACTAAATGCGGACGATTTATAGAATTTAAAAGTTACGAAAAACTGTACGTTATTTGGTTCACGACCGAGTCAGAAGGGGCGCGGGTCTATTCGTGAATTGACGACACAAACTGATTTGCATGCAAATCAGTTTGTGACGTCGGCCCAGGAATAGACCCGCGCCCCTTCTGACTCAGTCGTGAACCAAATAACGTACAGTTTTTCGTAACTTTTAAATTCTATAAATCGTCCGCATTTAGTAAAAAGGAGAAACGAAAGGTGTAACCCGTTTCGAACTGGTGCAAAGGTTTATTGTAGCGAAAAAAATATTTTGGGGTTAGTTGTACTTTAAACAACAGTTTAAATTGTTTATTGCTGCTCCCAAAAATATCTCCACAACTGTTGTAACAAATTTTAACGTGTTATTTCTTGAATTTTTACGTTTAATCTGTCCTGTATTACAAACAAGAATTGCCAGTTGTAAAAGGTTTTTTAGCGGTGTAAGACATAAATTGGCGATTCATTTGAAAACTTTTGCACGAGGTGATGTTCTATTTTTTTGGGCGGGAAATTTTCAAATGTAGCCATTTTGAATTTTTTTGTCGAAAAAGTTGCCAGGGGAAACGCTGTGCAAATTTCTCCAGATTTTCCCGCCAAAAGACTTAGTATATATAGGGAAGTTTTTTGTTAACACCTTTTTAATAATTTAATTGATTTCTGTTAACTAATTAACTTATTAGTAGAGAATATTGAAGGGAAATAAAGAGTAATTCACTTGTTTGTATTTTGTAGAAGACTTTATTTGAGATAATAAAGATGACAAGATCGCAAAGTATTGTTGATTTTATTGAGAAATAAAACGTAAAGACTATAAACAACAAAGCGAGACAAATTGTTGATTTTATTGAGAAATAATACTAATAGACAATAAGATCAAGTTGAGTTCACGGAAAGCAAAATATAGTTTATTAACATGAAAACGGCGCATGCGTATTTTGAGCGCCCGTATTTTTCTAAGTCTTTTGGCGGGAAAATTGAACATTTTCAAAAGGAGTATACATACAGAGCAAGTAAAGATTTGTTTAAAAAAAACGGCGCATGCGTATTTTGAGCGCCCGTATTTTTCTAAGTCTTTTGGCGGGAAAATTGAACCTGTTCAAACCAATGTTAACAAGGAAAAAACTTTTACGAAAAATTGAACACATTCTATTTCTAGCAACAAATGCCTGATTTCAACTACTGGAGAAGTTTTGACTTCACAAACAATTCAAAATGGCACTAACTGATTATAAATTTCTAGCAAGATTTTTAAATCAGTCATTCAAAATGGTAATAAAAGATTGTGCTCTGTAAAAATGACTGATAATAAATTTACACAGTCAAATCAGACGTTCTTTTTCCGCACAATTTTGAAATGTTGCGGCGAAATGTTCCAACATTGCTCGACAGTTTACATGAAAATCTTGTAATTTGAATTCATATTTGCTCCAGCAAGTTAACAAGATCTGTTTGAATTATTTAAATTGTAGTTTTCATTTTTGTGCATCAACGGAATAAAACCACCTCTGTGTCAAAGAGGGTAAATACGAATTAAATATTGGCAGTTTACCAGTTCGGCGATCTGAATTAAAGTATATACATGTAGCACAAACAATTTTTCCCTCTGTTTGACACAGAAGTTGTATTGCTTCAGGTTGTAAACAAAACAAAACAAATGCCAGAACTTATCATAACTCAAACGGAACTTGATAGCTTACTGTTAAATGTGAACTCAATTTACAAGTTAGACAGGTAAACTGCAAATCAATATTGGAACATTGCACCACAACATTGCAAAGCTGTGCAGAAACGAACATCTAGTTTGACTGTTACTGGTTAATAAAAAAATCCTTGTTCAGTTTGGACTTCCCAGACAATTCAGTTCAATTGATTGTTTCAACTGCTCTTTCTTCTGGACAGAAAATAATTTTTAGCTTTTTGAAAGATGAGACTCTTTAGTTCGATTTCTACCTCTGATAATTGTGATTGCCTTTGTCTTTGTCTTGTCTTGCCTTGAAGTGTGATAGGCTACAGCATCAATGTCTTTCAACAACCTGCACGAAAAAAAGGATACATTAGTAAGTACAGCAGTTTACAATCCAATAGAAAAAAGATTATTGAAGTTTTTAAAGGAAAAACAAATAATCAGGGTCGACAGGCCTGGCATTGTGTGACAAACAAAGTAACAAAGCGTGACAGTCTAAGCGCTGCGTGACGACTAAAGAGAAAAGAGGCCAGAACAAGGCTGGTTTCCATTCATTTAGGAATTCTTAATTCAATACATGTATTTATCCTTGCAAGTTTTTATTCTTACAAGTTTTTATTCTTACAAGTTTTTAAGCTCACTATTTGTAATTGTTCTTTTCTTAATTAGCTAAAATAAGTTGCAGTTATCTATAATTATAATACCGATCATTTGGTAATCCTTGCTATTAAATTACATTCATTACAGCTGATGATGTATGAATCATTAAGATATGTTCTGAAAACTAAAAAGAACTGTTGTGCTTTTAAAAATCATTGTAACACTCGAATTTAAATAAAAGCCTTTTTCCTATTTATTTACGGTACATTTTAGACACTAGTTGCCAGTCACGCCACTCCCAATTTGTGGTGCGAAATGTAAATGAAAACCCTTTAAGCAAGTTGGTTGTTTCACGACCTTCGCAGGTGGCATTTGATAGATACTGTAGTTTATGTACAGTGAAATAGCTAATGACTCTCTTTCACTTCATCGCACCTGCCCTCCTTGCAATCATTGAGGTGAACCTGCTTGCTTGCAATAAAGATGAAGATGGCACATGACTGTTACCAATTGAGATCAACTGTATACATTAAATTTTCCAACCAAATTGTTGGTGGCTTTGATACATAAGAAACAGGGGAGGTCCTAACAAATGACATTTTGGATATTCTCCTTGAATTTCTGCCCTTTTTAGATGTTAAATATTTAAATAAAAATAAATATTTTTTAAATATTTTTTAAATATTTTTTAATGGTCATTATTTTGAGTAATTGCCCTTATTTTGCCACATTCTTATCAGCCTACACCCATAACCCTTACGCCCCCAAATTTTCACTAAAAGGCCGCTTTTTTAAAAAGCGATTTCAAGCGACCGGAAGGTTTAGGTGGCTTTCTACAGTTTTGAGGTGTTAAAAGAACTCAACTTTATAAAATGTTCAAAAATGTTTTAACTTTCCTTTTTAATGTCTTTTTACAGCCAAAAACCATCAAATGCAACATTTGAACAATAAAAATGCTAAAACAGCCAAAAATGAACGACAGAGCGCTTAAGAGTGGACTGGGCACTAGCAGTTTCAACAGCGTTTTTCTCAAAATCTAGCCTTATGACCCTACTTCAAAACTTCATAATTTAAAACTTAGCATTAATTAAACATTCATGCAAAATAAAAGAAAAATCTGTAAGACAGATTTTTCACAAAATAGGAAAATGTGATATTTTGCCCTTACAAAAAAATAGCTCAAAATTTCGAGAAATTTTGAGTCAAAAAAAGGGTTTTTACAACCTTAGACAAGAATTGAATTGCGCATGCCCTTTTATTTTAGCGCGCACTCATGTGACGCCATGTGTCGCGTGCATTCAAGAAAGACAAAATTAGAACTTTTCTGTTGGTTGGTTGGTTGGTTGGTTGGTTATGTTTTACCTGTACGAGGTTTAAGCACGTGTTTGAAAGTATATTGAAACTTTTTCTTGTATACCAAGTTGGTTTAAAGTGATAAAATTGCGGAAACTTGTTTTGTTTCTTGCTAAAGCAATTTTCGTCTGCGCGAGCAACATCGACGTCAGGTACAGTAGACAGCCGTAGTGTGCGCTCTCAAGTCTCGAAAAAACTGTAGTAAGCCACCTTAAGTACAAAACTGTTCAATATTTTAAGTTGGTGCATGACTATAAGCCAAAAGTCTGTTTTGTTTAGCTGGCCCCATTCCAATTATTCTGTTTTGTGCCCTTTCCTTTCCTTTTTCTTGGCCCCTTTATTTCCACTACCTTTTGTTCTTTGTATCTTTTCTCTATGCCATAAAAATTTTGGTGTTAATTATAAGTAAAGCCTGGAAATGGGACCTTGATCAATTATAGCTATTATGGGCCATCTTACCGCCATTTTACCACCAAAAACTGATCACGTTTTTTCCAATTTGCTGTCATGATGCGGTCAATGTCCACTACGGACAGTTGTGTGGATACATTTATCTTAGCTCTATTATCTGCTTATCAAGAATATCTGGTGACACTTAAATTGATGATGCCACAAGTGGTACAAAGAGCATGACCCCTCAGCGGTTGAAACAGAATAGTCTCTAAATCTGATCATTCAGTCTGATTACCACTGTTTTCATTGACAGGCGACTTCAAAAATCATAACACTCATGGAAACATATCCAAGATCTCTGTAAATCATAACACACACTGCGTTTCACAAGAATGATCACAAAAGTGTACATGTACTGGTGATAAATAAATTTAATTGCATTGCCACAATCTTTTCCAGAATTTTTTTAAAATGCAGTAAAGTTGTCAAAAACATCTTTGCTTTACTAAATTCAAAGGCGACAGACCACAATCTCAATGTTGGCTCCTGTAATAAATATCTAATTGCCATAACCGTTCATCAGTAAAATATTACGAAAACAAAAAAGTAGAATAGTAAACATATGGCACGACTGTTGTCTGGCTTTCTCTATGACAAATGCTTCAAATTGAATTTTAACACAAAGTTTTAGTCTCGCATATGTTTTGAAAAGCCTTTTCTATATAAAAAGGTACAAGTAAATTTGATCAAAAAATATTTATCAGTAAACTTTCAAGATGTCACCCGATGTACAGTGTATGATTGAAACACGGAAACATTTCCACAGGGTGTTTTTAATTAAAGCAGTCTCACGCTGTCTTTCACAACTGATTCTATCTGAGATGCAACAGATTTTGGCAACTGCATGCACAAGTTGAAAATCTGAGTTAGTGTGGGATCACTAAAATTATGTACATGTAGACAGCAATCTCTTTTAGGGATTTTTTCACAGCTGATAAATATGGTAAAAACAAGATTAATGTTGATTAATGCATGTGTTACAACCATTATCAATGGTGAAAAAATTTAATAGATAACATGATTTCCTTGTTCAAGTGATAAATGAAAATATGAATATTATTGGTACAGTATGTAGGAAATCTTCCAAATTTTTAGGAAATGATTAATTCGCTGGAATGGTTTAGCTAACCTCCAGACAAATATTCTAACAAATACAAAAGCGAGTGACGGTTTTTTCAAACTACATGTACATGGAATGGACAACTTTCTTTTATTTTATTAATGACTCATTTTTAATAGTAATAGTAAAACTTTTGTATCATATGAAACAAAAAGTATCAAGTGGCAGAAATTAAAAGAAAAAAATAATGGCTTCCTTTCCTTGTTGGCCCATAAATACATGAAACTATCAGATTGAAAAGAAACTCAATGCAAAAAAGGAAAGATATGTTTCCTGTGTCGACTAGAATGGCCCAATTTTAAAGCAAAAGTTTGTATCACAATGCTATCATGCCTCCTTGTATCTGCAAAAGGCACAGAGAAGTATGAACTCTTGGCCATTCAAAAAACAAATTCATCAAACTGAAACAACAATATTCAAAATTAACCCATTGACTCCTGGAGATTTTTGAAAAAAAAAAAACGTGTTTTTTAGACATTTTGAACATTTTCTAGTCAGTTATAGTCTAAATATGCTTCAAATTGCTCCAAAATGCATTTGCAGAATGAAGACATGCCACGTTTTTCACTAGTATCGCATTTAATGATATTTTAGCTCGGGCATGCGCACAAATCAAAATTTAGAGATAGTTCTTGGAAGAGAAAGTGACCCACGTCTTTAAGCTTTTTGATTTCTTTATTTTATTGTTTGCTTTTCCTTTCTCCTTTCCTCATATCTTTTTTATGCTTTTGTTGGCCTTTTACTGGGCTTGCTTTCGGTTCAAGAATTGCCACGAAAGCATCATTGAGACAGGAAATACTCAACATGGAGTAGCCAAGGGTAAGCTCCATTGGCCCAATCAATATCATCTGGGTATCATTGAAAGCTCTTTCCCTTCTGTAGAACTGGGATAAATGGGATTCCTATTTTGGTCAAAGCTGATGACGTCAGAAGCGGAACAAAGGTCAAGGTCTGTCACGGCGGAGTCAATGCGTTGTATAGGGTTCAGGTCTCTTAAGGCTAACCATAGCCAATTTGGTTTTGGGCTTGATTAGGGCTTTTACTGAAAGCCAATTCAGTTTTGACCAGACGTGGTAGATTTTTGCATTTACTAACCATTTTGCCTAGTTTACCTTGCAAAAAGAAAACTATGAAAACTTAAAATTATTTGTCAGAACTCTCAAAAAGAAATGAAAGAACAGAAACTGAAAACATACTGGTTGGTAGAATATTGCATTACATGTATTCAATGCCTTTGATCATTAGTTTGGAATCACCTTCATTTACTGTATAAAAATCAGTAAAAGTTTAATTGTGTGTTGAATGAATTTCCTTTTTCCTGCTCGGGAAGTGACAAAGGGCCCGCTGTTATTTGCGCATGTAAAGAGATTCAAAGAACACCCACTGAACAAGGTTAAGCTCCAACAACAAAGAGACAGTTTGTGTCACTCTGGAAAACTGACAAGCCAATAGCTGGGAGGTTAATCATTTGACTAAGTTTTTCAAAGAGCTAGGAGTCCTTTTGCCCCAAATTGGGGAAATCCATCCAAAGCAAGCTCAAAGACATCAAAAACAATGCAAAAGACAGTGTTCAGGTTTTTATGGTAATGATCATGAAATTTCAAATTTTCTCAATCTTTGTTTAATCACACACTAAAAATTGCTGTAACATTTATTACCATTTGCATCCATCCTTTAAGCGTGACAAATTTAGTGCGTAGTTTTACTTTTGAAATGTCAACAGTTTTGTCTGGTTTTCGTGTTACTTTGGATCAGTGAATCACACAGTTTAATATCTTGCTACAAAGCAACTCCTGGGCGAAAATTAATTCCACTGAACTTGTTAAATTTTCTTGTCTCAGCTGCAATGATATTTTCCTAAACACTTGCAATTTAATAGCGGAGCTCCGGTGGCCTGAAGGGCTGCCAAGCGGAACCCTGTACTCATATACGAAAGAAAACGAAACCCACGAGTTGATTTTCTCATGGTTATCATGGCTAGCGGTATTGCTCGTGGGCGCGTACGCACGACGACGACGACGGAGTCGCACAACATGGCGGCCATAAATAGCCATGCCTTGTCAACACCGTGTCAGCCTTATCAGCTTACATCTTTGTTATAGGGCATCCATGTTATCCAGATCCAGATCGCAGGCTCAGGTTAGAACTCATCAAGGTAACATGTTTTTTGAAATTGACTGCTGACCAGGCATTGGTTTTCTTCATTGATTGCGGGCTCAGGTCTGATTTTTTATTTGGCAGCATTTTTTAACTTTTTATGGTCAATCTTAGTGGAAATTCTGCAATTCGAGTTGACGTTTTTAATTATTATTTATTTAAGAGAAATTATAAAGAACCAGCAAAGATACGGAGCTCCGCTTTTAGGCTTGGCTAAATCTATATATTACTATAATTATGAATAACATTGTTCTGTGTTCAAGTACATTTGTACTTCTGCTGGTTGCAACAATCCTTTTCTGAACAAGAGTGTGAGCTAATTTAGAATAATCCTTGGGAATATCGGATAAATGCTGCTTTGTAAATCCTGACCAAGAAAAAAATTCAATGGCTAAGTCAGCAGGTCAGTCACAGAGTCAGGTCTCTCTCTAGTTTTCAGTACAGAAGGTAAAAGAACTTTTCAAACCGGTAAAGGAATTCTAGTGAATTAAGGCTATTGTTGAAAGGGATATATTTACCGTCGCTTACATGAAGTAATTTTGAACAACCAGCAATCTCATTTCGTCTTTGCCACAATGTTCCCCTGGCTTCAAAAACTCAACATTTGCAATGGTGTGTACAATAATTCTTTCTGGACTGTATTTATTCTACTGGTTTAGGCTCAATATCCGAGGATTACAGTTCTCTCTGACTCTACCAACTGGGGATTACAATCCTTTTCTGAACAAGAGTGTGAGCTAATTTAGAATAATCCTTGGGAATATCGGATAAATGCTGCTTTGTAAATCCTGACCAAGAAAAAAATTCAATGGCTAAGTCAGCAGGTCAGTCACAGAGTCAGGTCTCTCTCTAGTTTTCAGTACAGAAGGTAAAAGAACTTTTCAAACCGGTAAAGGAATTCTAGTGAATTAAGGCTATTGTTGAAAGGGATATATTTACCGTCGCTTACATGAAGTAATTTTGAACAACCAGCAATCTCATTTCGTCTTTGCCACAATGTTCCCCTGGCTTCAAAAACTCAACATTTGCAATGGTGTGTACAATAATTCTTTCTGGACTGTATTTATTCTACTGGTTTAGGCTCAATATCCGAGGATTACAGTTCTCTCTGACTCTACCAACTGGGGATTACAAGGATTTTGAAGGATGAACATAGAATACAGAATTTTGAAATGGCTTATCGTAGAACAGCAATACAAAAAAAAAAACATGTCCCAAAAACACTTTCGGTCTCAAAACAATTACGTGCACAATGGTGTGGCTGAAGAGCTATATTCTCAAAACTTTGTTTAATATGTCGTCTGGATTTTGGAAAACTTAACGAGAAAAATTTTACAACAAAAGCTGCCTCACGTGAGCTACATGTACATTCAATTATAAAACACACTACTGCTACTCGACCTGTTTTCGAAAACTGAAAAGTGAGTAATATTTCTCGCTTAGAACTACAATTATTTTTACTTCTTTTCCTTTGTGACTTTTTCATTTTCAATGGACAGACGTGATAAAATGAAAGGACAGCAGTGGTTCTTGCCACTTCATCGCAGCAACTTGCCAACAAAAGATGTGCACTTGTAGAGAAAGCCCACTAAATGCACTAAAGCCTAACCCTAATTAGCAATCAGAGATTTGGAAGGTGAAAGAAAATAAAGAGTACAAATACTGACATAAAGTCGTAAATGAATGTTGCATTTTTCTTACAATTCACTGTTAAATTTTCATCTCTTCTTTGATTTTCAATTACGACAAAATTGGTGGAACGTGTGGCGTTACCCTTTAGTTTACCTGTTGAGTTTTCTGCCGAGTTTTCAAAATATCTTATCGTTTTCAGGCGGTAAACAGTTGTGCTACAGGCGGTAAGTTACCGCCTGATAAGGACAGCCCTGACTGAGTGTGGTAATGCAATACAATTCTAAATAATAACCAAAATAATTCAGCCAATGGATAATAAAACCAAATCAATTTAGGACTCGATCTGCCATGCCTTGAAAGAGAAGATTTACTCTTAAAGTGCCCCTGAGACGAAATTGGTGGTATTTATTATTATTTTTTATTTTTGTGTACAAAGGGGCTTTCTTAATCATCTTGCCAAATTTCAATCCATTCTGGACATGAGAAGTATTTTTAAACTTTTATTTTCAAAAATTTATGGCTGCCATTAATTTGCCTTGTTACAAGGCTTGGTTGAGATTAGGAGAAAGTGACATCCACACGGGTTGTAATTATAATAGGAAATTGCATGAAGAACGATTCAAAAGTTTTTGTTGATCTTCATTTGATTTTCAATAGTTATTGTTATTACAATTACAACCCGTGAGGTATTTTTGAGCGTTTGACGTCACTTTCTACAAATCGCAACCAGGCCTTGGAACAAGGCAAATTAATGGCAGCCGTAAATTTTCGGAAATAAAAGTTTAAAAGTTATGACTTCTCGTGACCAAAATGGACTGGAATTTGGCAAGATGATTAACCCATTGACTCCTAAACCGGCCTTAACTGGCCGTGACAGACCTTGACCTTTGTTCCGCTTCTCACGTCATCAACTTTGACCAAAATAGGAATCCCATTGATCCCAGTTCTACACAAGGGAAAGAGCTTTCCAATGATACCCAGATGATATTGATTGGGCCAATGGAGCTTGAAATATGCAGGAAAACGCTTAGAATTTTCCGCCAAAAACTAGGAGGAAAATTTCCCACACTTACTCTTGGCTAATCCATGTTGAGTATTTCCCATCTCAATGATGCTTTCGTGGCAATTCTTGAACCGAAAGCAAGCCCAGTAAAAGGCCAACAATATGAGGAAAGGAGAAAGGAAAAGCGAAAAATATAAATAAAGAAATCGAAAAGCCTGAAGACGTGGGTCACTTTCTCGTCCAAAAATTTTGATTTGTGCGCATGCCAAAACTAAAATATCGTTAAATGCGATACTAGTGAAAAAGCCGGCATGCCTTCATTCTGCAAATGTATTCTGGAGAAATCTGAAGCATATTTAGACTGTAACTGACTAGAAAATGTCCATAATGTCTAAAAAACACGTTTTTTTCAAAAATCTCCAGGATAGGAGTCAATGGGTTAAGAAAGTCCCATTGTACATGAAAATTTAAAAAAATGATGAACACAAATTTCGCCTCAGGGGCATTTTAAATGCATAGCACTTTCCAGAACAGGGTCTCGGAATCACATGCAGGGGAAAGATGTTGAACTCAAAGAATTCTTATGAAAACTTTGAAGAGATCCCTGATTGTAAGAATTTTGCTGCAGAGTGCTTTCAGTAGACATAACTTTTCATTAAACATAACTGTTTGAGCATTGCTTGAGCACTCTTTCATATATTGAATTTGATTTTGCGGCTCTGCTAGTTATGTTTTAAATTGTTTTTAACTCGAAATCCTAATAATGAAGTACATGTACACAAAGGCTAAAAATAGGCTGCAAATTATTGGTTGCCTGAGTATGAGCATGAGTAAAGTAGTTCAAAGTAGGTGATGTTTTACATTGGCTACTGGTGCTTACTGAAACAGGTTGCCATTTTGCGACCAGTTGCAAAAATTTAGTTGCAAGTTCGAAAATGTTAGTCGCAAAATGCACATAAATTATTTACGATCATAGCATTTAAAAATGGGCTTATAAATGATCAACAAAGCTATGATTTTGTAATTGCAATGAATCACATGCCTACATCTTCATCAATCACTGTACAGTACACTATTTAGTAGATTCTCAAACTTTTAATTCCATTAAAAGTTGAATCAAGTTGAAAGAGGACCAACTACAACAAAGAACACAATCTTGGACATCTCTGATCTATTACAATTGACACACGAGTATCTTTACCTTTTCGAATATATTTTACCTTTGCAGGCGTTTTGTTAAGCTTCAGCTGTAGCATCAAATATGGGGTAGCATAATTGAGCAAAAGTAGTCAGAGTATTGTTTTGAAATATTTGAATCTTTGGCAAGGACAAGCGCGAGACGAACGAAACTCACAAACCCCCATGTCTGCCATGTCTTATTTTGAAAGTTTAGCTGGTGAACAGGAGTGTCCATGTGCACCAGCAATACATATTTACAAAGAAACCCCTGTAATGGCGTCTGACTAAGCGAATCACGTATATAATGTCAAGATAAACTGGACTGGATTTTTGTCAAAAATTTTCAGATTTCTGTTCTAAGCAAGACACAAAGTCAATTTGGGCAAAAACTAGTCGCAAAATTGCAACTGAAGATTAGTTGCAAAAGAGAAACATTTGGTCACAAATGTGACCCTATCGGTCGCAATTTCAAGCCCTGTGAAAACAATATCAGAACTGTTTTACTATAGTTAAAATGAAGGAAAAGACAATGTCAACAGTCCATGTTTTACAATAGCCATTTTACCACAACTGCAGAAATTCTCGCACACTTATTGGCTAATGTTCACGGTCGAAAAATTGATCGAAACACAAAAGAGCCTGGGTTGGAGGTTGCACGCGTGTTGAAAACTTTCAAAACAGCTTCAATTGCTCAAACTGTTTACAGTCTTTGGAGCTGATACAGTAGTTCTCATGAATAAGCAACAAATTGCATCCAAAGAGACTCCTTTAAATAGGAAATCATGAAATTCATTTTCAAGATGAATATGGATTGGGATTAAATTAATCTGTGAAGGGAAAACTCAAGTTTGACGTGAAACTCCTTGAATGGGACCGTTTATTTTTGCCATGTTCTGCCAAGGCACCGTGAGTGGACAGAACTTTGTATTAATTCATCTGGTTTTCAAGAATCCCCAAAAGGGAATAAAGGTTAGAATTCTGTTTCTACATTTTGGTTTTGAGTTACTTTACGTAGTTTGAAGTTTGTGATTCTATAAGTTTCAAGTCGTTTTTAGAAAATTATTTTAGGTTTGCTCGCTCTTTTACTTTGTGAAAGCAAGTCTTCGCCATTTGGCCTTGTTTTGTTATGGTAAAAAACAAATAGACGTGAGCTTTTTGTGGTACGTCCTCTAATCGACCACTTATTTCTTTATCACATTGTCAAATTTTTGGGCAGCTCACTCGGCTGTGGCGGCCTTGTGAGCCGCCCCCAAAATTTGACAAGGTGATGAAGAAATTTGTGGTTGATTAGAGGACATTCCACAACAAGCTCACATCTATTTGTTAAATTGATTAGACAATATTTATCAATATGCTGTAATTGTGGTCACCATTGACAAAAGTTGTATATCTGTATTAACTAAAGAAACCAAATGAATGGAATCTACTCTCTTGTCTTTCCCAACATAAATTTCTGTCATGGCTTCGACTAAGTTTTTTCACATGCACCATGCAAACACAGTCCTCAGAATAAGCAGATCACATGTTACATCTAACTAATAATTTAATAATTTTAGTTTAATAATTCAATAATTACACATCATGGCTTGATCTTAGACCCTTTCACATATAATATCACAAGCTCAATTTTGCTCACACTTCAGGCATATTAACCCTCTAACTCAGTAATGACGAGTTACAGCTATAAAACATTAGTCATGAATAAAACAGGATTTACAAAATAGTATGCAGAATTTAAGCATGGGGTTATATTATATTATATGCAAATCTTGGCTTTAATTTATTTGATGTAAAGTTTCTGTTATTCTGTTAGGGTTTGTTCTTTTGGGATGATCCGGATCAGGATCAGTGATCCATTAGATCACTCGGATCATTATGCATCAAAGATATTGATGAATCCACTTGGTTATGCAAAGTGATGCCAGTGATCATCCCAAAGGACCCCAAAGGAATGCACCCTTAGTTAATTACAATCAATAATGAACTTGTTTCATTTATTAATGATAGTGTATATTTTTGCAAAGTACTTCACTGTAATTTGAAAGCAATTAAGGCAGTTGATGCCAATGTAAATAGAACATGTGATCACAAACTTGTTTGAACGTTGTATTGAGGCATGCCATATTATAAAAGTAACATTAATTTTAAGCTTATTTATATGAAAAAAATGCCAAATAAAAATCTCTTAATAATTAAATTATTAGATATCACTAATCAATCTCAACAGCACTAAATTTCCAAAAAAAATTAATGTGTGCTCGATTTTATCGATTATAGAATTTCATCGATTCAAATTTTTGGCTTTTAAATTTGCCGCCATGCATCACTTTGTAAAAATTGAAATCATTAATGGCCCAACGTTTTAAAAGGTTTGTCACACAATTATTCAGGGAGCGATATCAGAAACACAATCAGTTCTGCTTTATACAATATATCTAAACTTGAAGTAAATATCTTTGAGTTAAATCAATAACGACAACCTACCTTCATAATTATTTTGTCCAATATGGCGGCGTCAACATGTCACACCATTGGTCACCATTCGCCTTCATTCAAACTATACCTGGACTGGAATTAAGAAAAAAGTAAAAAAGTAAATAAATTTTAGCTTACTGGGGCATTTAAGTTTTGCAAATAAGATTAAAAAGCTTCTTTACTTACCAAAAAGTTACAAGACTACAAAAGCCATCTTCTCGCCATCAGCACGATCAAGTTTGAAGAACGAAAGGCATTGTGGGATATTGCCCCCCTGCCCCTGTCCCGTACATTCTTTATCGATCCAAGTTTGAACACAGGTGACCAAAGCGTACTATAAGAGTTTGTATAAGAATTTGTATGAATGAAGCTGAAAATATCTTCTTTTCCCCTTGAAAAAGAATGAAGTTTAAAATTGCGCGTATGGCTTTCAAAAGCTCAAGAAAGAACAAAATGGACTCCAGGTAAGGTTACAAACTTAATTGCACCTTTGTAAAGGAAATACTGAAGATATCTTTAGCTAATCATAAATCCAGAAAAAAATCTTAATACAAACTCTTATAGTACGCTTTGGTCATCTGTGGTTTGAAAGGGTTCAAATTTTTCATGAGAGTCGATAAGGGTTTTCTCTCGTTTGGCTAGAGTTGATGATATTAGGGAGCTTGATACCACGACGGCGACGTCGTGGACAACGTCGACAAAAAAAAAATGAGTTTTTACCTAAAAATCGCGCGGTACCCTAAAGTCATTTACTTTGCTTATCACTATCAAAGCTATCACGAAACTGAATCTATGACACAACGATGAATTCGAAATAAAAATGTGAAAATTAAGCGTCCTGGCTCACGTTCTCCACACAACGCAGAATCTGGTTATTTTACGTTGTTAGGGAGCTTAAGCAAACCACGACGGCAACGTCAACGATAACGTCGCTAAACAAAAGATTTAATGAGCAGTACAATAGCTCGGTACGTGCGTTCTAATTCTACGTACATTTCTTTGCCGTCCTCTGCAAAACAACAACGTGAAATGACCAATTTCTGAGTACTTTGGAGAACGTGAACCTCGACGGCTAAATTTTCGGTTTTCTGTTTGAAAATAAACGCCGTCCTTATATTTTCTACAAGAGCTATGTTTGAAAGCGATAAATGCAACAAATACATCAAGACAATTGCGAAATTCGTGCGTAAAATATAAATTCATTTTTAAGCAGGCGTCGTCCTAGCCGTCGCCGTCGTCATTTGTTAAGCTCCCTGTTGTTTTGTAGAGGACGGCAAAGAAATGTACAAAGAATTATTATCCACGTGCACAGCCATTGTTCTCCTCATTAAACCTTTTGTTTAGTGACGTTGCCGTGGCCGTCGTCGTCGTGGTTTTCTTAAGCTCCCTAATAGACCAATTCCGGTGTATTAAATTCTAACATGGTGCCGAGGCTTAGGGGAATAAAACAAAAGAAATTATTTATTCATCCCTAAGCCTCGATGCAAAATCTTTTGTTTTATTCCCCCAAGCCTCGGTGACATGTTAGAATATTAATATATCGGAATTGGTCTATTGATGAGAGGTGACGGGAACACTCGTGAAAACTCTTATGAGAGTCATATCTGGAATATCTGCATTTATCTTTTCCACAAATTGACCACTCAAACTGACCCATGCTGTACAATATGCAATGCAAGACATGTTTTGTTTCTATCGCGCATTTATATACATCCTTCCTCTCACGATTTATGTCATTAATATGATTCAAACTATTCTTACATACGTGACTATTCTTAAACGCGACAAAAACATAGGTAACTTTTTAGTCAGAAGTGCATTCCAAACTAGTGATCAACCCGGAACTTTTAAATGCGCTCGCGCACGATGCAAAACATGCCCTTTCATTCACAACGTTGACAAAATATCGGGACCCAAGCGATCTATCAAAATCACTGATCATTTCACCTGTACCTCAGCCAATGCCATCTACTGTATAACTTGCACTCTTTGCAAAAAGGTATACATCGGCGAAACAGGGAGACGACTTGGCGACCGATTCCGAGAACACCTAGGCCTTCGTGACGTAGAGAAAGACGACAAAAATGCATCGAAACCGGTCGCGAGACACTTCAATCTCTCAAATCATTCTAAGCAACATATGGCAGTCTGCGGCCTTTCCCTTCACCAAGGAAACACGGAAAGCCGTAAAACTCTAGAACAAAAATTTATTTTTCAAATCGGCACTCTTAATCCTCACGGTATCAACGAACGCTTTTCATTCAACTAATTTATTCCGAAGTTTTCACGTTACCAGGCACCAGCCAATAGCGAAGCTCCATCTTTCTGTATATAAAAACACACGACGCACAATTCCTTGATTCGCTCCGACGAAGGATATAATGGTATTTTAGAATCTTACCACATAAACAGCAAGACTGTAGAAATACAAATCATGCGGAAGTTTATGATCTCTGTAACTCTGGTAAGTATGCAGTACATGTAGCACAGTACAGTGATCTTTTCCTGCCCAACTGCATAACACAACTTGAATCCAGCTAAATATTCCTCCAAAGGGTCCTGACAAAACCGCTCGGTGAGCACAAACTCGGTACCTTCGTGGAGCAGGAACTTGGGAGCCTCGATAACTGAATGAGTTGTCACCTTGATGCTCTCATATGTAACACTTTTTAGTTTTTGGAACATGTTTCGATGTTACGAACATCATCGTCAGCCATTATGAATGTATTAGTAGTTAAGATTTACAAAATGATCGGTATATATAACTACTCCTATACATTTTTAAGCATCTCAGTTCTTCTAAAGGTTGTAGGGATATGTGTGATATTTTTATGTTTTTAGATTCTCCATCATACCAGCATTCTCGACTTAAAATAAAGGAGTGTTTTCATATTGAACAGTTGAAACCTGAAATTCATCTACTGTTGTTTACAGGGAGTTTTGATTGACTTTTTGTTATTTTTTGTCTGTCTTTCATTTTATTGGTTAGTTTAAAGTGCCCATAATGTCAAAAAAAAATTTTCGCTCATCTAATTCTACATTTCACCAAATGAACTTCTGCAAAAAAAAAATTTAGATTTGGATAAAACGCAATTTTTTTACGAATTTTTACAAAGTTCAAAATTATATTTTCTTGCGGTCGACCCCTGCCGCTGATCACAAGAGTAACGTGCTCAACATGACCACGTGACTGATATCTGTGACCTAGGTTCAGGAACCTTCCTTGACCTTTAGTGAAAAAATACACAGGTCGTGTGCGGGTCGTTTACGATATTGGTAAGCTTTATTACGTGTCCTAAATGGAGACAACTATGAAGCAAAATTATCACTTGTTTTCAAGTCAGATAAGTCACGACCCAAATCACGTGTTCCTGAACCTACGTCACGACTCACTTCAAACCGAGGAAAACTGGTGCGAATGGTGGACCAAAATGGCGGCAAATTTGAATGTCTTTAAAAAATTATAAAAAAATTGCGTTTAATCCAAATCGAAAATTTTTTTCGCAGACGTTCATTAGGTGAAATGTAAAATTACATGAGCGAAAAACTAATTTTGACATTATGGGCACTTTAAATAACTTTAACAGTTAACGAATATTTAGATTTGTAAAGTTTCTTTGTTTTGGAGTAGTTATAATGGCCGATGATGATGTTTTTTAACATCGAAACCACTTCCATAAACTAAAAAGCGTTGTTGTGCTTTTAAAGATAATGTTGATTCTGTTTATTAAAGCCAAATTCAAAGGGAGTTTACAAGAAAATTTCATTTACTTTTACTGTTCTTAAAAAAAGTCACGTCAGGTCTTTTTCCAGATTTCAAACCTAACCTGGAAAATTTGCGTGGCTACCCCAATTTTCTTTTTTGATTTAAAAAACCCCTGGTAAAATCTACTTCTCTTGCATAGTGATCGCCGGGCAAAATACCTCACTAGGAGGAACGGCGAAGTATGGGTGCGAATGGCGCGAGCGCGAGAGCATTTACAAGAAAACAAAAAACAAAAATAAACATGGCGGCGAGACTTTTACACTTACCACTATCCTTTTTGTCCCGAACAAAAAAACTCATAGAAACGTGTTAAACAATACATCTCTTTCGTATCAGTAGCCTGCAAAGCAGGCGGTTTTTGTGGGGGAATGCTTCGAAAACAGCGATCACGAAAGACAGGCTGCCATTTTCAGCGCGCGAACACTGGGGAGAGGGAAAAAGAGAGGGGTAGGGGGTAGGGTGGAGTTTGGTCTTTCGTGATCGCTGTTTTCGAAGAATTCCCCCCACAAAAACCGCCTGCTTTGCTGGCTATTGTATCAGAGAGAGAACATGGTCGTGATCGTACGCGAAGGAAGTCGCAGAGTGGTCATGATGCACTCTCTGGGTGATGGATGAAACACCGAAAACAGCTGGAGTGTCTCCAGAGGAGCAACTGACCCCGGAAAAACAACCACCATTGCGTGACGAAAACGGTCGGTTCTCACGAAAGAAACCCTTTCAAAGTGGAAACACGCACGAGAGGAGTCGTGGGATAAAGGAGTGGAGGGCAAAGAGGTAATTAGAGTTTCAAGGAATGGTCGAAGAGTGGTCCCCACCGAAGAAAAGAGAAAAATAGTCAGGTGTGGTTTAAATCTTGTTTTCGCTATACGTGGCACCAAGCAATCCACCTAAAAGTTTTAAGACAAGTGCTTCATCAAGACTTTCTTTGCTCTGAAATAGTTCAGAATTCAGAACTTTTGTGTTATACCACAGGCAGTTCTTAGGAGATCGAAACAGTCTCCTCAATCAATAAGGAGCGGCTAAATGTGACTGTAGGAGTGGCTCTGACCTGTAATTGGATAATAAAAATAGCAATTTGTTAATAAGTTAATCGTCTTAATTAACAAGATAAAGCTTCACTATTTGTGACGCATATACACGTGCACCAGTGTCGTGTATTTATGTTTAGCTTAGGCTCTTGCTCCTTTGTTTTGTACGCGGATATAGGTCGGTTTGCGGTTGTTGTGAAAGAAACTGCGAAATTCATAGACGTCTCTGTTAAATGGATGCATAAATAATCTAAGAGCATTTAAAGTAGGCCAATTCATCTGCTTACATCGCAGAAAATTATAGCCAACTCATATCAAACGCAGAGATTCCAACCCCTTTTGAAAGAAAATAGGAAGACTCTTGTAGCGCCGAAGGCGCCAGCCTCTAGGGGGTCATGCTTCCCCCCCCCCCCCCCCCTGGGAAATTTGGCAAATTTAGGTTCTCTCAAATGCCTTTTCCTGCATTTTGACATCATTTCTGAGTCATTCTATAAGGCCTTTAGTTTATTCTTATCACGGACATTTTTGGGCGAGAAGAAAGTGTAATTCATCATCGCAAAAAGAAGACTAAAGATTAGCATTTTTTCCCTTGTTTTCAGAGTTTTATGATAAATCGGGAGAATTTGATAAAAACCGGGAGAGCGGGAGGCAACACATCAAATCGGGAGACTCCCTCTCTGCAAACGGGCGCTCATCAAATATGTAATGTCAAAGAGATCATAGAAAAAACGCCCCAAATAATTAACATCAGTTTACCACATAAGTGAAAGATGGAGTACCCGCGAGAGCGTTGACCAGATTTTGATAAATCCAGTTATAGATATGTGCTACTACAGTTTAGGTGATATGAACTTGATTGGTCGCAACAGACGTTAACATTTCCGGCTTTGCATTTAGTTGAGGAAGACATTTCAAGATTCATTCCTGATCATAGATGTAGACTTCTGGGGTGATGTAAATATATCTACGTCCTACCAATACAAGAAAAATACCTTTTTCTGGAAGATAAAGGGATTTCTTTTTTCTTTCGCGATCGGTGTGACAGGAAGAGAAAGAACCGCTGCCATCAGGCAAAAGGCGATTAGAATGGTCAAGGAGCATTTGTAAGCCATGTCTTTACGGGGGCTGAAAACGAAACAAAACAGTAAACAAAGTCGGGTCGGAAATAAACGAAAAGCCTACAACTTCAAGACGCCTTTCTTTCTGCTGCTCACTACCCTTAGTTTAAAAAAATTATAATAAAAAAACTGGCGCACAGCTTACAGCTTCATGCTTTCTCGAGATTCAGAGATAGAGCAGCTTTTATTTACGCAGGCATGAAATTTTTGTTAATTTTCCCAAAAGCGAACTTCGCAACAACATGACAAGTTTGCGAAGAATTAGCGCTTCAAAAACGTAACCATCGGCGGCGATCTGTGGATTATTTATCGAGATTGTTGAAGTCTAGAACTTTGAATTGACCAGCGTTTAACATTAAACGCGGTACGCGTCCTATTCCAGTGATGAACGAACCTGCAGAACATGAAGCAATGGCTGGTTCTTAGTTTCAATTTGACTTTTCGAGCCTTTTAGGTAGAGCAAATCGAATTTGGGCAACCGCTATTCTCCAAACTTATCCTGCCTTACCTTCTCTGGCAAACTTATGCAGCTAGATCCGACTAAAATGAAAACTTAGAACGTTTTAGATGGCCAACTGAGTGAGGCACCTTTTAAAACATGTAGGCAGACTTACAAGTGCCTTTTACACAAAACACTTTTACGGCCAGGGTCTTTAGGCACTTTAGGCGTCTTATAAGTGGCACTTAAAGAGGACTTACAAGTAGCTCTTTTACGGCGTCTTCCAAGTAACATTTTCAAGGAGTCTTACCGGTGGTGTACTTTTAATTTAGAGACTTAAAAGCAACACATTTAAAGGGTCTTAGTTAACATGAAGTCATCTTTACGAGTAATGTATAAAATTGTTTTCAAATGAAAGGAACGGGCTTGAAATAATATTTAAACAGGGTTCAAAGTGGTAACAATAGACAGAGATGGCTGAAACAAGGGTGGTTTCGAATGTGGCAAATGGAGAAAAAATTGTTATTGACAAACTTAAAAAGATTTGGGTTAAGCATTTCAAGATTTTTCCCTTGCCTTTTTGTTTCGTGGTATATTTTAGCATATATACTTGCTTGAGGCCTAAACAGTCACATCTGCCCGAGAGTTAAATTTAGATTAAAATAAAATGCAAGGTGTCTCTAAACTTTAAAGGCCAATTACAGTATCTCGATGCTGAGTTACGCGGTTGCCACTAACGTGCAAATTCATTTATTTGTTTACGGATTTCGCCTTTCTGCCTAGCAGCAAAAGTTTCGTCACAGTAACCTGTTCTCCATAAAATGCAATATTTGAGAACATAGCCAGATTCCGATATTTATCACATGCAATAAAAGAAGTGATTTACTGTGAGTAAGAAAATAAGAACAGTACAGAAGCCTGTGAAACCCATCGGCAAAAGTAATAAAGCATTGTCGTTTAACGACAATGTTCTCATAGAATTGCACATTCACGTCAAAATGCAAACGATTAAACTGTAGTAGTTTTAAACCTTTTGTTTAGCCACGTTACCGCCATTGTGGTTTTCTTAAACTCCCTAATCGGCAAGTAGTACCAAACAGTTTTAATTCTGACAATGTTTTTCTTTCCCTCGTTCGCCGACAAACAAATTGAAATAAATACTACTACAGTTCACGTCGTCCGGACAACGCAGAGTTTGGTCATTTGACGCTTTTTTTTTGCACGTGCGTTATAGTTCTTGGTACATTTCTTTGCCGTCCTCTGCAAAAAACAACGTGAAATGGCCAAACTCTGCTTTGACCGGACAACGTGAACCACGAAGGCTAATGTTTACTGACAACAAATTTCTATTTCGAATTTTTCGCTGTGTTCCAGATTCAGTTTTGAGATAGTTTTGACAGTAAGAAACCAAACTAAATGACTTTGAGTATCGAGAGATTCGTAGGTAAAGTATAAATTCATTTTAAAGCTTACATGAATCTACTCATTCAACTGAAACGAGCTATTAAGCACTAAAGTTAATAACGCGGTTTACGCCTGTTTTGCAAAATTACAAACTGATTAAAGGAAAACGGTCAAAAATTCAATAGACCAAAAACGTGTTTACACCGACGGAAACCTACAAGCAGTGGTCCAGTTTTGTTAAAATTACTATGCCAGTGTATTGACAGAAGCTAAATAAACCAATTTCTGACAGTGTCCGTTTAATATAGATTTAGGTAAGCGGGCCTCCAAAAGGTTTGTTAATGGGAGAATTAACAACACTATTGAATTGGGTTCCTCATGCCAAAATTCAAAACATTTTTAGAGGTTGTATAAAGAGTTTCAATTATTAAGTTTTAAGCCTTACCTGGAGTCAATTTTTGGCCTTTATTTGCAGCTTTTGAAAGCCATACGCGCGATTTTCATTTCAGCTGTCTGTTGGTCTGTTACATACTAAAAGAGAGACAAGATATATAAGTAGGAAAGCAAAGTTTAAAAATTTGCCAAGACCATTTCGAAAACGCTCGCTAAAAGTAGCTTTAAGCCAGGCATACCTCGATATTTCCTCCTCACGTTCCTAAAACGATGAATATCCAATCTTTTTACTTGATTTAGAGCAAAAAGGTTGAATTTTGGAGCCAAGACCTTACTTAACTTTCTTTGAACTCCCAACTCCGGCCACGAATCGGCCGCCATTTATTTTTGTACGCGCGTATGGTTTTCAAAAGCCCAAGAAAAGCCAAAATGGACTCCAGGAAAGGTTTTAAGACGGAATCCATCAGGAAGTTGAGTAATATTTATTTGAGTTGGACAAAAATTGAGTACCAGAATAATTTAAATCATATTGCGTTATTTTTTACCCTTAATAAAAGGTAAAGATGTAAGTAATTATCCACGATAACACCGACAACAATTTCTTATCAGAGCCCGAGAAAATGAATTTTAAAGATCACAAACTGTAGGCAAAATGTAACGTGTAGCCATTTTGTAAAATCGTCTTTAAGCGATTCAGTTAAAGTGGAACTTCGAAATTTGTTTTGTTGGTGTTGTTAGAAAAGATTTCTTTTTGATAAGACATTTGAAGCAGTAACTAAAAAGTTTGCAATAAGGTGTAAATAACTTGGTACAACAATTTGTTATCAGAGACTGAGAAAATGAACTTCAAAGCTCGCAAGCTATAGAAAAATCTCACATCTTGTAAGCGATTCAGTGGAACTTCGAAATTTGTTTTCGATGTTTGGTGTTGTTAGAAAAGATTTCTCTTGATAATATATTTGAAGTAGTAACACAAAAGCTTGCAATAAGGTGTAAATCATTTTGGTACATAATTTTGTCCAATGAATGCTCGAAGTCGTAACGGATTCCGTCTTAAACTTTATTGCAGCTAATCAAAAGGAAAAGGACATATTTTCAGGTTAATTACAAATCCATTCAAATTCTCATACAAACTCTTGTCACTTTAGACATACGAGCGACTGCAAGTTTTCGTTTTAATTTGGCTCTTCGTTTTCAGTGTTATGGTGAAAACACATTTTCGCCATGTTTAACTCATCTTTAAAAGGAAAATTCGTATGATTTTGTTCAATACATTAGAATCTGAAGACTCGTACGAAGAATTAGAATCCACTATCTCAAAAGTTAGTAAATACACTCAGTAGCTATTACATTTTGTTTCGGCCTATCTTATCTTTTCAATTGTGTCTTGTTTATCTACATCTCATAACCTGAATTAATTACATAGCTGTTTCTGTAGATTTATTCTGTTTTCGTATTTAGTTATTACGTATTTGCATTTTTAGTGTGTATTTTTCTTTTTCTTTTTTTTTCCCTGATTATCCTGGTCCGCCTCAATTAGCGTTGCTACCTGCGGAGCCAGGATATTAAGTCCAAATTCTGAAGTAATAAAAATATTGTTGTTGTTGTTTAAGCGTTTGTCCTGTAATTAATAATGACGAGCCAAAATAACATACTTTCTAAATTTAGTCACATAAAAGTAATGTTATGTCAGGTTACAGCCGCCTACTGAATTTTCTCTAGCACCGGCCCAAACTCATTCTGAAATGGGTCCTTGGGAGATCTATAAGTGGTACTTCTAAGGTATACGGTGTTTCACAAGAAGAACTTTTAATTTTAAGGAGCCTTATAATTGGCACTTTTACTCCGGACTGACAAGAGACACTTTAACAGAGACTTACAACTGGCAATTTAGAGGACTTGCAAGTGGCACTTTCACTGAGTCTTACAAGTGGCAATTTAGAGGACTTGCAAGTGGCACTTTCACTGAGTCTTACAACTGGCAATTTAGAGGACTTGCAAGTGGCACTTTCACTGAGTCTTACAACTGGCAATTTAGAGGACTTGCAAGTGGCGCTTTCACTGAGTCTTACAAGTGACACTTAAAGGGGTCTTACAAGTGCTACTTGGCACTTTAGGGAACTTACAAATGGTGCTTTTAACGAGTCTTACAAGTGGCACTCCCAGGGGGGTACTTGTAGCATACAGGACGTATTTTTTTGGGTTGAACGATTAAGGTGCCTCACTCCAAAACGTCCTAAGTTTTTATTTTAGTCGGATCTGGCTGCATAAGCTTGCCAGAGAAGGTAAGGCAGGATAAGTTTGGATATTAGCGGTTGCTCAAATTCGATTTGTTGCAATTAAAAGTCAAACTTCTCGCTAAATAATCGACAGATCGCCGCCGATGGCTACGTTTTTGAAGCGCTAAATTCTTCGCAAACTTGTCATGTTGTAGTATCCGCTGCCTGCAAAGACAAAGCAGATGGTTTTAAACAGAAAGAGCAACGCCAGTTGAAGAGCGCGCTTTTGGGAAAAGTAACAAAAATTTCATGCATGCATGTTGCCCGCGTAAATAAAAGCTGCTCTATCTCTGAAACTCGAGAACACATGGAACTGCAAGTAGTCCACAAGTTAAGGTGATTTTTTAGTTTTAACTGAGGCTAGTGAGCAACAGAAAGAAAGGCGCCTTGTTGTTGTAGGATTTCGTTTAATTCCGACGCGTTTACTCTTTTTACTTTGTTGGGCTGCCTCGTCCCAGGCGCCGGTCGGTCAAGGCGATAAGGCTGAACCCATTCTCGTCCCCAGAGCCGCTTGTCCCTCTTAGCCGGCTGGGCCTGGGGCACGAGGAACAAGTGGCTCTGGGGACACACGATTTGATTCGCTGAAATCAAACAAAGGGAGTCCAATAACATCAGCCGTTTTAAAATCCTTTATCGTTAGCACGTTTAAAACGGCTGATATGATTGGACTTCCTTTGTTTGATTTCAGCGAATCAAATCGTGTGTCCCAGATCCACTTGTTCCTCGTGCCCCAGGCCCAGCCGGCTAAGAGGGACAAGTGGCTCTGGGGACGAGAATGGGCTGAACCATGAGAAAATCAACTTATGGGTTTCGTTTTCTTTCCCATATCATTATGGGGCTCCGCTTGGCGGCCCTTCGGGCCGCCGTAGCTCCGCTATAACTGGACAAAAGTCACACTTATAATCTTTATAAATCAGTTCCAGAGGACTCGCGAATCAAAATCACGCGGACTAAAGTGATCTAATCACGAATATCGGTTATTAAATCAAGCTCTTCACAGGTCACGACAAACCTTTGGGTCACGGATCACGACGAATAATTTATTTTAGTATATTCTCAGCTCCGACTATTGCATTTCTAGCTTTTTGATTGGCTAAAAAACTCCGACTATGAGCCAATAGTCGGAGTTTTACGTCATATGGAAAATAGTGCGCCAAGTTTTTATTTTACGCTTTGTAAAATTGTGGAAATAAAAATCGGCGGCAAAACCCGGTTTGAGAATTTACTAAAACAATTATTCCATTCGCCCTTGTTGGATATGAAGTGATTATTATCCAACGCGGGCTTATGGAATAATTGTTATACATTCACGTTTCACGGAAAAAAGAATCAGCTAATCACGGATCAGTCCAACGCGCGCCGTAAATTGGTGTGGCGCGAGCACTTCTGGGATCTTTTGTTCAAAATAGCGGCGGTGGCTGAAAATCGGTGGATCAACAACAACAGCAACAATCTTTATTTGTGCCCAGAACGAGACTTTGGAATCCGATTATACTGCATCGGTTAACTTTTTCTCCACAGCTTGTAGTCTTCAACTGGGAATAATTTGCACGTTATCCAGTCTATGGTCGTTGGTATCAACTCATGGATGCAGATGGTAAAAAATTATGCAGGTGCGCGTATCTTGCATGGTATTTCAAGGCATGAACTACTGTAGATCAAGCCTGTGTTAGCTGGCGGTTTAGTTACGGTAACGTGTACGAAGCAGCGGGCGAAAGCCGTGAAAAGAGCGGTGAAACCGCGATGGGCGCCTTGCTAAAAGGGGCGGTACGCAGCTCTTTACAAGGTCCCAACCCTAATAATGGACCCTAGCCCTAAAACAATAGAGCTGCGTGCTATTAAACACTTGACCCAATTTATCAATTGATGGCTTCTTTCGTCATAAATTTGAGCTATCCGTCCATACGAAGCCCAAAAATGCCAAGATTGTTTCAAAGAGGGATTTTCGACTTTTATATTAGGTGCACCTAACCCCAAAATATTTTTTTGCTACAATAAACCTTTTTTACCGGTTTGAAACGCGTTACACCTTTTGTTTCTCCTTTTTTACCAAATGCTGACTTTTTATAGCATTTAAAAGTTATGAAAAACCAAGCATCAGTTGGTGCATGACCGAGTCAGAAGGGGCATGGGTCCATTCCTGGGTTGATGTCACAAACTGATTTGCATCGCATCAAGTCTCAATAAACATGCATGCAAATCATTTTGTGACGTCAGCCCAGGAATAGACCTAAGCCCCTTCTGACTTGGTCGTGAACCAAATAACATACAGTTTTTTGTAACTTTTTAATGCTATAAATAGCCACATTTAGTAAAAAGGAGAAACAAAAGGTGCAATGCATTTCGAAATTATGCAAAGGTTTATTTTAACAAAAAAATATTTTGGGCTTAGGTTCACTTTAAGATCCAATGAAAGAATTTAGAGATAAAATGGTTTAGCTTTCGCCCGCTTGCTCGGGCTCCTCGTTATCCCAACTAAACCGTGCGCGCCAGCTTTGCAGGCTACAAGTAATACAGCCAACCCTCCAAGCTTATTTTTTCCTTTATGGCCACTTGGTCACTGCTTTTCACATGAATGGCTTTGCACTCATTTTGACACTGAGGCATAAGCAGAGAACACGGAAATGTCCCATTTCACAAATTGAAACCGTACTCAGCAGAAAGGAGAAAGATAATCTTTCAATTTGACAGCAACAACAACAACATATGTTGCATTGTTTTGCGCAAATGTTTTCAACTGTGCAATTGTCATTTTTAAATCTTGCATTGGTTGTGTGTCGCTGCCAGTTAATATGAATATAGGTAGTAGAAATTTGGGTCATTGATTGACAGACTCGAAGCGGAAGTAATATAATTATGTACCATATTTTCTTGATTAAATTCCAAATTTATGCCGGTCAAGAAGGCCAAGTTTTAAATAAATGCCAGGGTATCTAATAGAGAAAATATGGTACATCCATCCTAGACTGATTTCCTAGACCTCCCCGGACCTCATAATTTTTCGGCTTCAGACCCCTGCCAGTAGACCGGTTATTTAAAATTCAAAATGGCTGCTACAAACAAAAGTATCTTCTAATTTGATGTGGAAATAAACCTTTGCTGGCTCTAAACTGATGTAGAAAGAATGATGAAGAACAATGATTTAAGTTTTCTTCATTTATTCCAAAGTAGCATATCTATAGTCATGGATTCTTATTATAACAGTTGGCAGATATTTAGAAGGTGACCAACAATCTGTTCAAATCAGTTACAATTTACCAGTTCTGCAGTGGTTTGTAGAGCTCTGTTCTCCCGTTGTTCATGTCAAGCCAAAGATACAAACTCATTCCAACAAGTGGTTGATCACACAGACTGTTGGTCAACTTTTACATCAAACACAATATAAAAATCTTTATGCTGGATTAAATGCTTTGCACAAATCTAACATTGCTAGCATCACATGATAATTTCTTATTTTTATTTGATAGCAGTAGAATAATTGGCCACATGTTTTGTTTATATAACTTGATACAATCACTGGACTGTGCATGAGTGGGAGAAGTAAAAAATTTAGGTTAAAACAAGACATGACATGCTAACCCTGACCAAAACTTAACCCAAAGCCCTTGCATGCTAAGCCTGACTAAAACCTTTTCCATATACACCTGTCCCAAACCTTGATATAACGTATATAATTTGGTTTTATCAACTGGGTTGATAATGTCAATTGGCGAATGGATTCGCTCCGACGAAGGGCTAATGCTCGAAACGCCAGCACTTGAATCTCTTTACGGTGGCCAATTGACATTATCAACCCAGTTGATAAAACCAAATTATATTGTTATACTTCCCACCGACGCAGCACCACAGTTTCTTTAGAAACTTACCCCCTCTATTCACTTGATATAACGTACCCAATCAACTCAAACCTCAACCATAACCCCCTACCATAACCCTCAACCATAACCCTACACAAAAAGCTTACCCCTGCGTTGGTCTCAACCAACCAACCAATTACAAGCAAGCAAGCAACCAACCCAACCAAAATTACCCCTGCTTCAGACTTAAACTCTAAACTACTCTTAGCTAATACATTACCCAAATTACCCAATCACAACCCCCAAGAGGCAAACCCTTGAATGTAGCCCTAACCTAAACTTTCAAGTTCTCCCAGAGGCACTAGCACTCAATTGCAAGTTTGTATCAGGCAATATAAACATGTACATGTGAGCAATTTCTACCTCTTAATCCAGGCTGACTCTTATAATACATCATTTCATAGGTAATGGTACTTATAGACTTGTATCAATGTGACATACAATTAATATGAAGCCAGCTTAACTGACTAAAAGAGCTGAATGACCTGCACTTACAAAATAAACTGGTTTTACTGTCCAGAAAAAGCATGCCTGCAGAACCTTGACAGTTTAAAAAACCCAGAAAAAACCCATTGGAACTATTCTATAGTGCTTTATTGTGTAATAAGGCTAAATGAAAAGAAATTGTGGATCTGAGATCGGAACCAAGAACTCTCCATATTATTTTAATTAGCATGTTAGTTGCAGTTTAGAATCATACGTTAAGATTAGTTCAGCTTAAAAAGCAAGTTCAAGGAGAGCCCTTAGCATCCTGATTTCAGAGGTTTTTTCAATTACTCAACATGTCTATACATGCTAATTATTTTAGAAAATTGCTTGTTCATAAATGAAAATATGAAATTCTATATTGATCCAAGAGTAAAAAAATACTTGTCTGATTTATTCATGTTTCAGATCCTGAACTCAAGATCAACTGTAATCTGTTCCAGAATTATCCAAGTTGGCTACAAGCCAAATGTGTCATGTCATTTTTTCCCCATTTATACCAATCTATGATCTCTGCATGCATACATACCCATTAACATGAAATGAAAAGCAATTGTTCAAGTTATCATTATTTTAAAATACCTTAATCTGTTATTTGATAACAGTAATAATACCCATTGTTAACAAATAGCTTAAAAGGTATTTATTTCAAAATTTTATAGCTTGATATCATAAAAGCAATAATATATAATTTATCATTCCTTTTAAGATGTTTCTAAAAGTAGATTTTATAGCTGCTCTTTAGCTATTAGTTTTAAATACAATAGCTTTCAATAAGTATTTGAAAGTTATTATTTCTAAATAATACTGAGCATCAAAACTACTATTTCTATAAAATTTAGTAGCTTAAATTTTAGCTCAAGCTATTAAATTTCTAAATGGTAGCTTAAAATCTACGATTTTTAAATAATCTTTCTTTCTTCCATTTGATGTTATTACCAGAATCTGTATGACAGTAGAGATTAGATTAGTTTGTGGGAAAAAATTGACATTGGTACTTTGAACTTATTACCAACTCTGATAACACTAAAACAGATTTTTATGACATTGATTTCCAAATCTAAAAAAAAATATTTTTATCCAAATATTTTAAAAAGATATAGTGTGTATCACTAAAATATATCCTGGTTAAGGTTTGACTGGATAAGTGCAGTATATTAGCTACAGGCCTTAGTGCACCTAACCCCAAAATATTTTTTTGCTCCAATAAAGCTTTGCACCAGTTCGAAACGCGTTACACCTTTCGTTTCTCCTTTTTACCAAATGCTGACTATTTATAGCATTAAAAAGTTATGAAAAACTGTACGTTATTTCGTTCACAACCGTGTCAGAAGGGGCGTGGGTCTATTCCTGGGCCGACGTCACAAACTGATTTGCATCGCATCAAGTCTTTGTAAACATGCATCCAAATCAGTTTGTGACATCAACCCAGGAATAGACCCACGCCCCTTCTGACTCGGTCGTGAACCAAATAACGTACAGTTTTTCGTAACTTTTAGATGCTATAAATAGTCCACATTTAGTAAAAAGGAGAAACGAAAGGTGTAATGCGTTTCAAACTGGTGCCAAGGTAGCTGTAGCTAAAAAAATATTTTGGGGTTAGGTGCACTTTAAGACAGGGTTCTTAAATTTTAAAACTACATGTATCTCTTACACACAATCCTTGTATGTTTTTTTAATACTTGACTTATCCAACATATTTTTTATTATCAGTGGCAGATCCAGACTTCTTTCCAAGGAAGGCGCCTGAAAAATTTTCTGACCCTTCAGTCCTTAAATTAAGGTGGGGGACCCACAAATTTTCGGCCAACCTCAGGCTGGAAAATTTTCGCCCATTGGGGGCCCTCCTTTGCCCCTCCCCTAGATCCACCACTGATAATAAAATAATTATTGAAATAATTCACTAGAACACTAAACATTGTCTTCTTTCCTGTAGTATTATGTCCAGATTGAGCCAACTTGATCTTTAGCATTGGTCATCAGTGGCTGGTCATTTCAGACTGCAAAAAGTGAAGCAAATGAAGGTGAATTGTATAAACATTGTATTCAAAATTATTTTGATTATTATAAAATTAATTTGAGGGGGTTAACTCTGTCATAATAAAGTAAACACTATATTGGTTATACAACAATGGCGGATCCAAGATTTTTCTCAAGAGGGGGTTCACCACTAATGAATGACATAACTGATGGGAGATGTAAGCAGAATACTAGCTGTATTAGAAAGCCACAGGTAATCTCAGGAGGGGACGCACCCACACCCCCTGCAGCCTCCCCCTAGATCCACCCCTGTACAAAATTACAATCACGCAAAAATGTGCTTTACCTTAACTTCCATGCAGCTTTAAATTGTAAAAAACTGATTTTCTAAATTTCATATGAATGGTTTTGCACTAGACTAGTTTTGAAACAGAGGCGAAAGGGATCTTGGAAGTAGCCTATTGAATTTGGATTATTTTGTATCTGAAATATTACCAAATGTTAACAAGAGTCATAACCTATTAACACCAGTTGTAATAAAGTTATGGCTTCTCAAGATCACAGGTTCTGACATATATCTGTGGTACAAAAATAATGACTCTGTAATGGACTGCTGAAATATTTTACCTTGATAGAAATAGCCAGCTTTGTTTACTCTTCAATAGGTGAACTGATCTGCTTTGGTCATTCATCTCTTGTGGTGAAGAAAGTGATGAAAGTGCGTTTAGACAGCTTAATTCAGCTAATTGACAAATACACCTGAACTGGTGGATGAGGAATAAAAAATATGTTAGTCATGTAGGACTGTTAGTTTTATCAAGGCAGCCCATCTCACTTTTGTTGTGGTTTATCAGCCAAATATTTATTAAAGGAGCTTTGTCACAGATTACACAGTTTGAAACGTTTAGCCTAAATTTTTAAAATTTTGTCAATTACAATCTTTCTCAATCTTCCTCATTCAACGCCACCCTTGATTGTTGTCGTTTATAGGTGCATCCTTAGTGTTTTTCTACCTTCAGTTAGTAAACTACTATTTCAAGGTTTCCTTTTAATATATGAGGCAATTTTATGCATTGACCAAGTTGACTTTATTGACTCAGAGCCCCTTTAAATTAAATTAAATATTAATTATTATTATTATTTCACTAGCAAATCAGTATTATTACTTTCCCTGTAAGATAATGAATACACAATAATGGAAATTCAATCTGTATTTGTTATTGTTAAATTATCGACTTTAATGTTTGTTTTTGTGTTGTAAGGAAAATCTTAAAACTTCCCATGTAATCAACAACATTCAATGATTTTCTTTTTCCCTCAAATTGTGAGAGGCATAATACATTGTCATGGGTTACATCCTAAAATACAGATTCATGATACTCAAATATGATCTCAACTGAAATTACCTTAAACATGTTGTTAATGGCAGTTCGAATAGTTTCCAGTGTGACTGTTCTGAATTCACCAGGTTTTTTTGGCAATATGTTGAGGCTGCTTCTACATTATGACTACTCTGTGCAGTATGTAACATCGTCCATTATAATTTGTAACGGCCTGTGCAGCAAGAAATGTGCTCTCCATCTGATGTCATTTGTTCTTTGGGTGGCTGTCCGACTTGACTGCTCACTATAATTGGTCCTGGTTGACTTTTCTTTGCTGCATCTTGGCACTGAAGGACAAAACCTTTCCAGCACATTATTAAAAAGTCATTAATCAAATTATTCACAGCTGTCAGTCACCGAAGTTTTTGTAGCAACTATATGTTGCAAATTAAGGAAGCCTAAAAAATATTGATCTCTAAACTTCGTCAAATAGTGGCCTCCTCACTTGTAGTTACCTATTAAAGGATTGGCCCAAAACGACCTACATTGGAGGTGACTTCAATCCAGTCCTTGATGGGTCTGAGACCGGACACCTATGATTTCTCACTTCAACTAAATTTCTGCTTTCTTCTGGCAAGATATTATATTTGGAGCTGCAGGGTCAACAGAAAGATTCCGAATTTAAGAGCTTTTCTTGCGTCCCTTAAATCGCAGTTTCACAAAGAGTCCAACAACCTCGATGCAATTTCTAGGAAATGGAATCCTTTATTTCCACTTCTCAACATCACCTAGTCTTTGGTACCAGAAAAGATCTTTCATCTGTCTACTTTCCGCAAGTGAACCAAGGCCATCATACAATTGAGAGTTAGACATACCGCCTTTAATCTTGCATATCTTTCTGTACTGCTTATTACCTAATTACTTTTATGATTACTTAGTTATTGCTTATAATAATAGTTAAAAAAAATGGAGTTGATGTTATTAGTCTTGTTAGTTTTCCCGTACGATGTCAAGTCATTGTTTTTTTTCGTCTATGCATGTTTATTTTTTTGTAATAAGTGCTAGTATGTGTGTGAACAAATAAAAAAACTACCTACATTGTGATGATCTCAAATGACCTAAAATGATCTACGATAAAATTACCTTCTGTAAAATGAGCTGTCACTGTATAAATAATAATAATAATAATAATGTTACACTGTATCTAAAATGACCTAAAATGGTCATCAACAGTTCTGCGATTGTTCCTACAATCAGTTGTAAAATGGTCTAAAAAGCAGACAATCCAAGTATATAAAACGGCTTTTACCTAATCTAAAACAGATGACAAATCACATTACAAAGAATGAGGACTTACCTGACATCCCCTGCCTGAAACGTGTGCTGGCATCGTTTGTTTGTCACACAACATCTTCTCTTGCATTGTGTGACAGTCCAAAGGAGTGGAACAGAAGAGCAATGGGTTTGTGTGTGCTGAATGCCATTGATTGACTGAGTGGTTGATTGTAGATATAATTTATATCACGCTAGGTTATTTTTACAAACACAGATTAATTTAGATATCATTCTAGGTCGTGTTGGCTCATTTTTAGCTTATTTTATATCATGTTAGATATGATATTTAAATAGCGCATTTTGGATCACTGTTAGATGTAGATCATTTTAAGGTGTAGGTCATTTTAGCTCATTTAAGGTCATTTAAGATAACATTTTAGTTAATTTGCATCATTTTGCATCATTCTATGTCAATTTACCTCATTTGAGGTCATTTTAGATATCATTTTTAATTAGATCATTTTAGATATTATTTTAGATCATACAGTTGGCTCATTTTAGGACATGTTACATGTAGATGTCATTTTATGTCATAAATTCCTTCTTTTAGTAACTATGCTGCTAAATTGATTTTACTTACGATGCAAAATGCTTCGCAAGCTCTTGGGTTTGAATCCCATCAACACCTGGATTTTATAGGCCACCTCACTTGATATACTTTCATTGCCCATGGGTTCAAATATCCCATCAAACTGAATTGCATATCCCTCCTCACTTGATTTCGCTTACATTGCAAAATAATTTCCAGCAAAGGCCATGGGTTCAGATACCATCAAAACCTGAATTGGATAACCGTCCTCACTTGATATTCCTTATGTTGCAAAATAATTTGCAACAAAAGTTATGGGTTTGAATGCCATTAACATAATCCCTTCTCACGTGATATTGCTTGTGTTGCAAAATGATTTGCAACAAAGGTCATGGGTTTGAATCCCAGGACCTAGACCTGAATTGTATAGGCCTCCTTACTTAATATTGCTATGTTGCGAAATAATTTGCAACAAAGCTCAAAGGATTTCAATCCCATCCAGACCTGAATTGTATAGCCCCCCTCTCTTGATATTGCTTACATTGCAAAATGGTTTGCATCAAAGGTCTTGGGTTTGAATCCCATCCAGACCTGATTTATTTAGGCCTCCTCACTTGATATTTCTTTCATTGCAAAATAATCTGCAACAATTGATCATGGGTTTGAATCCCAATTTGTTACTAGGGCCAATATTAATGTGACTGCTCAGAAATCTATCATTTCCTTTTGTTGATATATAGGCTGTTCTCCAGTTGTATCATTGCAGTATGGCGAGGATGTAGCTCATTCAAGCATTTTGTGACTGTGTCGTCATGGTGGCTTGTATAGGTACGCTGGTCTACATGGCTGACGAACTGAATTGATAGCATTCAAAGTTAGTGCTTCAAATTTAAATTAGTAGTGGGAAAATAAACATTTTATTGTAAAAAATAATATACTTTGTTTGAGTAGTAGAAATAGAATAAGCTATCCTACCAAAATGTGACATGTATCTTACTGTGCTTAAAAAAATGAGGCTCTTCCCTGCCTTTGTAACAGAAAATTGACCAATATGGTTTGGAATGCATTTTTAACCACCTCAATACATAATTGGCATGTTGATTTATGAAATGAATTATTGCTAGTAGATATTAAACCAAAGAGCAATAATAATTTCATTCCACGGGAATATATTAACTCAATTAATTGACATTGCTCTCAATGTGTGGCTTCATACCTGTAGCTCGGTTGGTAGAGCGTCGCACCTGTATTGCGGAGGTCACAGGTTTGAATCCCGTCAAAACACTGATTTTTTCAGACTTCTTTCCAATTGCTTAAATTGGAAATTCACTGCAATGATTATTCTTTACTTTCATCTACAGCCACAGTTCAAATATGAATATTTCATATAAACTTCACATCAGTTATAATAGTTAGTTATAATTGCCATGACTATAATAAAATAATATAATTTGGTTTTATCAACTGGGTTGATAATGTCAATTGGCCACCGTAAAGAGATTCAAGAGCTGACGTTTCGAGCGTTAGCCCTTCGTCGATTCGCTCCGACGAAGGGCTAACACTCGAAACGTCAGCTCTTGAATCTCTTTACGGTGGCCAATTAACATTATCAACCCAGTTGATAAAACCAAATTATATTGTTATACTTCCCACCGACGCAGCACTACAGTTTCTTTAGAAACTTACCCCCTCTATAATAAAATAAGTGACCTTTTCTTTGCTCCTTAGATTATTAGCATCTTTCTTGTGCTGTGGTTTTTGTGGCAATGAAGAGGTGTCTGCAACTAAAATGAGACATGATGGGCGAATATAACTTACCGTCTGATAAAAATGTAATCCAAACTGGCCTTGGACAAGATTGTTCATAGATCCTGTTGCCTGTCTTCTGTCACACCTGTTGTATATACTGCAATGACAAAATCTACAACTACACGAATAGTTTCAGTTAGTATCTGCACAAAGCATTTTTTGTCTGCGAGACAAAATTCTTTCAATGCCCTTGCAACTGAGCAAGGCACTTTGCAGTACAAAAAACGTTTTGGTAAATTTTGCCGAAAATGAGCACGTGCTTTTGATCAACATCTGCAGAAATTTGTTACTACCGCTGATCACATAGTACTGCCCTTGAAAGTGCGCAGGTGGAATGAAGCTCTTGTAATGAAAATTAATCTTTAAGCTTTTAAATATTCAGAATATAGCATCGTTGTCTTAAAATCAAAGAAAGAATAACTCAGAGACACAGGTTTTTGTGGTTTATTTTTTTCTGAATACTGTACATGTATTGTTACTAGTAACTTGTTTAAAAAGGCGTGCAGTTCCATTTAAAGTAAAACAAGACACAGGGACAGGTTTTTTTATGATTTTATTGGTATTATACAAAGTTTCTACATTAGATACAAGACCTAATTGTAAGTGCCCCCGAAATTGGGCTTTCCTGTATAAAAATAATAACGTTAGTCAGATATGAATTTGCATCGGAAAACCACTCGGAAAATGAGTGCATTTGATCAATATTAGCAGAAATGGGCTCAGAAAAATAGAACCCAATTTTTTTTGCTTTTACTGTTTATGCTGTTTAGTAAGCGCTGCTGTCTTTTAATCAAAGAAAATAACACACTGAGACACAGGTTTTTCTGGTTTTATTTTGAATAATAAGTTACATCATTTCTACATTAATGTACAGGACCTAAATTAGTGTAAGGGAGGGGGCGCAATCCTGTTTGAAAAATTTGGCGTCTAAAGAAACCCCGAGTATTCCTTGTGCAAGTAAATGTTGGCACCCCGATTGGAATACTCATTAGGGTGTCCCAGACGGTTCATGAGCATCCTGCTTGCTAACGAGCTATTGTCGTTACCAAGACTTTCCACAACAAATTAGAGCCAATTGTGTTCCGAACAAATAGCCGAACCGAAGGCCGGAAATTCAAAATCGATCCGAACGCAACAGACTATAAATTATAAAAAGAACCACGTACCTCGTGCCAGGGTGTAGAACTTGCCCTACCTTATATGGGTCGCTGTAATGCACCAGACCTCCATCCTCGTCTGTGAGCCATTATGTTGCTTTGACAGATTTAAGTTTGACCTAAACTGACCTGAGGTGTGTGCATAGTGCTATAATTCCCTCCTAACTGATAATTGTGAAAGCCTCTACTTAGTGGCTCCAACTAGAGTTAAGACACTAAGTTGCCCAAGAGAAGCTAAAACGGCCTTTCTCCCTGCAGCTGAATGGCCTAACTCCAGTTATCTTCAATTAAGTAAATGTCTGGTTGAACCTTGTGCCGAAATCACTTTTCCGAAGAAGTTTTGGAAGAAATAATTCGGTCGAGATAGTTTTATTCAATCACAGTGCTAATAGTTGCAGTGTCATTGAGTAAAACGTAAATAAACAAATTGGTTTTAAATGCGCAACTAAGCGGGGAATTACTTTGCCGAAGATACATTAACCGAAGTGAAGCCGAGTTGAAGCCGAAGCAGTCGTGAAGAAGAATCCAAGAGCCGAAGTCGAGTTGAAATGTTGTCAGAATAGAGTCGAAGCAGAGCCGAACGAAGCCAGAAAAAGCCTGAAAAGGAACCCAAAAGAAAAAGCCTAGAGGGAGGAGCCATCCCAAACCCAGGGCCCAATTAACTAATCTAATTACATTAAGCTATGCCGAAACAGAAGCACTTTGACTTCTGGCCGAAATTTGATTTAAGGTCCAACCAGAGCTTTATTTAACCCTCCCTCACCCAACCCACAAGCAATTTCACCAACCAGAGGTACATGTCTTCCATCAGCGTCTTCCTCCTGACTCGTTCCCAGTCTTCACCAGGGGTAAATCGTAAGTAGCATTAGATAGTGGAAAGGAGAAAAGAGAAGATTTATCTTCCTCTTCGTCGCCCTTCCATTATCTCTGCATCTTATAATGTCCCCACTGGCGTCGATCCAGTTAGAGTCAGGCCTTGTCTTGTCCTTGTGGAGCCGTGGATAACTGAGGGGCGGTGTACTAAGAAGAAGCTGAACCATGGGGAGCTAAAGTGGTCAGCCTGGCTCATCAAGGACTGCAAACTAAGAACATTCAGATATAAGGTGTAACCTCATAATAATATTTTGCATTGGAGGACCAGGAATGAAGTCCCAGGGGGCCTGCCATTCACACCAACCGTTGTGATCACACCTTAATCTAAATTACAAGATGGTACTTGAAAAGCTACAAGACGTTTTAGTGCAGGGGATAGAGCCACAAGACACGAGACCAACATTGGTAAATATTTTGTAAACTTGCAGGGCAAAAATGTTTCAAAGCAGTTCATAGTTGACAGCTAGGGTGAGAATAGTTTTCCAAATTTCTTGAATTATGAAACCAATATCAAAATAAATTTTTCACGATCAAAACTATTTCTGCTTGAAACTATATTTATCCCTGAGAAAAACGGCAAATGAGCACACGTAAAATTATCGGAAGTAAAGTTACGATAATTTTACGTGTGATATCAACGACTTTACGTTTTATAACATGTTTCATCCTTTTATAGTGATTTTATTGGTTTTCAGTCCAGGTATCTTAATTCGGGTCTTCCTCGGAAGTTTTCGGAAAATGTCGGAAATCGTCAGTTATTTTATTATAATAATTATATTATAATTAGTTATAATTGCCATGACTAATAAAATGAGTTACCTTTTCTTTTCTCCTTAGATTATTAGAATCTTTCTTGTACTGTGGTCTTTGTGGCAATGAAGGGGTGTCTGGAAACTAAAATAGGACAAGTTGAGCATGTAATGCAATATTATTGGAAAATATAGCTTACCATCTGATAAAAATGTAATCCAAACTGGCCTTGGATAAGATTGTTCATACATCCCATGACCTGTCTTCTTTCACACCTGTTGGATACTGCAACGACAAGCTTTCGAACTGTTTCAGTTAGTAGCTACACAAAGCATTGTTGTTTGTCTGCAAAACAAAATATTTTCAATGCCCTAGCAATTGAGCAAGGCACTTCGCAATTCAAGAAAAAAAACCTTGGCCAAATTTGGCCGAAAATGAGCAAATGCTTTTGACCAACATTTGAAGAAATTTGTTACTACCACTGAATTACATAGTACTGCCCTTGAAAATGGGCACAGGTAGAATGAAGCTCTTGCAATGAAAATTAATCTGCAAGCTTTTTAATATTCAAAATAGCATAGTTGCCTTAAAATTAAAGAAAAAATCACTCAGAGACACAGGTTTTTGTGGTTTATTTTTTCTGAATACTGTACATGTATTGTTACTAGTAACTCGAAGGCGTGCAGTGCCATTTAAAGTAAAACAAGACACAGGGACAGGTTTTTTATGATTTTATTGGTATTATACAAAGTTTCTAAGTTTTTTGCTTTTACTGTTTATGCTGTTTAGTAAGCGCTGCTGTCTTTAAATTAAAGAGAATAACACACTGAGACACAGGTTTTTCTGGTTTTATTTTGAATAATAAGTTACATCATTTCTACATTAATGTACAGGACCTAAATTAGTGTAAGGGAGGGGGCGCAATCCTGTTTGAAAAATTTGGCGTCCAAAGAAACCCCGAGTATTCCTTGTGCAAGTAAATGTTGGCACCACGATTGGAATACTCATTAGGGTGTCCCAGACGGTTCATGAGCATCCTGCTTGCTAACGAGCCATTGTCGTTACCAAGACTTTCCACAACAAATTAGAGCCAATTGTGTTCCGAACAAATAGCCGAACCGAAGGCCGGAAATTCAAAATCGATCCGAACGCAACAGACTATAAATTATAAAAAGAACCACGTACCTCGTGCCAGGGTGTAGAACTTGCCCTACCTTATATGGGTCGCTGTAATGCACCAGACCTCCATCCTCGTCTGTGAGCCATTATGTTGCTTTGACAGATTTAAGTTTGACCTAAACTGAACTGAGGTGTGTGCATAGTGCTATAATTCCCTCCTAACTGATATTTGTGAAAGCCTCTACTTAGTGGCTCTAACTAGAGTTAAGACACTAAGTTGCACAAGAGAAGCTAAAACGGCCTTTCTCTCGCAGCTGAATGGCCTAACTCCAGTTATCTTCATTTAAGTAAATGTCTGGTTGAACCTTGTGCCGAAATAACTTTTCCGAAGAAGTTTTGGAAGAAATAATTTGTTCGAGATAAGTTTTATTCAATCACAGTGCTAAGAGTTGCAGTGTCATTGAGTAAAACGTAAATAAACAAATTGGTTTTAAATGCGCAACTAAGCGGGGAATTACTTTGCCGAAGATACATTAACCGAAGTGAAGCCGAGTTGAAGCCGAAGCAGTCGTGAAGAAGAATCCAAGAGCCGAAGTCGATTTGAAATGTTGTCAAAATAGAGTCGAAGCAGAGCCGAACGAAGCCAGAAAAAGCCTGAAAAGGAACCCAAAGGAAAAAGCCTAAAGGGAGGAGCCATCCCAAACCCAGGGCCCAATTAACTAATCTAATTACATTAAACTATGCCGAAACAGAAGCACTTTGACTTCTGGCCGAAAGTTGATTTAAGGTCCAACCAGAGCTTTATTTAACCCTCCCTCACCCAACCCACAAGCAATTTCACCAACCAGAGGTACATGTCTTCCATCAGCGTCTTCTTCCTGACTCGTTCCCAGTCTTCACCAGGGGTAAATCGTAAGTAGCAGTAGATAGTGGAAAGGAGAAAAGAGAAGATTTCCCTTCCTCGTCCCCGCCCTTCCATAATCCCTGCATCTTACAATGTCCCCACTGGCGTCGATCCAGTTGGAGTGAGGCCTTGTCTTTTCCTTGTGGAGCCGTGGATAACTGAAGGGCGGTGTACTAAGAAGAAGCTGAACCATGGGGAGCTAAAGTGGCCAGACGGACTCATCAAGGACTGCAAACTAAGAACATTCAGATATAAGATAAGGTGTAACCTCATAATAATATTTTGCATTGGAGGACCAGGAATGAAGTCCCAGGGGGCCTGCCATTCATACCAACCGTTGTGATCACACCTTAATCTAAATTACAAGATGGTACTTGAAAAGCTACAAGACGTTTAAATGCAGGGGATAGAGCCACAAGACAAGAGACCAACATTGGTAAATATTTTGTAAACTTGCAGGGCAAAAATGTTTCAACGCAGTTCATAGTTGACAGCTAAGGCGAGAATAGTTTTCCAAATTTCTTGAATTATGAAACCAATATCAAATAAATTTTTCACGATCAAAACTATTTCTGCTTGAAACTAAAATAGGACAAGTTGAGCATGTAATGCCATATTATTGGAAAATATAGCTTACCATCTGATAAAAATGTAATCCAAACTGGCCTTGGATAAGATTGTTCATACATCCCATGACCTGTCTTCTTTCACACCTGTTGGATACTGCAACGACAAGCTTTCGAACTGTTTCAGTTAGTAGCTACACAAAGCATTGTTGTTTGTCTGCAAAACAAAATATTTTCAATGCCCTAGCAATTGAGCAAGGCACTTCGCAATTCAAGAAAAAAACTTTGGCCAAATTTGGCCGAAAATGAACCAATGCTTTTGACCAACATTTGAAGAAATTTGTTACTACCACTGAATTACATAGTACTGCCCTTGAAAATGGGCGCAGGTATAATGAAGCTCTTGCAATGAAAATTAATCTGCAAGCTTTTAAATATTCAAAGTAACATCGTTGCCTTAAAATTAAAGAACAAATCACTCAGAGACACAGGTTTCTGTGGTTTATTTTTTCTGAATACTGTACATGTATTTGTTACTAGTAACTCGTTTACGAAGGCGTGCAGTTCCATTTAAAGTAAAACAAGACACAGGGACAGGTTTTTTATGATTTTATTGGTATTATACAAAGTTTCTACATTAGACACAAGGCGTAATTGTAAGTGCCCCGAAATTGGGCTTTCCGGTATAAAAATAATTACGTTAGTCAGATATAAATTTGCATCGGAAAACCACTCGGAAAATGAGTGCATTTGATCAATATTAGCAGAAATGGGCTCAGAAAAATAGAACCCGATTTTTTTGCTTTTACTGTTTATGCTGTTTAGTAAGCGCTGCTGTCTTTAAATTAAAGAAAATAACACACTGAGACACAGGTTTTTCTGGTTTTATTTTGAATAATAAGTTACATCATTTCTACATTAATTTACAGGACCTAAATTAGTGTAAGGGAGGGGGCGCAATCCTGTTTGAAAAATTTGGCGTCTAAAGAAACCCCGAGTATTCCTTGTGCAAGTAAATGTTTGCACTCCGATTGGAATACTCATTAGGGTGTCCCAGACGGTTCATGAGCATCCTGCTTGCTAACGAGCCATTGTCGTTACCAAGACTTTCCACAACAAATTAGAGCCAATCGTGTTCCGAACAAATAGCCGAACCGAAGACCGGAAATTCAAAATCGATCCGAACGCAACAGACTATAAATTATAAAAAGAACCACGTACCTCGTGCCAGGGTGTAGAACTTGCCCTACCTTATATGGGTCGCTGTAATGCACCAGACCTCCATCCTCGTCTGTGAGCCATTATGTTGCTTTGACAGATTGAAGTTTGACCTAAACTGAACTGAGGTGTGTGCATAGTGCTATAATTCCCTCCTAACTGATATTTGTGAAAGCCTCTACTTAGTGGCTCCAACTAGAGTTAAGACACTAAGTTGCACAAGAGAAGCTAAAACGGCCTTTCTCCCTGCAGCTGAATGGCCTAACTCCAGTTATCTTCATTTAAGTAAATGTCTGGTTGAACCTTGTGCCGAAATAACTTTTCCGAAGAAGTTTTGGAAGAAATAATTTGTTCGAGATAAGTTTTATTCAATCACAGTGCTAAGAGTTGCAGTGTCATTGAGTAAAACGTAAATAAACAAATTGGTTTTAAATGCGCAACTAAGCGGGGAATTACTTTGCCGAAGATACATTAACCGAAGTGAAGCCGAGTTGAAGCCGAAGCAGTCGTGAAGAAGAATCCAAGAGCCGAAGTCGATTTGAAATGTTGTCAAAATAGAGTCGAAGCAGAGCCGAACGAAGCCAGAAAAAGCCTGAAAAGGAACCCAAAGGAAAAAGCCTAAAGGGAGGAGCCATCCCAAACCCAGGGCCCAATTAACTAATCTAATTACATTAAACTATGCCGAAACAGAAGCACTTTGACTTCTGGCCGAAAGTTGATTTAAGGTCCAACCAGAGCTTTATTTAACCCTCCCTCACCCAACCCACAAGCAATTTCACCAACCAGAGGTACTTGTCTTCCATCAGCGTCTTCTTCCTGACTCGTTCCCAGTCTTCACCAGGGGTAAATCGTAAGTAGCAGTAGATAGTGGAAAGGAGAAAAGAGAAGAGTTTCTCTTCCCCGCCCTTCCATTAGCCCCGCATCTTATAATGTCCCCACTGGTGTCGATCCAGTTAGAGTCAGGCCTTGTCTTGTCCTTATGGAGCCGTGGATAACTGAAGGGCGGTGTACTAAGTGCACCAGGTGATCATCAAGGACTGGAAACTAAGATCATTAAGACAATATAATGTTTAACTTCATAGTCACATTTTGCATTGGAAGGTCAGGAATGACCTCCCAGGGGGTTGCCCTTCATACCCAGCTTTGTGATCACACCAGAATCTAAATGACAAGATGGTATTTAAAAAGCTACAAGACGTTTGAATATGCAGGGTACGACCACGAGACACGAGACCACGAGAGCAACATTTGTAAATATTTCGTAAACTCGCACGGCAAAAAATGTTTCAAAGCAGTAAAACGTTGACAGCTCGGGCGAGAACTGTTTTCCAAACTGTCTTGCATGCATTATAAAACCAATTTCAGTAAATTTTTCACTATCAAAACTATTTCTTGCTTAAAATATCTGAAGTATAAATAACAATAAAAAATTTCTCACCTCTGTCCAATTTTTAAACTTCTAGCATGGTTTGCCATTAGGCGCCTTTAAAGCGTGCGTTTTACGGCAAGATTTTAATTTCTGCCAGTTAACTCGGTGTAGAGCCTGCAAGCAAAACTAAAATTAAAACAATTCTGCGAAGAGAATAGAATAACATGTTGTACGATGAAAAATCTCGGAAATGTTCAGTAATTTTCAGGAACGTCGGGTAACTTTCGGACAGCATTCCTAGAATCTTCGGAAATCTTCGGAAAATGGTCAGAAGTCTTCGGAAATTGGCCAAAACTTCGTTATTATATTAACACGTTTATTAAGTGAACAAAATAACACAAGGTTACTTAGTTAGAGATATTAAATTTCTCTTCTCGTGTTCACCTCATCTCGCTCGCTTTGTTCACTCGTGAGATATCAAGTCGAATGCTCGAAAATAATTTTCGTATCTCCGCACACCCTTGTATTATTCCATATTTCTCGAGTGGAGAATGAATTTTCTTCGGTATGTGTCAACGCACGTTTTTTGCAGCCAAAATTTTTAAATTAAAATGTGATATGCTTAACATTACCAGACTTAAAACAGTAATTTCACTCACCTGTTTGCCTCAGGTCACTTAAGTAATTCGAATTGTGTTGCTGAAACCCGTTATATCATCAAATAACTTGGCGAAGAGCGAAGTAAGAATGGTCAGACTTCTTCTCTCGAGCTGTTTGTCTGAGAATTAAATGATTTGAAAATCGGGCCTGGTTTTCATCTCGTCCCACGTGGGCTCTACTCGTCGCTGATTGGCCTGTTTCGTTGCATAGCTTTTCATCGTTTCGCGCTATTTGTTGTCGGCATTCACTGTTAAACATCTTGCTACATCTGCGTGAAACATTGGTTTCATTCTTTTTCAAGAAGGTAATAACGAATTCTGCCTAAATTTATCATTTATGCGTGATGCGTTCAATTCCAAGTTTTTGTGATATTTCTTTGTATATGAAATAACTGACTTTTTATCATTTCTCGGGTCCTGTTCTCATGACAAGACCGGCTCCTTGTCTCATCGTTTTGGGGGAAAACCATTAAAAAATGAAATATTACCTTGTTGAATAACAAAAATGGGAAAAAAATCGTAAATTTAAGGTGACTCTGAACTGCAAGACAATGTTTTAAAATTTTGCCAAAGGCTACTTCTTACCTTGCTTATCAAAATTCAATAATAAAAAAATATAGGTCACCGAGCTCGTTTTTGAGTTATTAGCAGAAAATTAAGGGTGTATTTATACTGTTTCTATGGTTGCTTGTAATGTCAAGAAAATTATTACAACTTGTTCATCGAAAATTGGGCATCTGTTTGATATCATAATTGTTGCGTTAACTGAAAAAGAATCGTAGTATTGATCCGTCAAAGTGGAAAATGCATGAAACAGTTTGGAGCCACCTCAAATAGGCCTTATCACGGTTTTCGAGGCCATCATGACGAGTAGGCAAAGGGAAGACCTTTCATAGCAAGAACCGGGACCAGATTAGACATTTCATGATAATTTATATGGCGTGGCAATGGCCAGAACAGCAGATCATTAACATGCGGTTATCGGTTTGTTCCAGTTAGTTCCAACCCAGTTTGCTTGGGGTTAGTTTCATCCCAGTTTTCTTGTGGTTAGTCCCATTACCGGTTAGTTCCACCCCCGTCTGTTTGCGGTTAGCTTTCACTTTGTGGTTAGGGCAGTAATGTAATACAATTTTGCGTGCATTACAAATATTGAACTAAAAAATTGATTGTTCTGGCAGCTAGTGTTTAGTTTGTGTAGTGGTAAGTAACTATAGTTTCCCGGGTTCGATTCCCAATGTTTGGCATAAAATATGTTTTTTTGAAAAGTGTAGAATGTCCTTCATGTAAAAATAATGTGTAATCTGGTCCCGGGCAATGTAAGTAAGGTCTTCCTAGGCCAAGCGGTCAGAAATTACAGTTTTTTATGGGAATGTGATGGGAAATAGCTTTTTAAAAATTAAAGTTTGCACAATTTATAAATCGCAACATTAAAATGCTCGGTATAAGATTACATTTGTCTTTAATTTTTTCCCGCAAACCGCTTCTCCCCAACCAAATTTACAGACAAATGCATGAGAAATTAGTATATGTAATAGAACTACATGCTGTACAATTTGGACATCCTTCGAAGCAGAAGACGACTTTAAAATAATTCAGAATAGAATAACAACAAAAAATGATTTAATTATTGCGAGTAAATTTCTTTCTTTTCCGCGGTTTGTGATTCGCTGGCAGAAAAAGCGTGCAAACAAAAAATCCGCGCCAAATTTCTAATCCATATTCATGACAAATTGTAACACGTGCTTCAAACCAAACAGGTCGTGGATGTGTGAAGACGTGTCGTCCGATGAGGCCCCGTTTTAACTCGTGAAGGAAGAAGATGCTTGTTGCTCTGTGGATTTGAGAATATGAAGCTTTGAGAGCCTTCCTCACTCAATTCCTTTCGAAGGTAAGCACTGGTTTTGCATAATATTCCTTTAATTTTGTCTAAAAGGCTTCCCGTGTGTAAGAATATTGCCGAATAGAGTTTTGAACACGTGCCCTTACAATTTGCTATTTGCGTGGCTTCGAATAGAAAACTGAGTTGCACAACAAATTAAATTGCTTTGTTGACAATATTGCAGTGTATAAACCAGTGCTGCGAAGACGTTAACCGGCGTAGTTCCCAACAGTTTAGTTGTTGAACGGTTTAACCAAAGGCCAAAGTTGACTCGAGGTTTGAAGATACACAAGAATAATTAATCCAGTGAATGATCTTTCGTCAAGAATATTTTCCTGTGAAAACCGAAAGCTTATGCAAAAATTAATTACACATGCTAGGGACTATTGAAGATTATTTTATGTGCAGTTTCAAACATTTGAACATTTGCTGATATTTGAATTCATAATTTCTCTTTTAAGGAATGAGAGCCAACTTTACAAGGAGGAAAGAAGAATTGCAAAGCATGGAAAATGGATAAACTGGAATCACAGAAAATAAGAGGAAATTCGTCAAAGATAAGAACTTTAGAATTGTAAAATATCTTTATTGAAATGGTGGCTGATCGGTTATGGCGGGTTTCGCCCATAACGAGTTTCGCCCATATCGTTTCGCCCAGAACGAGAATGGTTTCGCCCAGAACAATAATGGTTTCGCCCATAAGTAAAAAGTCTACACTCTCACTCGGAAAACGTCAACCGTAACGTGTGTATGCACAGAATAAAGAAAAGTGACTTGACCTGAGACCATGAATTGAAACGAACAAGTTACTGTTGAAACGAACAAGTTAATTATAGCGGGGATTGTTAAGCCCCGTTTACACAGGCGATTTTTGTCGCGCAACGCGATGCAATTTTTGTCGCGCTCTGAGTTGCATCAAGGTTCAAACATGTTCGAAACCTCGGCGATATCGCGGCGACCAAATCGCAGGTGGTTTACACGAGCGATTTTGAAGTTGCAATTTAGAGCGCGACAAAAATTGCATCGAGTTGCGCGACAAAAATCGCCTGTGTAAACGGGGCTTTAGGGCACGTAATTTGCGCACGAAATACTGAAGAGACGTCCATTTAACGAAAAAAGCTATGATTTTTTTGTAGCACTTTTCTTCTCGAGAAGATCGCGTTTGTTTTGAGTCGGAGCAAATTAAACGCTGTTGAAACCCGTGGCTTGCGCGTGGAACACATCATCGTCGCAAATCTTATGTACATGCATATGTAAGATAAGTTCCGCACGCCTGATTATGAATACATGTGAATACGGATTCGCGAATTCTAAAAAAAAGAATCGAGAGTTAAAGATTGCATTTCTGACATAGGTAACGACAGCATTTAATTGGAAAAGAGATAAAAACTAGTCAAGTTCCAAGTTGCGCGCGCGTGGAATAGCTTTAATACTCCGACGAAGCGTGCGGTACGAAAGCTTTAACTTAAAGGAAATTACCGTCTTGCGCAAAAAATCTCAATCAAACCTTATCAATAGAATTTGAAAAGCTTACTCTTGCAAAAAAATCTCACCTGTTCGCTTATCAATAGAATTTGTGAAGAACTGAAGTTCACTCTTGCAAAAAAAATGTCACCTTTTCACTTATAAATCTTGCCAAAAAATCTTACCTTTTCACTAGTCAATAGAAATTGAAAAGAACCGAAGCTCACTCTTGCCAAAAAATCTCACCTTTTAGAATTTGAAAAGAAAACTGAAGTTTACTCAGAAAGGTGCAAAGTTGGCACACTATTGTTTCCAAAGTGAAGTCAAATGTAATTTGAATACGAATAGCAATTGTGTTGTTTGTGAATAGACGCGCGGTCCTAATTACAATTTGTTAACAAGTTTTATAAGATGTTGTTTTCCGCCTTTCTCAGTTAACATGCCGACTAACCTTGTATTCCAGGAAAACTAAAATCTTGATCAAATGTTAACAAAAACATCAACAAATTACTTAGCCCTGGTATTGCAGGAAAACTAAAATCTTGATCAAATGGTAACAACAACTTCATTAAATCACTTAGCCCTTGTATTGCAGGAAAACTAAGAAATAGCGGGGTTCGACTGTAGTTATAAGCTTAGATTGTGTGAAAAGTAAAAGTACACGTGCAAAAGTGAATTACCTTATGTTAAAAAGAGATTATATTTATTTTGTATCGAACATTTAACTTACTTGTTATGCAGTCGAGAATTGCCTTTGCTAGCTGCATCGCTCGTGGTATTAACAAAGCTTAGCAACCTGGTTTTTCCAAGAAAAAACGGGCAGAGGCCTGGGAGGGATTTTGTTCGGTCGTCCATTTACGGGCTGAAATCTCCCACACATACGGCCCACATACGGTATATGAACCGAAAACAAAATTCGTCCCGGTTACCTGGCTCATCTAAAGCATATGTCTAAAGAGGCCCTTAGTCTGGATAATCACTGACTCTCAGTCTGGGCGAATCGAATTTAAGTCTGGGCGAAACCAGTCTCGTTCTGGGCGAAACGCTTCATGGGCGAAACTCGTTATGGGCGAAACCCGCGGATACCGGCTGATCAATCAGGTCTTAATTGCAAGAGAACTTCGCTGCTGGTTTGTTGATGCTGTGAAGATACACTGATTATCTGGATTGAAGACAAAGTTCGCAAACACGCGACTGAAAGTTGGAACAAAGTGGTCATTTCAATTTAAGTGTAGTTTTCACTTAGCCATCATTTCACCGATTCTTTTGCAGACCTAATCAGAACGAATTGCGATCCTCGGTAATCACTTGATTTGGGCCAACTGCTGATAATTTTGATCAAATTGAACTCACGCACAAGCAATTATAAATTGCCTTGATTCGACTATTAAAATTCATTTGATATTTAGAAATTTATAACGGCGCGTTTTCAATCGTCTAAATACTTTCATGTCTGCAAAACACTCGGCACTTTAAATATAGCATTGATTACTGCTTCAGTTGATATCGCAAAAAGTACTGTTAAGGGTGCACTGTATGACGTGCGAGGATTTGGAAAACGAACGTTTTTATAATTGGAATGGTACGGTTCCGGAATACCGTTGTTTAAACACGAAGCGCACTATGATGGAAGGGGGATTCCCAGAGAAGACTTTAAGTGAAATAGTATGACATTTGCGAGTTTATTCTAAATCCAACAGAATAATTAACCATTTAAAATAGCCTGTTTGCCTATCTTGGTTTATTTTTTTAATTCAATTTTGGCGTACGCACTTGCACTGAAATTCAGTCTGACTCAAGAAACATTTCCAATTGAACTGGATTTATTTTGACAATCATCATTTCAATTATCTGAGGTCAGACTACAAGATTTAAGAAATTGTTCCCAACAATTTTCACAGTGAATTTCAAATTTCAAAGGGCCCGGGACGGAATTATTTCGCAATGCTCCATCATCCCACATACAAAAATGTAATGCAAGTTCGACTGTCTATGGGAGGGTGGGGGTGTAAGAAAGGGCAGCAGAGTTCATTTATAGCGTGTCTTCGTGTTTAAACAATTCGATTGCATAGCTTTCAAAAAATATAACAATTGTACCAAGCAATTGTTAATCCATTTTATGTATAAGGCACATGAAATAGTGCCGGTCGCCTTAACAGATTCACATATTTGCTTCATCAACTGAACTTGACGAGAGAACAGAGGCTTGGGTTTTTGATGTAACGAACACATTTCATTGTACATTGTAATTTGCTTCGACTATTTGGCCAAATACATTTCATACATCGGCGGGATTGCATGGTGGAACCCTGGACACGAGACTAACTGAATACAAAACTCGACGAGAAGTTATCTCGACAATCAAATTGCTTAGGCCAATTTTTAATTTATGGAGTAAACTTAATAAAAACAATGACAAACAACTATACTTAACTTCTAAATTACGTGACTACACAGCTGGTACTCTGTTTGCTGTATTACCTACTGTACAAACTGTTTTCAGCGACTGACTCTAGAAGACCGGTTCGTTAACTGCGAACAAACTCTCTCAAACGATTGCAACAATCACTGGCAGACGAATTTTTCACGATTCAAAACCGACAAACGAACTTGGACTGCGGAAAGAATCGACCCAATTTTACTAACAATCACGGACGAACCGACAATCCAATCACTGTGTACGAACATGACACGAAACTTGTCACTCGGGTTCACACACAACTTTTCACTTGACTCGAAGATCATTTCTGCTCTGGTTGTTGAAACGTCAGTCACCTAAAACAGTTCTTTTTAGAATTACTCCCACCATGACGACACGTGGACGATCACACCAACGATACTCCAGGGTTTACACCAACCACTAAAATAAATTCGTTGTTACGGCACAGAAGGCACTCGTAGTCTTTACGGAAAACACCTTTGCATCTGTTCTCTTGTCATATATTGGGAGGTTGTTATACATGTGTAAAATCCTGATGCCTGGCTAGGTGGACACGGAACACAAGGAAGTCTAGATAAATTCAGTATTTCCAGTTATACTGACCACAGTAAACAATTTACTTATGAAATTAAACAGACAAATCAATTATGACTTCAGATTTTCCATTCAGCGATAAAATAAGGTTTCGGTCATCCTCGGAGACCTGAAGTAAACCGAGCTGCGAAATCGGTACGAGCGAAAGTTTACAAGAATTCGCAAGAGTGCCCCTGGGATGCTACTCTTAAACGACAAGTTCCACGACCCATTCGAATGCTGGACTCTGATTGACCACAAAACTTTTTGTGGTTAATCAAAGGCAAGCGTTAGAATGGGTCATGGTACTGGTCGTTTAAGAGTAGCATCCAAGGGGCACTCGTGAGAATTCTCGTAAACTTTCGCTTGTACCGATTTCGTTGCTCGCTTTACTTGTGTCACCCGACTAACCGCTACTGGGTTACGGAATATCTAGGTGAAATTGGAATTTTTCATTTTCTATTTACATAGGACCAAAGTATAGCTGATGATTTATTCCTTAATAAAAAGTAATCCATCAACTTTCTCTAACTGTTTGTTAAGATAACTTTCCAAATTTACGAGGTAAAACCTGCAATGATGGATTTGACTTCACAATTATCTTGTTCGTTTCTATTTTTAAAGTATGTGATTTGAATCATTTTTTGATCTGATTAAAAATTTAGTTCTGTTTTAAGTTCTTTCAGTAATAGTTTTGCGGGAAACGTTCTTGTCTACCAAATGATTATAGTACACTGATACAGAAATTCAATTAAATTGTTTTGCATTAAAATATCATTGACGTTGCTGTTCAGCTTTAAAGAAAAAAATAATACTGCTTGCATGGAAATATCCAACAAATTTAATACGAATTGTTTTCACTTGATTTTTTGTTTGCTGTGGTCAGTATAATCTTTATTACATCTTTACTTTCGAGTTAAGGGTGGGGTTAAATTGGAGAATCGCTTCTGTTATTTACCAGGCATTTGGGTTTTATCACGTGTGAACTATTTACTCGTAAGTGGAAAAAGACCTTTTACTACTGGCATTCGTTGTAACACAGGACAGAATGATTTAAAACAATTTTAAAATACACTTGAAGTAATGTTGCAAGAGATCTCGAGACTTCAACAACAGTTTAAATTGTCTGTTATTGCTCCAAAAGTATTCAAAATTGTTTAGGTCGGGATTGACGTTGATTTTCAGTTTGAAATCCGATAGATCAAAGCTCTCGAGACAAACAACAGTTGAAATTGTTTATTACTGCTCTAAAGGTGTCTCCATAACTGTTGTAACAAATTTTACGGGTTATTTCTTGAATCTGTCCTTTGTTACAAACAAGAATTGCCAGTAGCGAAAGGTCTTTTTTCACCGAGAACATCATTTCGTGCAAAATGTTTGAAAACTGAAACGTTTCGGAGTTGAAAAATTTGATTTTGACAAGCAACGGGCTAAACCTTTTTAAATGTATTTTTTTAACGGTGAAAGAAAGTAATTGGCGATTTCTTTGAATCTTTTTGCACGAGGTGATGTTGAAATTTTGTTGGCGGGAAATTTTCCAATGAAGCTATGTTGAATTTTTTTGCCAAAAAAAGTTGCCAGGGGAAACGCTGTGCAAATTTCTCCAGATTTTCCCGCCAAAAGACTTAGTATATATAGGGAACATTTTTGTTCACACCTTTTTAATAATTTAATTGATTTCTGTTAACTAATTAAGTTATAATTAGAGGATATTGAAGGGGAATAAAGAGTAATTTGCAAGACACTTGTTTGTAGAAGACTTTATTTGAGACAAAGATGACAAAGTAAAATAAAACTTATAGACAAACAATTGTTGACTTTATTGAGTTTTAATACTAATAATATCAAGTTGAACATAGAAAGGAAAATACAGTTTATTAAAATTAAATTTTACGCATAAAAATTAAAAAAAAAACGGCGCATGCGTATTTTGAGCGCCCGTATTTTTTCTAAGTCTTTTGGCGGGAAAATTAAATATCTTCAAAAGGAGTATACATACAGATCAAGTAAAGATTTTTTAAAAAAAAATTGGCGCATGCGTATTTTTTCTAAGTCTTTTGGCGGGAAAATTAAACCTGTTCAAACCAATGTTAACAAGAAAACAATTTTTACGAAAATTCTATTTTTAGCAACCAACGCCCGATTTTTATTGGAAATTCTGATAACAGCAAACTACTTAAAGTTTTGACTTCCAGAGACAATTCAAAATGACAGTAAACATTGCGCTTTAACTTAAAATAACTGAATATAAATTTATAGCAATATTTTGAACTTTCACACATTCAAAATGGCAATAAAAGATTTTACTCTTACTGAAAATAAATTTACAGTCAAATCAGACGTTCTTTTCCGCACAGTTTTGCAATGTTGCAGCACAATGTTCCACAGGATACATGAAAAACGTGCAATCTGAATTCACGTTTCCTCCAGCAAGTTAGCAAGTACTGCTTGAGTTATACAAGTTTTGGTTTTCATTTTTGAGCATAAACGGAAATAATACCACGTCTTTATCAAAGAAGGAAAGTCCAAATTAAATACTACTAGCTCGGATTTCAGTTATCTCATGATAAATAGACGACGCTAGCATGAAGTTCTTCAGGTTGTGCATAAAACAAATGCCAAAACTTATCATAACCCAAACGGAACCCAACCTGCTGGAGTAAATATGAACTTAATTCACAAGCTGGACTGGTAAACGGTAAACTGCAAATCAATATTGGAACATTGCACCGGAACATTGCAAAGCTGTGCCGAAACTAACATCTAGTTTGACTGTTCCTGATTAATAATAAATTCCTTGTTCAGTTTTGAGTTTGGAGACAATTCAAAATTGTTCTTGTTCTGGCCTAAGTGACAAATTATGTAAAAGATTTGAACTCCCTTGACTATACAAAATCGTTTCAACTGTGATAATATTTTTATATAACCGCAAATGAAAGCCTCTTTAGTTTGTTTTCTACCTCCGATTAAGCCTTGAATAATTCTCTTTGTCTCACTCTTTTTCTTTGTCTTGGAAAATCCTGACCTCACCAACGTATAGCATCAATGGCTTTCAACAACCTGAACAGAAATAACGTAAAAGGATACATTAGTAAATACAATAGTTTACAATCAAATAGAAAACTTGGTACAATTGAATGTTTAAAAATAAATAATCAGGGTCGACAGGTCTGGCGTTGTGTGACAAACAAAGTAACAACGGAATATATTCCGGGTATTCTGCTCCCGGGTATTCCTTAAGGAGAATAGCTCCCAAACAAACACTCGCATTATTCCAATTATTCCAACTGAATGTTTAAAAATAAATAATCAGGGTCGAGAGGGTCGACAGGTCTGGCGTTGTGTGACAAACAATGTAACAAAGCGGGAATATTCGAAATTCGAAATTTATCTTTTCTACCTACCTAGCGAGTTTTTATTACACTTTTGTATTTACCTATAATTATAGCTTACTGTTTGCTATTGTTCTTTTCTTCGATTTTACTGGTAAGTTAGCATTTAACATGTATTTGAATCTAAAGACTTATTGTATTGGCAGTTATCTATATAATATCGACCATTTTGCAATCTTTAACTATTAATTACATTCATTACAGCTTATAGCTGATGGTGTTTGAAACATTGCAATATATTACGAAAACCAATAAACACTGTTGCCCTACACTGGCCTTTCAATAAATGCCTTTGTTCTATTGCATTTGAGACACCAGTTGCCAGTCATGCCACTCCCAATTTTTGGTGCAAAAAGTAAATGAGAACTCTTAAAGCAAGACAAGTCTACCTCTTGCCACTTTGCTGCTCGGTCGCTTCACAGCCTACACCTCACCCTCTTAGTTACTTTACCATAATGATTAAACTCGGAGGTCGACTTGTGGTAAGTCTATTGTAACACTTGTGTTGCCAAGAAACATTTGGTAACAGTAACAGTAACAGTACCAGTACCTTATGAATCGATTTTTAAAAAGTGTACAGTACCTATCCCCTATCCCCTATCCCCAACCCCCTTTTTAGCCTAACATTTACTTCAGAATGGTTTTGATTGAGTTAACTCCTCTAAATATTTGCAAAGTACAAGCAATATACACACTACAGTTACACGCATTGATACATTGAAGACCTCCCCCCCACCTTGTTGAGTTAATGGAATATCACAGGTGGGATTTGATAAAATAGTCCTTGAAATAGCTAATGATTCTCCCTCTCTTCATCACACCTGCCCCTCCTTGCAATCCAATTTTTTTCAGGTGAATCCCCTCCCTTGCAATGATTAACTGTTTATTGATGGAACATGGCTGTTAATGAGGATCAACTCTATGTGCATTTGCAAGGATTGTTGGTGGGTTTGGTAGATAATAAACAGGCAGGGGATGGGGTGGGAGGTGCCAGAGAATGTTCCCTTGGACCTAACGATTGCTATTTTAGATATAGACCCAATTCATAAATGGCTGTCCATTTTAAATTATTTTGTATTCATTTAAATTACCCTCCATAACCTCGTTTTTGAGTTGGTAAACCAAAAGAATTTTTACTTTCAAACGAGGCGAGAAAGGCTTATTTAAATGCACACAAAAGAATTTAAAATTGGCAGCCATTTATGAAATAGGTCTATTCTGCTAGAATTTTTCACTCACTGCAACACTTCATGGTAATTATTTTGAGTGAACCCATTATTTTGGCGCATCCCCACTAAATCATATCAGCTTAAACTAAAAAAAAAAGAATAGTCCCTAAACATGATCATTCAGTTTGATGCTGCACATAATTAATGCTAAAGAAGACTATTGGCTTTCTTAAAACTCATTAATGTTGATTGATGCAAGTGTTATATTATCAATGGTGATAAAATGGATAAACATGATTTCCTTGTTTAAGTGATTAATGAAAATAATGATTATTATTGATATATGTAGAAAATGTCCTTATGCGCAACAGAGAGCAAAGAAGATAGGTGAGGTGAGAGAAAATCTACAGATTTTGTGGAAATATTTGGCAATCTTCCGAATTTCTGGAAAAATAATTCATTGATTGGAATAGTTTAGATGACCTAATCTCTTAAAAATATGAAAGCAATTCAAATCATGGTTTCTTTCAAACTATATGTACATGAAATGAATGAGTTTCTTTGATATTCACAGTTAGCAAAAAAATGAAGAATAACAAAGAATTCCATCTACATTAAGTGATCAGGTGATCATTGAGGAATTTTAAACCTCCTAGTACCAAAATCTTTTTTTCATAGGTGTAGTTTGTATCTGATTCATTTTTAATATAAAGAGATAACAATTTATTCATGCCATACTTTTTTACACCTGACATAAATACAAGCATTGCATGCAGAAGTTGAAAAATGTCTTTCCTTTTTGGCCCATGCATGTAATGTAAATAGCTATATTATTGTTTCTGAAAGAACTTGCAAAAAAGAAGAAAATAAGAATTTGCTAAGAAAAGAATTAAAAGGTTGGCTACTACTGTTGCAAATTTCTAACAGTGTCCTGGTAAATGAACATACGTGATAATAAGATGCTAAATCACAACTCAAAAGCATTCTAAATAACTTGTACAAATTCTTAATGTTTTTGTACATGTTTGGTTGTGCTATGAGTTCGTTTATAGCGTTTTTATCTCGTATTGAATGCCAATCTTCAAAAATTAGCCTGTGTCCCCATGCTGATGGCTTGTCAACAATTTCAACACTGTCTAAATCTATTTGGTGACTTTAACTACCCATTCCGCAACCAATTTCATTCACAATGGCAGCCAACTGAATAGACAACAAGAAATGGATGATACTGACCAGCGTGGATTGATCATTCTTCCCTAAGGGTTTTTCGAGAGAATTGCAACAGTTCTTCAATATTTCAACATCAAGATCGCCCATAAGCCTATTTCGCACCATCTCAAGTATACTTAAACAACCAAAGGACAAGATCGAGAAAGAAGCTTCTAGAGGAATTGCGTACAAGATCAAATGTAAAGATTGCTTTTGTGAAAGAACACACAAAGTAAAATGAAAACAGAAACCTTAATGTCCTTGATGAGATGAGATATTCACGATACTCCAAATTTTCTCAATCTTTGTTCACTCACACACTAAAAATTAGATTTATCTACTGTAAAACATACTGGCAAGGAGAACTGGCTTGGAAAATTAAAGGAAATCTCAGAAAGAAGTAATCAAAGTCCAGCAAATTTTCAAAGTAATTTAGTACTGTGACGGTATGTACATGTATAACACTACCCTGTTTTTAAGTACTTATGATGGTTGCAACAATCCTTTTCGGACCAAGAGTGTGAGATAAAGAAGCTAATTTAGAATCATCCTTGGGCATATCAAATAAATGAAAATCCTGACCAAGAAAAAATTCACTGGCTCAGACAGCAGGTTAGTCACAGTGTTGGAAAAATAAACTGCATGACTGTCATGCGTGAAAGTGAACTTTGCTTCTATTGTGCTCTTTGCTAAGCGATAAGGGTGATCTCCTGATGTAAGTTTAGAATTTCAAAACCATGTGCGAGATGTAGAGAGATTCTCAGTGATTGTAATCCTTCCTTCCAGTCGGGACATTAAACGGTGAAGTGATTCGAGTTGTTGGTCATTATTAACGTGAAAATCCCTTGTGTTAGAAGCAATCGAAAGATTCCTGACACAAACTGGCACCTCTGACGGGACCGTGAGTGAAAACAAGAAGCAGAACTGAAGCATGAACAAGAGTGAACAATGGAGGTGTTGACTTCAAAACTGGATGTACAACTTAAACTTCTTAAGTTTACTCAAGGAAAAACCAAGAGGATCGTAGAGAAAGGAAGCAGCTGAGGAATTGATGCCCTTCGGGTGATTGTGAAAAAGATTGAAAGCGTAAAAACACAGATTGAACAGGTTAAATTGGAGAGTGGTGTTCAAGTTGACGAGCTAGCCGAATGGAGCGCTGCGGCTGAGGAACGACAAGCGACGGCCATTGAGGAAATTATGCACTTGTCGAAAACACTGGATCAAGTCCATTTCAAAAGAAGCGAAGAAGGGCGAAGAGGAACACACTGAGCGAGACAGAGACAAGCAACTGCGGTTTGGACGTGTAATATTAGAGCAAAAGCTGGAATTTGAGAAGAAAATGGAAGAAGTGAAGAAAAGTCAAACAGGTCAGGTTACAGTGTCGCCTGCTCCAGTCAAAAGTGCTAAATTGCCTAAGTTAGTCATTACCAAGTTCAGTGGAGAGTTAACAGACTGGCCACGTTTTTGGAATCAATTCGAGGCCAAAATCGACCGTTCAGAAGTGGCTGGCGTAACGAAGTTCTCGTACCTAAAAGAGCTTGTAGATCCCAAGGTGAAAACAGCCATCAATGGTTTGCCCTTCACTACAGAAGGGTATGAGTGAGCAAAAAATATCCCAAGGCCGAAAAATGGTCAGACAAGTGAAATTGCAAACACTTGCATCCAAATCATCATGGCACTGCCCACCATTACTGGCTCTAATGCAAGGAAGATCAATGAGTTTTACGAGAAATTGGTGTTTAATGTCCAGTCCTTGGAGACACTCTGCAAACTGAAGGAGATCAGTGGTTATTTGAGGATATCTATTGATAAGTTGCAAGGGATCAGGGGTGATCTGGTTAGGAAAGATGACAACTGGAGAGAGTGGAACTTTCCACAGTTCGTGGAAGCTCTTAGGAAATAGATGGAAAGAAATCCTATCCTTGCCGAGCAAGCCGAGAAACAGTCAGACAATTTGTGCAAACTGGATGTACTGGGGCTGGCAGATTCGTCTAGTAGTGACCAAGCTGAAGTTTATGCAGAGTTCAAAGTTAACACAAGATGCAAGAGGATGGTATGACACAGGGCTTCCATGGAGAGGCAATCATCCTCCCCTTCCTAGCAACGAAGTACGAAGTCTTCAGTGGTTAGGGAACCTTGTGAGAAAGCTATGCAGCCAAGAGACAATTGAGCACGATGACCAAGTCATCCAGGATCAAATTGAGGCAGGAATAGTTGAAAGGGTCTCTGGACTTGTGACCGGGAGTAGGGAATTCTACATTCCACACAAACCAGTAGTATGTGAATCAGCAGAAACCACTAAGCTTTGTGTCGTTTACTATGCATCAGCTTGTGCGCACTCTCGAGCACCTTTACTGAACGAGTGTTTAAACCCTGGGCCACCCCTTCAGAATCAGTTGTGAAGCGTTTTGGTTCATGCTTGTTTCCACCCCGTTGCAATTGCAGGAGATATCAAACAGGCCTTTCTCCAAGTCAGAATCAGAGAAGACCATGATGCACTCAGATTTCATTGGTTAAAGGATCTGAACAGTCAGACAGTAGAAGTACCAAGGTTCACCAGGGCTCTCTTTGGCCTCACCTGTTCACCATTTCTCCTTGGGGGAGTGGTGTACCATTTACTGGAAAGCTGTAGGGAGAAATAGCTGAGAAATACCCGAGTTCACGAGATTGAGAAAAGCCTGTATGTGGACGATCTCATCAGCGGAGGGCCCACTCACATTAAAGCAGAGAAAATTAAATCAGCATCAGTGGAGATATTTTTCAAAGGAACATTTCAACTGCACAAATGACACTCAAACGTCAAGGAGTTAGAGACAGCAGCTTCAGTATCAGTCTCAGAAGAAAAAACATATGCGAAGGAACAGTTAGACACTTGAAGAAAGGAAGGAGCTACTCTACTCGGCCTGCAGCAGGACAAAGACAGTGACACCATCAGCATAGACATTCCATTGGAGAGCACTGAGCCGACAAAGCGAAGGATTCTTAGTAAAGTGGCTAACATATACGATCCATTAGGACTGGTTTTGCCAATCACACTGGGTGGCAAGTTCCGGTACCATGTCATCTGTGATGCCAAACTAGCCTGGGATGCTAAGCTACCAGCAACCTAATGCAATGGGATGACAAACTTCCAAGCCGAGTTACCGTACCACGACCATTGGCGGCACATCAAGAAGAAATCCAGGCTATCGAGTTGCACGCCTTTGGGGATGCTAGTGGGAAAGGTGTGACTGCCGCAGGGTCCCCTGTAGTAGTGCAAGAGAAAGGTGTCAACCAAGGGCTAATTGCTTCAAGTGCGATGTTAGTGAAGAAAGGATCGACAATACCTCGCCTGGAGTTGATGTCCGGCCACATGACAGTAAACCTCCTGACAAATGTGAATGTGGCTTTAGACGGATTTCCTGTTACTGCCAAATACTGCTGGCTTGACAGTACCATGGCCCTGCATTGGACAAGATCCCAAGGGAAACTTGTGAGTAACAGAGCTCAGAAGGTTCAAGTGCATTTTGTTGTAGTGTGGAATCATGTGAGAATGTCAGATAATCCAGCCGATGTTGGAAGCCATAGCGGAGAAGTGTCTAACCATGCATTCTGGTGGAAGTGACCTGAGTGGTTGTCAAACAAAGCATACTGGCCCCCTGACATAGTAACAAGTGCCTCACAAGAATCTTTGGCAGAAGCAAGAGTGAAGCGAGATTTGCTTGCAGTAACAGTGGTAGCCACAGACGAACTGGATGACCTCCTTGAGAAATTCAGCCACTGGAAAACAATCCAAGTTACTGCGTGGATATTTTGATTCATCCAGAATGCTCGCACCGAGAAGATCAAGAGGCTCAAGGGACCACTAGCAGCAGAAGAGACGAAACAGGCAGAGTTGATTGGGGTGAAGCGAGTACAAGCACGAGCCACTGTTGATGGGTGACACCAAGAAGATGTGCTACAGCTGAACCTACAGCCGAACAGAGATGGAGTACTAGAATGCCGTGGGAGAATTCGGGCCACTACCAAACATTCCTACCAGATTGTCAACGCTACACAGAGAAATTAGTGGCACAGACCCATCTTGCAATGCTGCACGGGGGAGTTAGCAGTACTATGGCTAAAGTGTGAGAATACTACTTGGTTCCACGGTTGAGACGATTAACCAAGAAGATTGTGAAGGCTTGCCATGGATGTCGGCGGTTAAGGGCACAGGCCTATTCCTCTCCACCACCAGGGAATCTTCCAAAGGATCGAACAGAGGGCCAAACACCTTTTCAAGTCATTGGAGTGGACTTTGCAGTTGAAGTACCAGAAGAACCCCAAAACTGTTTTAGAACAGGACTTAACTTAGACTAATAGGGGAAAATTGCAGAGTGCAATTTTTATTGACCAGAAGCGAGGTGTGCCCAAGCTACGAAAATTATTTTCAGCCCTGCCAGGTATAAATAAAATAATATCCAATATCATAAACATTGAACAAGGCTAGCCAAGGATCTGACTATAGGACCCAATCTGCCATGCCTCAAAAGAGAAGATTCACTCTTAATGAGCAACATATCAACATACCAACAGGGTTCCCATTTGACCAGCAATAAAAGTCCAAAACAAACTTATAAAAATCTAGTGTGAATCACATGCAGGGGAAAGACAATGAACTCAAAAACTTCTTATGACAACCTGAAATACATCCCAAAATTTAATTGTAAGAATTTTGCTACAGAATGTTTTCAGCAGAAAGACAACTGAACATAACAGATTGAGCTTTCCTTAATGAGCACTATTCTTGATACATGGTCACAATGCTCAGTTCCCACATAACTTATTACCATGGTCATAATAATATTATACCAAGTTTGATTTACACAGGACACAGAAAATTGAAGCTTAAAACAAATGAAATATTTTTGTACAGAAAAACTTGAAAAAATACATTACTATATTTTGGATTTCCAAATAATTTTTGAGGCTACGGTGAGAACAACTTCAATCTGAATTTAATAATTTTGGCAGCTCAAACATGATATTTGTGTACATGTGTGCAACACTGCACAGCATACTAAATTTGCTTCCTCCAAATTGACTTATTGAAAATTATAACAATGAAGCACATGAGGTCTAAAAATTGGATGGAAATTATTAGTCCCCCTCACCCCGCAAGACTTGGATAACATTAGCATATTCTGAGAGAAATAGAGGGAATGTAGGAAAAGTTTTCATTTCAAAGATCACCGAGTTTTATATGACTATTGTAGGGACACCAGCTTTCACACTCGAAGAAATCTTTAAATCGTTCACCATTCTGGTTTGTTTGCCTAAATTTTGTCTGTGTCTATACTTTGTCATCCAGGCAACCAAGGAATGAAACCACATGAACTCAGGATTTCAATAAAATTTGAAGTCGGCAGCTGGTTCGAGTAGAGTATCCCAATACATCTGAATGGAATCTTAATTAATTTACTTAATTTCTTCAAAATAGTAGCTGACTTCTCTGAGTGAAGTTGTTCAAAGTAGGTCATGCTTTACACTGGCTACCAATGCTTACTGAAAATACTGTCAGAACTGTTTTGCAATAGTCAAAAATGAAGGAAAAATTCATGTGAACTATTTAAAACATTCTGATTCACGAGTCAGAATTGGCATTCCATGTTTGATACTGACCAATTGGTTAGACAATGTTTATAATTTTTGGCCAATATTGACAAAAGTTGTATATGGAATCTACCATCTTGTCTTTCCCAACATAATATTCATGGTTTCTGTTATCATGTTATCATTTCACCTGAATCCCCAATCATGGTCCTCAGAATATGTAGATCACATGTTAGATCTAACTAATTATTTACATGTAATAGTTATTTTTAGTATTAATTAGTTTAATAATTTACAGATCATGGCTTGATTTTAGTTTCTTTCACATAAATATTACATTCACAGTTTTTGCTCAATACATCAGGCATATTATCCCTCTAATGAGTCAATAATTATAGTCACAAATAAAAGAGGATTTACAAAATTGTCTGATAAATTTAAGCTATCTATGCAAATCTTGGCCATAATTTATTTGATGTAAAGTATGATCATAAGTAGTTGTACAATAAACTAAGGGTGTGCGATATATACATTCCTTTGGGATCCTTTCGGATGCCAAGTGATCTTGTATCGCTGATCCTGATCTGGATCATCCCAAAGGATCCCAAAGGAATGTATATAGCATACTCTTAGTTAATTGAACAAATACGTATGATCAAAAATGAACTTCATTACTTTAATTTATTAATAGTGCATACTTTTGCACAGCAATTTGTTGTCGCTTGTAAGGATTTATTTTTTGTCTGCACCTTTTGTCGGCTTCTTTGATGAAAACAATTCTAACCCCCATTCCCAAAAATCCGCCATCCTTAGGGTGGGTTGGGACCGGGGGTGGGGGGGGGGGGGGTCAGATAAAAAATGGAACATCCTCCTTTATTAAAAAAAATGTTAAGTACTGTTAAAAATTATTTCAGATAGGATTAATCAAGATTAATCGATATTTACCCCGACAGGGTAAATTCGACGCCATTTGTAAAATTTAAAATCATCAGCACACAGTTTTAAAGTTTGTCACACAATTATTTCAGGGAGCGATATCAGAAACACAGTCAGTAGCTGCTGTATACAATATATCTAAACTTAAAGTAAATTAATATCGTTAAGCTAATCAATAAACGACAACCTACCTTCATATTTTATCCAATATGGCGGCGTCAACATGTCACACCATTCGTCTTCACTCAAACTGTGCCTGGACTGGAATTAAGGAAAAGGCATAAACATTGAAGTTTAGCTTACTAAGGCATCTCAGGTTTGTAAATGAGGTTAGAAAGCTTCTTCACTTACCAATAAATTACAAATCAATAGTAAAAGGTCCTCTCTTTCTTGAGCTTCTTGGTTGAAGCCACAAGTTGGCTGATCGATAGGCATTGTGGGATATTACACCTCGACATGCCCCCACCCCCCCACCCCCTTCCCCGCTCTCCCACCCCAAGCCGATCACCGTCGAGTTCGGCAATTTAACATTCTACTGGGGACGAGTAATTAATTAGCAGGTGTTTGGTTTTTAGATGAACTGGCAATTTTTGTTTCAATTAATAACTGACCAAGCGTTGGTGGGTAAACAAGAGGAAATTTTGCGTTCAAGGCTTTGGAATTGACTTGGATTTACAAGAATATATAGAAAACTTTCAGTGACATCTTTGGCAGACGCCCAACCCGTGTATTTGCCGTGGGCAATACAGGTTCTCCCTATTAGATTACTCCTCCGTTTAACCGCCCATTCCTTTATCCTCCTACTTTCACTGTACATTCATCACTTAATATTTTCACCAGGGTATCGCGCCATTCATGTGAAACGTTACGAGTGCTGCCACAGCGCCCGTGTTTTCTTGTGTAACTTTTGCTTCGCCTTACGTTGCGCTATACGCTTCCCCGATTTTTTCTCGGTGCGTTCCCAGAAGAACCTCCAAACTTTTTTGCGCTTTCTCCGGGCAAACAGTACGCTCCGTGATTTTTGCATATCTGTGTGTTCTCCCGTTCCCTCTTTATCCTAAACCTTACTCAAAAATAACTACAAAAGTAAGCTTAGGCAAGCCCCAACCTTAAAGCTCATCATGTAAGTAAAGTAAATATATAATTTGGTTTTATCAACTGGGTTGATAATGTCAATATGCCACCGTAAAGAGATTCAATTGCTAAAGTAAAGTAAAGTCTGCACCGAGCCTAGTGGCCCATCAGACCGGAGCCTATCCCTGTTTCCGTAGCACGAAGCGACAGAGAGTATTTGTACTTCCCCCTGGATGGGATGCTAGTCCATCGTGGGGTTACCTCCAGCATTATGTTACCGGTACCCATTTATACACCCGAATGGAGAGAGGCACTATGAGAGTAAAGTGTCTTGTCTAAGGAACACAACGCAGTGCCCCGGCCGAGGCTCGAACGCGGACCGTCCGATCCGGAGTCCAGCGCACAAACCATTAGCCACCACGCCTCCCTACCGTGTCAGCGCCGACATCTAAAGATATTCGACAAGTGGTCAAGTCACCACTTTGGCCAACACCCAACACTTGGGTGACACAAAACCCGGTGCGGTCTCGTGTTCCTGGTCCATTACCTCCTGTTTTCCCTGTCGATTCCACGCGCGTTTCCTCGAGCAATATACCATGCTTTTCCTCATTCTCTCTTCCATGCGTTTCCCGTGCATTCTCCATACGTCCCTTTGATATCAGCGTCCACTCTTGCGAAAGTTCGATCAAGACATGTGTTCCGTTAATTTGCTTCCCTTGCATTAACCCTATGGGTTCCCAGTGGGTTCCCTCCGACGTCCCCTCGCGCATTCAACGTCCCCGCGCGTTACCTTTTGGATTGTTCATCCGTTATACCGTTCGTTTGTGTGCCTCCTAAGCTACTGTTTATTACCCGTAGACTAACTTGCTTTCCGAAATGCGTTTCCCTGTGAGTTCCGGTGCACATTCCCTGTGTTCTTTTGTGCGTTTCTTGGTCTGTAACTTCTTGTTTTTTCAGCTCGTCTGATTCTTTCGGTACCAACTAGAAATCCACGCAAGGGTTAACTTAGGGTCAGCCAAGGGTTGGGTCTCACCCTATTCTCAAGTTTAGAGCTAGAAAAGGACTAGCGGTAGGAGTAGGATTATCAGTTAGCTTCACTCTCCCTTGATTGCCAGCCATTCCTACTCTGACACTAAATCCCGCAGGTCCCCCATCTCCGTACCCACCATGGATTGGCCAGTGGGTTCCCACCTAGCGGTAGGATTGGGATTATGACAGTTAGCTTCACTCTCCCTTGACTGACACCCATCCCTACTCTGACACCGCAGGTCCCTCACCCCCGCCCCCACCACCTAAGCTCCCCATGTTATTATGGGTTCCCACCTAAGTTCCCCATGCATTTGCGGCGCCGTTGGTTCCCATGTGCGTTTTGTGTTTGCTCGTCTTATGTGCATCCCCTATGTATTTCCCTTATACCACCCTTTCTTCAACACTACTCAAAGAAAAAGGCGAGAAGCTAATTCACGATAATAAATTTATTTGTTCAAGTGGCACAATAATAAATGCACAAAAAAATATTCTCTTAGACACAGCATAATAAACATATGCACTAGTCAGCAAACTTTGTCGACTCTAAGAAAGCAGCGTCCGTCAAGGAACATCTTCAGATTCTGTCGTTCCTGTGGTGATACATGTAACATCTGCAAATAAAACAAACACCATAAAATCAACGGACTACTGACTAGCCTCCTTCATGAATCGTTTAGCAGGATGCAAACACGGGGAAAGGTACGACAGGGGGACGCTTCGCGTTTTCTTTAATGCTTGCTTCTTGCTTGGCTAGCTACGATAGAATACAGGGACGCCCGCGAACCGAATAATTATTTGAGACCCCTTGTGCGCACTGTTGCTTTAACCGAGAGACGGCAAAGACTTGGCGCACTCTGCCAAAGTACCGCTTGGTAGGTCGTCTTTTAGAGCTGTTGTCGACATCACTGAGCCAGACACATATACAGAAAACTGTCTTACTTTCAATTAAAGAAAGGCACGTAAGGTTTGTTTAATGTGGTGCCTGCCTTAGGCGTAGTTTACAAATGCCTTCGGTTACTTCCAAATTCACTCGAGAAACCGTGCATGTTCTATCAATAACAGAAGGCGTTATGCAACGATTACAATGCCACGATTAATGATTTCTTACCTTAATTAAGTCTCGTTCCCTTTCTTTTGTGATTCACTGTGTAGACTGAACTGTGCATTCATTGCTGAAAAGACGAAACAGCTCATTAAATAAAAACAATAAATATTTTCATGAACATTATACACGGTACTTTGTCTACGTTGAGCTCTTCTAATTTCAGAGCCTCGCAAACGCTCTTCGGGTCGTCACACGTTCCTCCGCCAGAGCTTCTGAGTAGTAGGCTATAGTTATTCCGTCCATCAAATGAAATTGGAGAGCATGTAGTCTTATTTTAACCCATACACAAATATATGAAAAGGTTTGATACAAGTAACTTACCTGATTTTAATTCCTGCTCGGAAAGTTCCCTCTCCCAGAGAGCTAAGTCCTTGATCTGTAATGGGAATCTGTAGAGCGGTTTGTCCGAATTGTTAGGCCGACCAATGTCAAACGTTGTAAAGGAATCACGAGGCCTTGAAACTAAAACAGGTTTACTGCTAGCTACGTGGGTGCCATTTACGTACAACTTGATCAGACGGGCTTCATGCCAAGTAAAAGCGAGATTGAACCACCCGCTTGGCAAAACAGGCGTGTCCAGTTTCCACTGCTTGTTTTTCGTGCTTAGAATCACGATGTACCTCTTGGGTAAATAGACTATGGCAAAACCTCGAGAGGAGGTGGACTGGCCGCCACTTGACATTACGTAAGAGCTGGTCGTGTTACTGAGGGAAGTCTTGTTGAGTTTGATCCACGACATGACTGTCATTCCTTTATCTGCGCAATGGCCAGGATCGCTAAAGCAGGTATCTGAGAGAAAATTGCACAGAAGGTTCAGAAATTGCCACTGAACGTAAATTGGGCCTTTAATCAATGTCTTCTAGTCTGAAGTGTCAGATGTCTGCTCGCCAGACTAAATGTCTTCCTGTATTAAAAAAATCCTTTAGCAAATAAGCTTATAGACAAGAAGAGGAACAAAGTTTACTTGATTTAAGAGGGGGAACTGTTTGACCAAGTGCTACAGAAAACTGTTAGCCCTGTGTTCTCTAGGAGTGTAAAGCTTAGAAACGTATGGCACACTGACGGAGGTGCGCACACCGAATAGGGAGAACTGAGCCGATGGGCCTCTATAACTAAAACTAAAACTATAAATCTGCGTACGAGCTTAGTGGTCCACCAGACCGCGGCTTATCCCGGTTTCCTTAGCATGAAGCGACCAGGAGCATTTCTACTCCTGCCTGGATGAGATACTAGTCCATCGCAGGGTCCCCCCCCCCCCCGCGGGTGGAAAGGGGCAGTGTCTTGCGCACCCAAATAGAGCGGTTTTCACTTCAGTGTCAAAAGTTAATCTGTGTTTGTTTTGGTTTTGCATTACTTCTCATGGTGATTGGGTTAAAAATATCGCGCCACTTTTTGAACCAATCAGGAGTAAAACCAAAACCAATGGTGGCTCGCGCGAGCACGTTTTCCCGCGCTTTCAGTCGGCTACTTGTAATTACTTCAAGTTTTGATTGAATCGCTGGATTGTCTCCGCCCTTTGTGATTGGCCAAAGTAATTACTTTGGTATTAGTTTTATGTCACTCAATTGAAACTCGCTCTATGTAGCCACGTCCACAACGACATGCCTTTGCCACGGCTCGAACCTGCCGGTCTGTTTCGGAGTCCAGCGCATTAGGCCACCGCACCTCCTACTTGTGAAACTAAGGGCATTGGTTGCACACCATGAACAAGAGAGATTTAATGAATGCATAACTACACACCATTGGTTTCCTTAAAAGACAGCCATCCGCCATTGGTATAAGCCACCAGACCTCTCTCGGTTGTGTTCAAGAATTTGGCGCCGCCCTCTAGATGGACTGGGCGACCGCGCACTTCATCTAAAGCCACTGAGCTGTTGCCAAAGTATCCAAAATGCCACAAGTAGTTTGGTGTTAGACTTGGTTTGTCAACTGCAGAAAATAGAAAGAGTAAATTAACCTATACCCTTCGATTTTCAAACGGTTTTAAATACTATTGAAACAAGTCGTGCACGCGATCACAGAACACACATCTTAAGTTCTGCCTAAAGCTTTCAACGTTGACAATTATAATCTCAATCGTTCTCATTCGAAGCCACCTTTTGTTTTGTTTTGTTCCCTGTTTAGCGTTTTTCTATCTTGGTAAGCTGTTATTTCAAGGGTTAATTTAATGAGAAGGCAATTTCATGCATTGCCAAAGACGACTTCCTTTATTCTGACTACGACCCTTAAATCTATGAATTGCGCATCTGAAAAAAGCCCTATTTACCTTGCTGAGATATCAAGAAGGGTAAAAATAAACGGACACACTCGTTGCTTTTAATTTACGTAGACTATTGGCCTCGCATTTTATTATTGAGCAAGTCTTTGTAGTTTATTCAAAACAGAATCCGAAATCGATTTGCCATTTTAGCTACTCACCTTTTGTCTCAACTTTAGCTATTTCGCTTCGTTGACTCGCTCTTACTTGCACTGAATCACCAGATAATTCACCAATGTCTTCTCCACTGCCACTGCCACCGCTACTGGCGCTACCACTTCCACTTTCGTCATTGTCACTGTTGTTGTGGCCATTGTTCCCTTTAACGTCCTCATTGTCTGGTCTGACGATTATTACGCTCCTTTTCTTTCCCCACGGCGCTGCAAAGAGCATAGAATGGAAATAATGATATATTCATGTTGACTTCTCGCTAACTCTAGAAAGTTTACAGAGATTTTATGAAAAGCCTATCTCCCAGCTCTCTCGTCTTTCAATAGGAGAAGTACAGGAAGCCTGGGAAGAATAAGCACCACTTATATATTGTCAACTAGTTGATGTTGAGAGTGTGTTTCAATTGCACTTGTTTTTGTGACGTTGAGTTTTATGGTGGAAAAATGTGAACAAAAATAACGTACGTTTGGTACAAAACTTAGAAAATTACTACGTCGAATGACAATAACGGAAACCGAAAAAGGTTCGAGTTATCTGGGGGAAAATTTGTAAGGAAATAACCGGAAAGAGAATTAAACAAGGTTCGAGCATGCCTAGTGGGAAGTTCAAGCCATTGAGGGTTCGAGTAACTGGGATTCAACTGTAAACCTCTAAGCTCTTTTTCCTATTTGATCTAGAATACGTTAGTTGGAAATATGAAAGAAACTTTTAAACTAACGGCTACAACAGCCGGTGTTTTAGTACATGACTAAACAATACATACGCCCTCTTCTTCTTCGTCGTCTTCGTCGTCTCCGTCGTCGTCGTCTTCTTCGCCGCCTTTTTCCCCAACGAAATCTGCGCGTTTTGCGTACCCTGTCACGACGCACTGCAATGAATATCACAATGTCAATAACAACGCCTGGCGACGCAATAATAGAAAAGAAAAAGAAAAGTGAAATGGAATCAAAGCTATAGATATTTTGATCTGAGGAACTAGTTAGTAACTCTTGTTCCGGACATCTCTATTATAAAGACACCTTGTCTCGGACAGCTCACTTCTACATCCATGATATTAGACTACGAGCATTCTCTTTTCTAGCCCGTCGCGCGTGTCCCGTCGTTCTCACGCGCACTTTTTTCACTTCACGCTCGACAGACAACGAAATAAGGGACTGCTCGTAGTCAACCATAACACGGATGCTCTTTCTCTCTATTCGTCTGCAATTATAGTAGTTCGACTGTATCATGTTGGCTGTGTAATAAGAACACGACTCAGTTAAGGTGAGCGCGCCGTTTGACATTAAGCCGTTGGAAAATCTCTTATACCGCCTCCTATTAAATTAGTGGGCGCCTCAAAGAACGTTGGTCATCACAGCGCTGGAAAAGACTAGTTCCCAGTGTTGCCCGTGGCCTAGCCTGTTTACCGGCTGTTTACACACGAATTTCGAGGGTTGGCTCAGATTGACCAGCGGCTGTCATAAGTACCAAATGGCCTATACCACCGAAGCTTAACCCGGTTTCGCTTATAGGTACTTCAATATGCTCTTAATTAAAGCGCCTTTTACACGCTGCATTGCGCTTCTGTGAAATACATCTGAACATGGAAATTGTGCTTGAAAAAGCTTTATACTTCTCATTACTCCTACAACTAATAGCTTATTACCTCCACAAGCCGTTCTTTTGATCGATCTCGCTACCCGATGCAGGCTTCTAAAGCCGGATTTGAACACGTAACGTGGGTTTGCAGTCATTTGGTTGAGTTGAGCTCGTCTGAATTTTCTGCCGATTCCAAGCGCCAAAATGCGCACGCCCGCCTTTCGGAGATCACGTGACGGCTTATTGACGCTGTCCTGTGAAATACCATCTGTCATTACAATCAGGACCTGAAGAAAACAAGACGAATTTTAAGCTTCATCGTGAAAAGGCGCTGTGCTAGTTGTACTAACAATCGACCTATCTCACTAATAAAGGCAATCTGTTGACCTTAGTTGATGGAACACCGCGCGCCCGTTTGAATTGTTTTTAAACATACCACAACACCTGAAAACAAGAACAAGAAGTTCCTTCCTATACACTCACCTTGCGCCTGTTTGTTCTCTTATTAAACAGCCGATATCTGGCAAATCTCAGCGCTCGTCCAATTCTTGTACCACCTCTCGGGTATCGTATGCGACTTACAGCACGCAGTACACTTTGCTTGTTTCTGAAGCGTCTGAAGTTGGCGACGAGCCATGCACGATGCGAAAATAATATAACGCCAACACGAGTTTGTCTCGCGGAGATGCCAAATGAAGCCACTAATCGTTGGACGAAGTTGAGACATCGCCGGAAGTTTCCGCGTCCGTAATGTTCAATACTTCCAGAGCCATCAATCAAGATACCCAGGTCAAGACGCTTACGACATACTGAAAAGAAATAATTAAAGTTTTCGTCGCCAGTTTTTCAGAATCGCACTAAAAAATTCGATTTTTTTCTTGCAATGGACAGCGATAAAAGTGGAGGTTAAAGACATGCAGTGAAGGCACTAAACAACAAAAATTGGAGATAAGGAAGAACAACGACTGGGAGAGAATATGAGAGGATATTGTTATAAATTTTACAGGATTATCTGGCAAGCGCAAAACAAATTTTGCTCGCTAGACTACGAAGCAGTCCCGTTTTTTCTTAGTCCGTCGAGCGCAAAGCGAAAAATGGCCGCGCGAAACCTGGTAGACGCACTAAGAGAAAAGGGACTGCTCGTGGTCTACTTGCTCACGGGGAACGGTAGCAAGCACTAGTCGACCAATGAAAAGAACCAATTAGAAAGCTAAGATGAGCAAAAAATAACAATTAAATATTGCAGGGTTGAAAAAACACCCTAAAATGTGCTTCCAATGTAAATCCATTTTTAGCATTTTGTTCCTTGAAGTTTCTTTGTTTGCAGCATTTTATTCAACAACTCAGTTAGAACTCAAATCTGAATTGGAATCTAAGATTAGATTGCTCGGCCCCAGTCTTACCTTTACCACTTGGTCGGACGGGAAGTCTTGGTCGTACTGGCTTGGGACGTACAGGGCGACCTGAAAAAAAATCAGACTTAAGTTTTCAAGACGGTTTTTCATGACGAAGCCCCTTCAAAGCCGGCGAGTGAAGAGAAGATTATCACGACGCTCGTTGGAAAGTTATATAGTCTGATACTCTTAAATAGAAACTGCGAGATAATCAAACACAAGCGAGATTTTCGAAGCTTCAAATGACTTCTCAAATAGCTACATACTCTGTCTACATACTCTGTTACGGACTGCACAACTTCAAAAGTTTAGTCTAATTTCAGGCTTGTCAAATTACAATATTATCCTTCGCAATCATCTTCATACAAAGCCATCCTTGTTTTTTCTTATTTCAGTATTTTTGTCTCTGGTATTTTTTGTAACTTGGTAAGCTATTAAGTACATTATCAAGGTCTAGTTCATTCATGGTGGCTGAGCCCTAACCCAGTTGTTCGTAGGGCGATTAGCGCTAACCCGGGGTTAAATTTGAAACCAGCTTTCTTTTACTTTTGTTCAAAAGAATTTTCTTCGATAATTATCTCATCATCAAAATTTAGACAAAAAGAATTAAACTGAATATTGCTTTTTAAGCTTTCATACCCGAATTCAAATTTGACGCTAACCCTGGGTTTTCTTAACCCAGCTTTGAACAACCCGGCCCAGAGGATTCCAGAATTGATCTTAAACTCCACTGATAAGCAGTCACTGCTTATTTAGAAACCACCACAGAACATTCGTGCTAGTTTTATCAAATGCAGTTACACAGAGGTATTGCCAGGTACCTTTGCACACCGTTTGTTTAATTGACCTCACTACACCGTGAAGGTTCCGGAAGCCGCTGTTGAATACGTAACGTGAATTCGCTGTCATCTGGTTGAGTTGAGCTCGTCTGAATTTTCTGCCAATTCCAAGCGCCAGAATACGCACACCCGCATTTCGGAGATCACGTGCTGGTCTGACGACCGAGTCTGACGAGATGCCGTCTGTCATAACAAGCAGAACCTGAGCGAAAAAGAAGAAAAAGCTATTTTTACAACGAGATGCAGGAGAGTATTGACAATACTACTTTCCCGCTAAAATTAGTCTACGAGCAGTCCCTCAGGGTCTATCAGATGGGCGCACGAGAAAATTACGTCGCACGTCTCGCGTCCTTCGAGGAGATGCTACTAGCTGAGGTCGAAAAGATTTTCTGATGAGTACGCAAGCGTTCTCGGAGAAAAATAACGGTAAAATAATGGTAGTATAACGGACAGCGAAAACGCAATCTCTAGTTCGATGGTTTGAGCTTGAGAGCTCGTATGTAATTCAAAGGGGCAGTAAAGAGGTTTAATCTTCGCACTCACCTTACGTCGATTTGTTCTCCTTCTAAACAACCGATATCTGGCAAATCTCAGAGCTCGTCCAATTCTAGTGCCCCCTCTAGGGTATCTAATGCGACTTATAGCATGTAACACGCTTTGTTTGTTTGTATAGCGTCTGAAGTTAGCGATGAGCCAAGCGCGATGCGCGAACAACACAACACCAACACGAGTTTGTGTTGGCGAGATGCCAAATGAAGCCACTAATCGTTGGACGAAATTGAGACATCGCCGGAAGTTTCCTCGACCGTAAAGCTCAATACTTCCAGAGCCGTCGATCAATATACCCAGGTCAAGACGTCTGCGACAAACTGAAATGACAACAAAAAAGGAAAGAATTAATAACCCAAAAGTCTAATGTAGCTATAGCAAAGAGCTGAAATCCTGTTCTTTATTAAAACAGGAACACAATCTACTCCACCACCCCCACTACCAACAACAACAATAACAACTTTAGTTCCAGTGATATCAAGCCGAGGGTAAAACCTTAAAACATGTCTTGCACAACTTGTGCAGCTAGTCTATGGTTCAGGAGGTCCGGGAAAATTAGTTTTATTTGGATTATTAATGAAAATTTGCCAAATAAAGTCCAAAGATGACAGGTGCACTGTGCTGGGAATTTAAATACAAAGCAAGGAGGCAGCGTATGTTTCAATACATTAAGGGTTTTCCACTTTCGCACTAATGAGGTTAGAAGCAACGAAATTTTCCTTCAACCTTTTGGCAAAGATTAAACACTTAATTTAGTGTACGCAATTTGTACTGTAACCTATTCAAGTCTCCACAACACCTCGCTAGTGACAAATCGGGGATGACGCCCTGCATGGGTTTTTACGTTCCCGCAGGGGTCTTTACGTCCCAGCACGGATCTTTAGGTCCCCGCAAGGGTCTTTACGTCCCCGCACGGATCTTTAGGTCCCCGCAAGGGTCTTTACGTCCCCGCATGGGGATTTACGTCCCCGCACGGGTCTTTACGTACCCGCACGATTCTGAACGTCCCTAAACGGGTCTTTACGTCTCCGGACGGGACTTAACGCCCCGTTCGTGCCCTTCCCTTCGTGTCGTTCGCTGTTTTTGTTTCTTCGTTGGTTTTCTCGTTCTCCTCTGCTACAGAGTGACTTTAAAATATCGAGAACAGTCTTCTTAACTACAGAATACAAAGAGTTAAGCTGTAACAAATAAAGTTAAATACGGTATGCCTAAGGCGCTTTCTTCACAACTTCAATGACGTACCTTTGCCACTTGGTCTTATGTGAGGTCTTGGTCGGTATGGCCTGGGACGGAGCGGGCGACCTGGGAAAGGCACAAAGAGCATCAGCACAACCATACTGCAATAATACAAGTTTGGGCACTCACACTTCAAATGTTGCAAGCCTGTTTTCTTGGTGAACTTAATGTATTTATTTCATGTTGTTCTGTTCCTATTTTGCGTTGTCTTAATTTGGCTTTTGTTGTTGTGGTGGCAGTCAGATGTCAGTTCGCACTTCTGGTGCTAAAGGTGTCGTTATTGTTACTATTTTTGCGAGGGAACAGAAGTTTCGGATAAAAAAGCACGTTTCGGACAGGCCACTAGACCACTTTGCAATTAACCAGTTTAAATGCACGAACTCAATAGCCGTGCTGATTAATGTGTCATACTGAAATCAGTTTGTTCATTCCTTCATAGTTAAAGACCTAGGTGTAGATCTCTTTCGTCATGGCATAGCTGCGTAATTTTGTTGTTTCATTTCATGCTCTTGTTCCTTAAACTTGATGTATTATGTACTGCTTATAATAACATAAAACATTTAACTTACTTAAGCATAATTTCGATGAGATGCGTCGTGCGACTTGCTTCAGATTTTTAAAGTTGGCAGTGAACACGCTTCGGCTGTTTGTAGCTATCTGTTGAAGTTCGCGTCTTCGATATAGTCGACCGATCCCCAAAGCAAACACCCAGACACCCTGGCTTCTCAGAGCGAGGGACGGTCTGACCACAGAGTCTTGCGAGATGCCATCTGTCATCACAACTAAAGCCTATAAGGTGAGGGGAATAGTTAATAAATCGACCACATTGTTCCATAGACAACATTTTTTATTACTTAAAGATTAAAGATTAAAGAATATACCATGGCGAGCATGTAATAATATGTTTTGCATTCCTGAGTTTTGATTGGTTTACAGACCATGGTATATGAGCTCATATCCCATGGAAAACAAATATGGAAAATGAATGCGTCAGCGAGAACAGCTGGGGGAGATATTGCAATTCTTTTTTTATAAAACAGTTATTCGATATGAGATAATTATAGCCAACGCATATGAAACGGGCGCTCATGGAATATAAATTGTTAAAAAGACCATAGATATGACACCCCAAATTATTAAGATTACTTGACATAAGTGAAAGATGGCGCGCGCGCGCGAAGGCGGGAAAGGTCATTTTATCGGCTGGAAGCCAAAGACTTGTTTCGACGCTCCACAGTTACATTTCATTGGAAAAATCATCCGAACGTTGTCACGTAGTTTCATCAGCAATATGGACTAACGGGCAGCAAAATTCTGTCAGTTGTGAACCAAGCCTGAGGTATAGACGCAGACAAAGTGATAAAATTCTAGACAATTAGCTATAGTGGACTTTACGTCCAGGTCAAAGCTGTTCGCGTTTTTTAATTTACCTTCATCGCCCTTCTACTTCGTCTAAACAACCGATACAAGACAAAGTTCAGAGCTTTTCCAATCCTGGTGCCTCCGCGCGGGTATCTGATCCTTGTGATGATCTGCAGCACGCTCGCTTTACTTCTGCTGCGCTGGAAGTCCAGTATCAGCCACGCGCGGGACGAGAACAATGCCACACCCACACGGGTGCGCTGTGGTGACACGTTGAATGAAGAGACCATGGTCTTGACGAATTCAATGCAACGCCGGAAGTTGCCGCGACCGGCGGATTCTATACTTCCGGATCCGTCAATTAAGAACGCCAGGTCAAGACGTCTGTTGCATACTAAAAAAAATAATAAAACAGTTAAAAAAAACATTGTCCGAACTGTCCCTTTTCCTTTCTATCTTTCCTTCAAAAAGTCTTAGTGTCACCTAAAGGACTGCAAAACAAGCCGAAGAAAACAAAAGCGATTTTTAAATCATCTTTTACTACACTACTGTGTACATACCTCGTCCAGGAATGGGTTTTGGTCTTGGTCTTGGCCTAACTGGAACTGTTTGTGGGATAAAATGAATCCAAAAATTTATAAAGATGCTTACAATAAGAAACCTCACATTGCTCTCTCTTACTCAGCTGCTAAAATGTAGCAAACCATTCTACTTTTAAATATCAACTTGCCTCTTCTAAAGCATCTACGTTTCTTGGAAATTACTTGTCGGCGGGACAGAGGACCACTGTATACCTGCATACAGGAGATTCGTCCACGGAAATATCTCCCGTCACCGATACGAGCTCCCATTCTCACAGGGTAGTTAGTCGACAACCGTATTCTACCAATGTACTTCCTCGCTGTGAACCTTCCATTGACAAACAACTTCGCTCTGCCTGTTAGTCCGTTGTAAGTTGCACCAACAAACTGCCATCGTCCAGGTGTGACACTCCTGCTTATAACCGCGGGAGTGAAACGCCGTCCTCTACGGCGCGTAAACCGTACAAATAGCGTTCTCGGTGAAATCATCCAAAAGTGCACACCCCAGCCATTCGGCATGTAGTTAAATATTGGTCCCGCGCGTCCCTGGTGTAAAATCCAAGCCAAGAGAGTGATTGAACGTTTGGTGTCCAGGGCACCTCCATTGGGAAAGAGGATGAAACTGTTGCTTCTTCCGTAGAACTGGTACGAGCCGTCACGTGTTCCGTCTGGTCCAGGCGCGGGGCGGACGTAACCGAGTCTCCCGCCCCAATTTCTACGACTAATTATATCTTTACCTTTCGTGCGGCCATTTAGTGGGAAAATGGCCACAGCTCGAGTTTTACCTGAAGAAAGAATAAATAAGATTAGTATATATTAAAACAGCAGATAGCGGTTGTTGGCGCGCTCTGATTGGCTATATTCAAACACGGGATATCCTTTGCAATTCACCTCGCAGTAACTCGTGAATCCCTGAAGTAAATATCTCAGTTGAATAAATGAGTTGAAATAATCATTTTCAGCTATATTATCTCACCATTTTAATATATACTAAAACAACTATTTACTTCTGGAGTGTTTCGGATGGCAACTTATGCTACGCTTTTGCAACACCACAAATCATTGCGGGGAAAACGTTGATCCCATTAATTCATTATTTGTTATGACGGGGCTTGTTTGTGGAATGACTTGCTTAAAAGAGGTATTAGAAGGTATCTGAGATATTGGATTCCCACACGGCAATGATGTAAAACAGTTGTAATGAGTTTTAGTTTTTAACTTTTAGCTTAACTGATGATTCTCCGTGTTCAAATAAAGTTTTACATTACATTACATTACATTACATCACTATAAGAGGTTTATTGGTTTTTCTGACATAACTATGGGATTAAAAATGGCTATATTGCGCTACGAATTTCTACTCAAGTGTCCCCTCCCAGGAAAGATAACAACAACAAAAACAAAAACAAAATACGAAAAACAGCGGTTATAAACAAAATTTATCTAACCTCTTGGCCTGCCTGGCCTGACTGGTCTAACTGGTCGTACAGGTCTTGGTTTGGGTCTCACTAACAAAACAGTGACGGTAAAACGTTAGTAACCAATGGGACATGCGCACAATCACGCAAATGAAATGGAAATTAATTTTCAGTTGCAGGAATCATACAACTCAGTCCGGCGAGGGGGACAAGTGCCAGTTGATGACGAAATCCCGCCTCTGAGACGGGGCTGAGCCCGCGGTGTTCGTGTCTGAAGTTGCTAAGCAACATGACGTGTTTTGCTTACGCAATTACCTTCGGTGTATTCGCGAGCTATCGCGCTAGTTTTTGATTGGGTATAATAAGACGAGTACTTCTAATTCTCTACTGCAAACTAGCGACAAGCGTTTCCTCAAGTAAGTTTTAATTCTTGCTAACCGATTAGATAACCAACTTACATCGGCATAATTTCGCTGAGATACGTCGAGCGGCCTGTTTCAGATTTCTAAAGTTGGCAGTGAACACCAATCGGCCGTTGGTAGCTATTTGCTGAAGTTCATGTCTTCGATATCGTCGACCGATCCCCAAAGCAAACACCCAGACGCCCTGGTTCCTCAGGGCGATCGCTGGCCTGCGCACACGATCTTGTGAGATGCCATCTGTCATAACTACTAGAGCCTATAAGAAAGGGAAACATATTAGTTCAAGGGAAATGGAGTCGTAATATATAATAAAACCATAGTTAAAAGAAGACAATGATTATGATACCCGGCAAACTTCAAAAGAGCAAACAGGCATGTGAACATTTATCTTAGAAGGTTTCACGACCGGGCGTAAAATTTTGTTTTGCACCCATGCATCACGAAAATCGTAACCGAAAAGTTTCTATTGGAAAATCGAAAGTAGGCAGCTGTTGTGTTTCTTGCACGATCAGAAAATAGAAAAAAGAATTGTGGTAAGCTTCCTAGCCATTCCTTTCTATCAAATTCGAATGAGCTAGTTAGTTTCAGTTACGTTACGATGACGACCCACACAATTTCCCGTTGATGATCATCTCCATAGCAGTTTAACATTTACAAAAAAAATACTTAGAAAGTAAGAAGAAGTAACAATAAGTTTCTCGAACAACTGACAGGTATGGAGATGACACTCAATTTATCTACCTCGAGAACAAAGACCACGGAAATTTTCGGCGATCCATTCTAAGCGGTAGAAAAGAAGCACGACTTAAAGTACTCCACAAAGAAAAAAATCCGCAGTCTCCAAACTATTTGATTACCGTTCAAAATTAACTAATTGTCTTGGTTGGCGCCCGTTAAAGATCGCTTCTTAAACACTTTACAACGGATGGATAATATCAAGAGAAATCATTCATGTTTTTGTTACCTTCATCGCCCTCCTACTTCGCCTAAACAATCGATACAGGACAAATTTGAGAGCTCTTCCAATCCTGGTGCCTCCGCGAGGGTATCTGATACTGCTGATACGACTCAGCACGTTAGCTTTACTACCACTGCGCTGGAAGTCAAGTATCAGCCACGCGCGCGAAGAGAACAATGCCACGCCCACGCGGGTGCGCTGTGGTGACACGTTAAATGACGAGACCATGGTCTTGACAAATTCAATACAACGCCGGAAGTTCCCGCGCCCGGAAGCTTCGATACTTCCTGATCCGTCAATTAAGAACGCGAGGTCTAGACGTCTGTTGCACACTAAAAAAAGATGAAAACAGTTGTTAGGAATGGAAAATTTGACGGGTATTTTCCTCGGGAAAATTAACTTGACTAATGTAGCCCTGGATGGCAACAGCAGAATGGAGGAGGGTGACTTAAATATTAGAGAAACTGGCAAAGCTAATGTACTCATTCCAAAATGAGATGGTGGTTTCTTTCGAAACACGCCCCCTCCCCCTCTCCCCAATCTCCCATCTTAAAACGTGGTGACCTGACTTTAAATAGCACCCTCTTTTCCACACGTAAAAAGGTGAAAAAAGTCAAATGCCGGCTTTGTGCAGTCGCGATTATTTTCGTAAAAGTCCCATCTCAAATTTTCAGTCAACGAGTTTTGTAAGTTAGGTTAAGACCGAATTTCTGTTCAGTGTGACAAAACAAATGGCAAAGAAAAAACTCTAGCCAACCACTAACAAATCAATACTCGAAACAAATAAATGTAGCAGACACAAAGCGCGGGAAAACGAGCATGTTATTGTTTACATCTGATTGGTCGACTAGATGGCGCAAGATTTTTAAACCAATCACCACGCGAAGTAATGAAAAACCAAGGCAAATGCGAATTTCAACACTCAAGTGAAAATCGTTTGATTAGGTACGTGGTGTTAACAACACGTAAATATCTTAACCTACCTCGGCCAGTAGGTCTTGGCCTGGGTCTTGGCCTGGGTCTTGGTCTTGGCCGTACTGGAATTATGTATCAAAATTTATTAAACGTTTAGAAAGGATGGATAAGGTTATGAGAGTGTGCATTACCGATTTGAAGAGCATAACAATACAACTTGGTTATATTGTTATAGGTTATGGGTGTTGGACATTTCAAGTTTCGAGGTATTACCAAGATGATAAATCTTTGCAGGCCATAACATAACGACTTGATCTCTGCTTACCTCGTCTAAAGCATCTACGTTTCTTGTAAATGATTTGCCGGCGGGACAGAGGACCATTGTACACCTGCATACAAGAGATTCGTCCACGGAAATATCTCCCGTCACCGATACGAGCTCCCATTCTCACTGGGTAGTTAGTCGACAACCGTATTCTACCGATGTATTTCCTCGCTGTGAACCTTCCATTGACAAACAACTTCGCTCTGCCTGTTCGTCCGTTGTAAGTTGCACCAACAAACTGCCATCGTCCAGGTGTGACACTCCTACTTATAACCGCGGGAGTGAAACGCCGTCCTCTACGGCGCGTAAACCGTACAAATAGCGTTCTCGGTGAAATCATCCAAAAATGCACACCCCAGCCATTGGGCATGTAGTTGAAGATGGGTCCTGCGCGTCCCTGGTGAAATATCCACGCTAAGAGTGTGATAGACCGTTTGGTGTCTAGGCCACCTCGGTTGGGGAAGAGAATGTAACTGTTGCTTCTTCCGTAAAACTGGTAGGAGCCGTCACGTGTTCCGTCTGGTCCAGGTGCGGGGCGGACGTAACCGAGTCTTCCGCCCGTGTTTCTACGGGTGCTTACATCTTTACCTCTTGTAACTCCATTGAGCGGGAAAATGGCGACAGCTCGAGTTTTAACTAGCGTGGAAACAAACAGATATCCTAATTTAGTATTTGCAAAAGGTTTATTGGTTTCAATCTACTTGTCCGGTACTAAGTCAGTCCGTCCATTCGTCCGTCAGTCGTCCATTCGTCCGTCCATTCGTCCGTCGGTCAGTCCGTCCGACAGTCAGTCCGTCAGGCCGTCGGTCCGTTAGTCAGTCCGTCAGTCCGTCAGTCAGTCAATGGAAATAGATAAAATCATTACTACACTAACCTTTTGGTCTGACTGGTTTAACTGGTCGTACTGGTCTTGGCTTGGGTCTCACTGGGCCTAAAAAGAGTTTGTGTAACGTTTTATGAACATTTGACAAAATAGTAGTGGCCCTGAATAAAACAATTTACATGCAAGAAGCAAAGAAAGCTTCAGTGCAATAAAGATTCATGACTTATGATTATTCTAGTTCAGCGGTATATTCAAACCTTTGCCAACCCTTTACACACGAAACTACTTTTACTTTACTGGAGAAAAAGTGATACATTGCAGCACGACTGTTTCGTCCCAAGATCGACGCAAATGTCGAGTCTTACCTTTCACAACAATAATATAAACATTGTTCGCCCAGGGTCCTCCTTTTCCTCCTCGGCACATCTTGGATGGACCATATTTCTTGTACGTGATTTTAGCCCTGGGACCCATGAAGCACTCGCCACCATTTTGCACCGCAAATAATCGATAGCCTCGTTTTCGGGCCTGTCGCGCGCAATCTCTGACAGCGAACGTCAAGCCTCGCAAGTTTGCGACCATGCTACCAGCAGCTCGTCTGGGCTTGTCTTTGAAGCAGCCTATACTTCGGATGCGAACATTGTTCCAACCGCGAGCTGCAATAAGAAAATATTTGGTAGATTCGGTAAGTAATGTCTTTGAAATCTATCGGTTAGGTTTCTTTGGTTAAAAGTTAATAAACAAGTAACCGCAGAATGAGCGCTATAGCTTCTAAAACATATGTCATAATAACATTCTACAGAACCTAAACAGAACAAACCTTAAACCAGGTCGACAAGTTGAGTTTTCGATAAAGCACAACTTTGCAGTACATGGTTATTAATAAGCATTTTCTAGACGCCTTTTCTTCTTGTACTTTTGAACTGTTGTGTGGTTCGGAGGAAGAACCCGTGATATCAAATTGCATCTGGCATCAAATCGCGAAAATTATGTCCCGCGAAAATTGGTATACGTAACAAGGCAACGAAAATAAACAAAATGATCTAAAATACCATGACCCAACCCATTCAATAAACACAATTCAAAATAAAACATACGTTGTCCAAACTTGTACACATCCATTGCCCATGGACCTCCTCTGCCTCGTCGGCAACGATTAGTCGGTCCGTAACGATTGTAAGTTCGATGAGCTAAGCGGCCTGAGTAACATTCCCCACCATTCTCCACGGCAAACACTCTGAAGCGGCGTTTCAAGGCGGCCGCAGCGCATGCACTCACGGGGTCTTTTCGTCTGTGGAAGTTGCCGAGTCTGCGCCTTATGGCCCGTCTACTTTTGTCGTTATAACAGCCTTCCCAGTAGTAGGTGTTCTGACCTGGACGTGGAGGTTTGGGACGGGGGCGTGGCTTTGGCTTTACACCTGGGAAAAGTGCAGTATTGGTTTAAACACAACTGACAGGTAACTTACATTATGGTTGAAGAGTTCTAAAACTCCGGAGGTTAATACAACCTAGATACTTTGCTGATGAAACCCCAATGCGAAACAATTTAAATATAAGCTATTTAGAAGTACGTTCGTGTTGTATTGTTAATTTTCTAACTTTTAAGCTAACACTGTAAATGAAACCCTAGTGTGCGATCATTGAAATAAAAGCTTAAGAGTAGTACATTCATGTGGTACTATTTGTTATGGTCTTCCAATTACGGTTATTAGGTGGTTGTAACTTTTAAGTTTGTGGATGAAACACTAGTGCGTGACCATTCAAATTAAAGCTATTGAGCAGTACTTTCATGTGGTACTGTTTGCAACCGCTATTGAATTTTAGGTTCGGAATGTTGGGTGCGAAAGAGTTGAATTTAAACTCTGGCGTAGACTTACCTGCTGCTCCACAAGCTTTTCTTTTGATCACCCTAACAACTGAATTCAGGTTTCTGAATCTTGCAGTGAACACCAGTCGACTATTGGACGCCATCTGCCTCAACTGCCGTATATTGTAACGCAATCCCAAGCCGAGCGAGATAATCTCTACTCCACCTCTGCGCAGCTGGCGTGCGGGGCCAACCACGCTGTCGTACGACCGTCCGTCCGTCATGATAATACACACCTTTCGTCTTCTACTGCGACGGAAGAGATAGCGGTGTGCGTAACTGATGGCTCTTCCAGTCTTGGTGCCTCCTTTAGGGTAGCTTATGCGGCTCACGGCGCGAAGGACCTGGTTTTTGTTTCCGTACCGATTGAAGCCAAACACTTTGTAAGCTCTCGTGTTGTAAAGGACGGCACCGATTCGCGTGAATCGACGCGAGATTACAAAGGTGCGAACCATGTTTTTGATAAATTGTAGACAGCGCTTGAAGTTGGACACACCAACACTTCCTGAGCCGTCGATTATGAATCCGAGGTCGAGCCGTGATTTACAAACTGAAACGATTCAAACGGTAAAGAAATTGAAGTCATTTATGTAAATAGTCTATCTCGCGAAGGGGGGATAGGATGGGAGATCTCTCACAGTTGCCTGATATTACGGTATCTCTCAGTCTCAGGGTACATTTTCAAGGTAAATCGCGAAAATCTCCAGGAATTTCAACTAGTCGTCAAAAACTGACTTTAGTCTAGGACATGGCTCTTCGCTGTCGGGATGGGAAGAAGATTGCTGTCCTTAAACGAATGCTCACGGGGAAAATAACCCAGTTGTTAGTTAACATTGTTAACAGCCAATTTATTTTCTCGCGTGTTTTAACGTAAAGAAATTATTTCTGGATTTGAACAGTCTAAAGTTTGTTGCACTTATACCCACCTCTTCCGCCAGGTCTCGGCTTCGGAATAGGAACAGGCATTGGACCTGCAACAATAAATAAGAGAGTGGTTGAAACTTAATAGTTTAAACAGGGCGAATACTGTACTGAAAAATAGCTTGCAGTGTAGTTGTTTTGTACGATCGAGCATTGAATCAATTTGTTAGGTATTTGGCCTTGCGGTTCCCTTACCACCTCCTTCATGTTTCAGGCGGTCATACTCTCTCTTCCTCCTGCTCTGAATAATTAGTGCTCACCGAAAAAAACTCTTTTAACAAAAGTTACCTCTTCTAAAACAAGTCTTCATTCGTCGGCGGATCATGTTCGTGGTCAGAGCAGCACTGTAGAACTGCAGGCAAGCAATGCGTCCACGGAAGTAGCGACGATCACCTTGGCGGGCACCAACCCTGACCTCATAATTTGTAGCCAGCGATATCTTTCCAATCTTGCGGCGCGCGACCATCTTACCGTTAACATACAGCTTAGCAACACCAGTGTTCCTGTTGTACGAGGTTCCAACGAACTGCCACGTGCGCGGTGTGACGCCTCGGTACGCCAATGCGTGCGTAAAACGCCGTCCAATACGCTGCGTATAGCGGACAAACAGTGTTCTCGGGTTTACCATCCAGAAGTGGACGCCCCATCCGTTGCGTTTGTAGTTGACTATTGGTCCGGCTCTTCCTTGGTGATAAATCCAGGCTAAGATCGTCACGCAGCTGCGTACGTCTAGGGTTCCCTTGTTAGGGATCTCAACGTAGCTACTTGGTCGGCCATGGAAGTAATATGAGCCGTACGGTAGACCATCGGGACCCGGGGTATACAGAACGTTCGAGTAGCGTGCGGGTGGGTTCCTGTTGCGTACCTCTCTACCGCTGGACGCTTTACTGAATGGAAATATAGCGACCGCAGGCACAGAACCTATTGACAAGAGAAATTGTTAACGCAATTAAATTTGAGGTTTGACTTTCTATAGCTATGAATCTATTACATGCCCTACTGGTCTCCTCCTTCGATTGGGAATTGGCGTTTGAAACGCTAACCTAAACGAAAGTATCGGATACACCTTTGTAAAACATGCTGTGTAGCGAACATTCAATTATATCTTAACTTGTAGTGACATAAAAATGCAAAATGTTAGTAAAGATGATTTTCAGTGAGGTTTACAATTTTGTTGCAGTATTTTGTAGTAAAATTGTTAAGTGAATTAAAAGAAATATGCTTATTTAAACAACTTTCTAAGGAAAAACAAGCAAGCAAGCAAACAAACAAACAAGGAAGCAAACAGAAACAAACAAGCAAACAAACAAACAAACAAGCACACAAACAAACAAATAAACAGATAAAACATTGATCTACTTACGTGGTCTTTTTGGTCGTTTCGTAATACCTAACAGAAATGGAAAGACATGTTTAATGAATGTTCAAGGTTGCGTGGCTGAGGTCACACGATTTTTAACAATATGCAAGTGAAAATAAAGGCACAAGGAGAGAGTACTTCTGGAAAAATCACTTGCTTGGAAAATCACTAGCTTAAATGCGTTCTCAGTTTCCGTAGACTACTGTACTCGCAGGAAGGACAGTTGGTCTTGTTAGTTCTGTAAGAAGCTGAACTTTATTTCTCTCTCTGAAAAGTAGCTTCAGGGAATTTGTTATTGAACAAACTCACTGCAAGATGGAGCTATTTGGCAAAAAGAACTATACGATAAATTGCCCTTCCATAGTGATTACAACATAACTATCCTTACCTTTGCAAGCCTTTTGTTTAATCGCTCTCACAAAAGAGCCCAAGTTTCTAAAGTTCGCTGTGAAGATGTGTCGTCGATTGCTGGCAATTTGAATGAGCTGCTTCATACTGATTCCTTTTCCGACACCCAAGACGAACACTTCCACTCCCATGTTTCGTAACACCGCAGCTGGTCGACTAACTCTGTCATATGACTTGCCGTCTGTCATCAGGATCAACACCTTACGACGGTTGCTTCTTGCAAACAGGTACCTCCTGGAATAAGAGAGTGCCCTACCGGTTTTGGTTCCTCCCCCGGGATACTTGATTCTGGCAATCGCCCGGCGTAAGCTGCGGAGACCCTTGTATTGCCCGAAGTAGAATACTGGGATAACGCGGTGGGAGTAAAGTAGGATTCCTACTCTGGAATATCGAGGAGATATGGTAAAGGAACTGACTAGATTCTTGATGAAGTTCAAGCTCCTGATGAAATTGGCACGACCCACGCTTCCTGATCCATCTACAATAAAGCCCAGGTCTACGCGAGCCTTACAGGCTGTAAAAATAAACAAACAAATAACAGAGTGTTACAACCTTATTCTAAGACATTCTAAACACAAAGTTTTCGATGGTTGCTGGTAATTAGATCTGATTAGCCGCATTGTGATTTGATGAGAAAAACTCACAAAATTACAACTAAGAAATTTTACTCAGATTCGATGAGCTCGTAGCCCTTGCAATTTTGCTTTAGCTCGAAAATTCACTTTTGCGACGTTATAAGTGAGTGGAATAGAGTTTGGATAAACATGCTTTCCTGAATGGAGACTAAATCGCCATGAACTGGTTACTTAACCAAACACCAACGACGACAAACAGTTATTAACAGCAAGATATCAAGCTAGAAGTCACCTGGTATTTTGTATGCGTGAAAAAAAGGAAAAAAACGTGAAAAGTTCTGCATCTTGTAGTATCGTTTTACCTGGCAGAGCTGGTCGTGGTTGAGGTCTCGGACGAGGCCGAGGCCGAGGGATGGGCCCTAAAATGACAAACAAACCAAGATTTAGATTTAAAGACTAGTATAGGTTTCTGTAGCAAACAAAATGCGTTCCCTCCATTTTCGAGATTGCCAGGTATGATGGCTTAAGCTTGAAGAAACTTCTACAATTGTTTGGACCAAGAAAAGGCTAACCAGATCCACAACTGTACTTACTCAATCAGTGCCACCCCTCCCCACTCTTGTTTACTTTCATTAAACCTACTTAACCATTTAGAATGTAACACCTGATCTACTTACTTCTTCTGATAATGATATACACATCGTTAGCCCAGGGTCCTCCTCTTCCATTCTTGCATCTGTTTGAGCGGCCATATCTTCTAAAGGTACGATGCACCAGAGGACCAGACCAGCATTCCCCTCCGTCCTGGACACCAAATGCTCGGTAGCCTCTCCTGGCAGCCAAGAGGAAGCAATGCATGACAGCGTCCCTTCTCCGTCGTAAATTGCCGAGAAGTCTGCCCATGGCTCTGCGGGATGTGTCTTTGTAGCAACCGGTTCGTTTAAATAGTCTTCCTGTTGGGCGTGGGGGTGGGCGTGGCTTTGGAAGACCTGGCAAAGTTTGATTGATGGGCAAGTATATTTAATCAGTTTCAATCATTCACTAAAACTTTGTTGGCTTTACAGAAAGATTGACCAAACACTACCGATGTTTCCATGCGGTCTTTACGCCAAATAAGGGAATACAGTAATTTACAGAAATTGAGGCATACAATGATTTAGCCAAGTCGGTTTTTCCTTTTCTGTTAAAACGAGATGAGGTGCAAAGCAGTTCAAATAAACCTGAATTATGCTCACATTGCTGACATTGTTGCGTTAAAAATAGTCGTCGTGTAACATGGCACGTGGACGATTTATAACAGAACAATTTGAAAGCGCTTCAAAAACATGCAACATTATTGCCCGAATTTTGTTGGAGTTGCTTCGTTGACTTTTAACGCGACATCGCGTGATATTGGAGCGCACGAGGTTGCGTTAAAAATCATCTCGTGTAACATGCTGTTGCTGCTCGTTGTTGCAACAATGTTGCGATAAAAACTGTCTCGTGTAACATGGATTAAAAATCGCTATTAAAAATCGTCCCGTGTAACATCACATTCAAAAACATGAAAATAACTTACCTGGCACAAAACATCTCTTTGCTCGTGCTGCTATTTGTCGCGTATTCAAAGCGACATCGTACACTTGAAGACAGGAAATCCTTCCACGGAAGTACCGCCCATCACCTATCCGCACTCCCATCCTCACGGGATAATTTGTAGCCAACCTGATCCTTCCTATACGCTTCCGCGCAACCATTCTTCCACCGACGAACAACTTGGCCGTCCCAGTTTTGTGGTCATAAGAAGCGCCTACGTACTGCCAGCGGCTACGTTTAACTGTTTTGCTTACCAAAGCGGCGGTGAAGTCTCGCGTTTTTCGCTTGGTAAAACGAACGAACAGCGCGCGGCGTCCAACCATCCAGAAGTGTACGCCCCATGAACTCGGGTGGTAGTTAAAAATGGGTCCAGCTCGACCCTGATGGTATACCCAGGCCAGAATGGTGATTGACGTCCTCGTATCCAGTTTCCCGAAGTTCGGAAACTGTACGAAGCTGTTTCGTTGCCCCAGGAACTCGTAGCTTGTTCCGCGCCGTCCGTCGGGACCTGGCGCTGGTCGAACATTTGATAAGACACCCGGTGCGTTTCGGTTGAAGCTGATATCACGCGCTTTTGTGCGAACATTTAATGGGTACACAGCAACGGCTCTGAGCGTCCCTAATTCAGAAACGGATAATAGAATGATCAAATTTTATTAGAAACACTCGGATGTAATACGATCTCAGTGCTTAATACCTATGGAAATATCTTGTAAAAGTCTTGGCCGGCGAGAATGAACTTCACGTCATGTGACAAGCGGTACGAATGACGATATGCAACTGGAGTTAACGAGGTACAACACAAAGAATGAAACGCGTCAAAAACAAAAATTAAAATTAAGAAATATTGTACAAAAATAACCTCCGAATTACCTGATGGTCTGTGTGGTGACGGTGGTTTTCGTCCTCCTTTAAATACAAAAAAAAAAAACATCAATGAAACACGTTAACCAGCATAGGGGATTTATCGTGGCAAATACGTCAGCAGTAATTTTATGCACGGAGCTACAATCTAATTTGAAAGGTTAAGATAACTATAGACCTTCAGGGATTTAAACATAATAGGAAATCTTTGTAATTCAATTACGCGAATGAAGTTTACCGTGAATAATCCTTAGGGCGCCCCGTGTTTAATTAGAACACCCCTAGATATTTATCCACGCTCGATATCTTGCGATCACTTAACAATTTTCAATTAATTAATTTTTTTCAAGAAGCTATTAACCCAGATTATATATTTTAGCTTTATGGCAGGAAAAATATTTCCCTACACACCAAAATTATACATTATTCTGCAGTATTACAAAATGGCTATTTTGGAAAGCACCACAAGGGCACATAAAGGAATCATTTTCAGAAGAGCTCATACCTTTGCATGCTTTCTTTTTGATAGCCTTTATGATAGAGTTTAGGTTTCGGAAGTCGACCGTGAATACGTGACTTCGGTCAGTCGCCATCTCATTCAGTTGCGTCATACTGTAGCCTCGACCAACACCAACCGAGAAGATTTCAACATTGGCGCGTTTCAGCGCCCGCGCGGGTTTTACCACGTGGTCTTGGGATCGTCCGTCGGTCAGGACAAGAAGGACCCTTTTCCGACTGGCTTTACCGCGGTACAAGTATCTGAGGACATCCCAGAGGGCCTTTCCTGTTTTGGTGCCTCCACGTGGGTACCTGATCGACCCCACAGCTCTCAGTACTTGGTATGCGTTGCTGTAACGTGTAAACGAGAAAGTCCTTCGAGGGGTGGACGAGTAAACCTCAGCCGCGATGCGAGTGTATTGACGCGAGATCCTGAAATTACGGATCACGTTTTGGATAAATGAGAGGCAGCGACGGAAGTTTCCCAGGCCAACACTACCAGAGCCATCAATGAGGAAGGCAAGGTCGATTTTTGTTATGCACTCTGGAAAATAAATACAAATGTTTCTCAACGCATACCAATGCAAGACCTGCCATTTTCCAAATAGACACTTTTGTGTTAAAGTTTAGCGATTTTAAATACGCCCGAGGAAAACAAAATAGTTGTAGTACCATGTACGTGTCGACTGAAACGGGCTTCAAACAATACATTCGTTTGAACATTTATTGTCACCCGTCAACAAACGTTCCACTGGAATTTGAAATTGTTTTTCAGTTTATCTATCTACTCCACAATCTTCACGTTTATCTTGCCATTCCTGTTATGAAAGTGAACTGCTGCAATACTGCTGAAATTCACCGATAGCTTATGGCTTCAGAAGGAAATCAGGTTAGCAATGTCGTGAAGCTCATGGTAATATTCTCACCTCTTCCAGGCTTAGGCCTGGGTCTCGGTTTCGGTCTTGGCAATGGCCTCGGTCGTGGTCTAGGGCGAGGTCTTGGACGCGGCCGAGGCCAGGGACGAGTTTCTAAAGGAAAGGAATACAGTATTAGCAAACTTACCAAGAAGGCAAATGAATAAATTACTAAGATACTGCTACGCACACCTTGCCTCTTTTATTGCAATCTACTTTTATTGATTTATTTAGATTGGAAAGAGCCATCCATCCAGAAGCAAAATTCAGATTTTATTCTATAGCCTGGCAATAATGAAATGCGATTTCTTCTGTCAAGTCTAACAGAACAAAGACTATTAATCACAACTTACTTCTCCTAAAGCATCTTCGTTTCTTGGAAATGATTTGTCGGCGGGACAGAGCACCATTATACACCTGCATACAGGAGATTCGTCCACGGAAATATCTCCCGTCACCGATACGAGCTCCCATTCTCACCGGGTAGTTAGTCGCCAACCGTATTCTACCAATGTACTTTCTCGCTGTGAACCTACTATTGACAAACAACTTCGCTCGACCTGTTCGTCCGTTGTAAGATGCACCAACAAACTGCCATCGTCCAGGGGTGACACTTCTGCTTACAACCGCCGCCGTGAAGCGCCGTCCTCTACGGCGCGTAAACCGCACAAATAGCGTTCTCGGTGAAATCATCCAAAAGTGCACACCCCACCCATTCGGCATGTAGTTGAAGATGGGTCCTGCGCGTCCCTGGTGTAAGATCCACGCTAAGAGAGTGATAGAACGTTTGGTGTCTAGGCCACCGCGGTTGGGGAAGAGGATATAACTGTTGCTTCTTCCGTAGAACTGGTACGAGCCGTCACGTGTTCCGTCTGGTCCTGGCGCGGGACGGACATTAACGGTTATTCCACGCGCATTGTTACGTGTACTGATATCTTTGCTTTTCGTGGCTCCATTGAGTGGAAAAATGGCGACAGCTTGAGTTTTAACTGGTAAGAAAGAAAGAAACAGTTAGTCAACGTTGTAAATGCCATATTTTTGTTGAGAAAGGTATGTGTATTCCAAATTTGCGGTGCTTCTTGTCACGCCATCTATAACTCAAGGAAAAAAAATAAAGTAATGAAATCAATGCGGTTACTGCTCATCCTCGGTAAAAGCCCGCCAAACTCACCAGTGACGTAAAATAAATAACGAACAAGACAACCAGAACCACGAAACAATATACAAGAGAAAAACAATAGCTCCAAAAAAAAAAGTCACAGATTGTTACACCGAGGTAACCATAGGAACAAACTGCTGATTAACAAAACAAACATGTCGGTGAAGTCCCGTACTTCAAATTTTCGAATTCATGAACGAGGTGTTTCATTTCATTTCAAAACAAAGAACTAATGATGGCAAACACGAAATGCAACATTCATCACCGCTAGTATGAAGCTATAAAAGGAGAATAAAACAAACCAACCAACAAACCAACACTAACCTTTTGGCCTGACTGGTCTAACTGGTCGTATTGGTCTACCCGGTTTTGGCTTGGGTCTCACTGAGACAAAACAGAGAAGCGACACCACAAGGTTAAAATTATATAGAATATGTACGAAGCTTCTGTAAATTCTTCTCCTTTTTAAAACAAGGTAATAAAATTGTTGTTGTTGTTGGAACAGTGAATGAGGCTATTTTAGGAACAAGAACGTAGCTAAAAAAGGTTTTTGTAAGGAGAAAGTATTTCTTTGCCTTGACTGAAGTTCAAAATATTTTACGAAAAACAATCTATCACATTCCCTAAACAATTGATGAATTTTCTAATTTGAAAATTTTTCGTCCCTAGCTACCACGTTGCCAGCCAGGGGAAATTACCTGCTCTGAAACATCGCTTTTGACGAACCAAAATCTGATTTCTGTTTAGGGCTTGATTGTAAACCTGCATGCAGGAGATTCGTCCTTTGAAGTATCTTCTGTCTCCAACACGCGCTCCCATCCTGACCGGGTAGTTGGTCGCCAGCCTGAACCGCCCAACGCGCTCGGTCGCCACAAACCTCGAGTTCACGAACAAACGGGCTCTACCGGTTCTGTAGCTGTATGTTGCACCAACGAACTGCCATTTTCGGGCTTGGACGCTTCGGCTGGAAACAGCACGAGTAAAACGCCTTCCTCTTCGCCGCGTGAATCGTGCAAACAACGTTCCTGGTGAGACCATCCAGAAGTGGACACCCCAGCCATTTGGCATGTAGTTAAAGATGGGTCCTGCTCTACCAGTGTGGTAGATCCAGGCTAGAAGAGTTATAGAACGCCTGGTGTCGATTTTTCCTCGGTTGGGAAACTCCACGAAGCTGTTGCCACGACCGTAGAATTCTATTGATCCGCCTGGTAAATTGTCCGGCCCAGGGGCGTATCTGACTCGACCCAGTCTTCCGCGTGGATTCTTTGAGAAGCTTATGTCTCTTGCTTGGGTATTACGGTTCAACGGATACACAGCCATAGCTCGTCTTATAGCTGATACCGGTCAAACAAGAAGAACAGGTCTTACTCAAAGCAATTAAGAGCAAATTACTGCTTTCAAACAGTGAAAAGTGCGAAATTAATTAAACCCCTACAAAATATCTTTTTATACGCGCCGTAAAGGAGGTGCAGAAGACGAAACTTATAAGCTTTTCTACATCTAGACTTAAATTGTAAATATATTTGTAAATAGTGGTATTTCTTAGACTTTTTTTATATTGCTTTATCCATTTTTTAGTTGGATATAAAGATGTAAATAGTTATGTTTTTAATAGATATTTGGTTTATTTTAGGAAACGCTATTGGGTTAACCTCGTGTTCCCTTTTCATGGTGCGTTTATAACTTTTCTTTTTTTTTGATAATCAATAAATTTGTACTGTGTTTGTATTTGAGCTTATTTGTATAACTTCAAATTCCGAGAAAGAGACAATGGGTGGTTAGGGGATGTTGCGCCAAGTAAACATTGATTTGAATATCTGATTGGTGAAGAACACGGCATATTATCTGTGGAAAAGAAAAAAGACAACAAGCCTACAGAAATTCCAAACATGGATACCTGTGATTCTACACACTTACCCACTGGCTTTGGTGGCCGGGGTGGTCTGGGGGGCCGTGGTTTTCCGGCTATAACAAAAACGATGGAGTGAAAAACTGAATAAATTAAATACAATGATTTTCTTTTCACTTCAAAAATTTTGTAATTATCCTACTCCAGTCAACAGCTACACAACAAAACAACACGGAATAAATGAATTAGATTATTTTTGTAGTAATCTTAGTCCTCAAGCTTCGTTCACGTCCTAATTTGGAATAAAAGGGAAACATCGGATGATCAGGGACTGCAATTTGATGGCCGCTCTCCTATCGGAAGCAAACCTTTCTAGATACGATCCATTTTTATAACCGGCAACTTCATTGGCTCTTCATAGTATCCCAAATCTGATTGGTGTAGCTAGTGACGTGCATACATGAATCGCTCGCTCACTGAGTCACTCGATGTATAGTCTGACGACGCGTAAGTAGTATTTTTTTATACTTACTGCAGCTATAAAAATTGACTACCTGCACAAGCCCTTCTCTTGATAATCCTGACGACAGATCCTAAGTTCTTGAAATCAGCAGTGAACACATTCCTCCTGTTAGCTGACATCTGCAGAAGTTGTCCCATACTGTATCGTTTGCCGACTCCAAAGGACAGAATTCGTACACCTCTTCGCCGAATGCTCACAGCAGGACGAAGGACATTGTCGTAAGATCGACCATCGGTCATTACAATCAAGACCTTGTTTCTTCGCCTGCTGGAACGTAGGACCCTTTGGTAAGTGTACTTTAATGCGTAGCCTGTTTTGGTCCCTCCACCTGTGTACCGAATGCGGCCGATCGCTCGTAGCAGAGAGCGTCGATTGGTGTAACGGTTGAAGCCGAAACTCTTGGAAGGACGCGATGAATAAAGCACGACAGCAAATCGGGTGAAGCTTCTCGAGATAGTGAATACCCGCGCCATGTTTCTCACAAAAGCGAGGCAACGGCGAAAGTTTGTACGCCCAACACTTCCGGAAGCGTCGATGACGAAAGCCAGATCGATTCTGGCTGGGCAAACTGAAAGACAAAGGAGAAGTTTCAAATAAGCGAAACATGGAATCAAGTAGGTGCGCTTTTATGGACTCTCTCAGCGGAGTATCAGTTGTGACTGAGTGTGGTAAGTAAGGCGGGCCCAATTGGTAAAGGTGGATCGTTGATCCCCACGAGAAGAAAATCGCTCATTGGGCTCAGTCTGCAGCTCTCACAACAAATCAAGAAAACTCACTAAAAGGTGTTTACATTAATTAAGAAATACCTTTTCCACCAGGGTATGGACGGATGGGAGGCCTGGGCCGGGGTCTGGGCCTTGGTCGAGGTGGCCTGGGCCGTGGCGGCCGTGGAGGTGGAACTGTAAGACGAAAAAAAGAAAGAAAAGTTGGGAAACTATTCTATTTATTCGAAGCATATTGTCAAGATAATTTAAGATATTAAATGAGAAGTTCCACATTTTTACTGAGGCGAGTTTTACCTAACAACTGGACGAACGCAAAGTATATAAAATGTGAGGATCAAACTAAAATCTAATCGTGTTAGCTTAGGAAATGTATAACGCTATACAAATTCGAATGGAATTGTTCAGGTAGCAGCTATCGCGAGGTCTGACATGAATGGTCGCCGAGAGGACAATAGAACAAATAAAAAGGAACAATGCCCCTAGTCCCGAAAAGAAACGAAACGGATGACCATTAGAACTACAAGCTAACGAGAGCTGCTGCTCAAGGGAATGAAGTATCCCATAAAATGTCACAGTGTAGTTAATTACTTAACAGTATCCTTCATAGGTGTCTTTTTCACACATGCAGTACAAACAACAACAACAACAAAAAAATACAAGACAAAGGAAAAAATACATTAAACCGACAACTACCTCTCTTAAAGCATCTCGTTCGCCTCGCAACGATCTGCCCGGCCTTTAAAGCCTTCTTGTACACTTGCATACAGGAAATGCTTCCTTGGAAGTATCTCCTGTCTCCAACTCGGGCACCCATTCTAACAGGGTAATTAGTAGCTAATCTTATACGCCCGATACGTCGCGAGGCAACAAATCTGTTTTTAACAAACAGTCGTGCAATTCCAGTGCGGTAATCGTATGTAGCACCGACATATTCCCAAGCCCGATATCGAACTGTGCGACTTGTTACCGCGGGTGTAAAACGCCGCCCTCTTCGACGCGTAAAGCGTACAAACAGCGTTCTAGGTGAGACCATCCATAAGTGCACGCCCCAGCCGTTTGGCATGTAGTTGAAGATTGGTCCAGCACGTCCGTAATGTTTAATCCACGCCAGGAGCGTAATCGATCGCCTCGTGTCTAGTCTACCGCGATTCGGGAACTGGATGAAGCTGTTGGCTCGACCGTAAAACGTCGTTGCCGTCCCGGTCACGCCGTCGGGACCTCGCGTGTTCCTGACATAGCCCCGTCTTCCTGGCGGGTTACCATTGGTGCTGACGTCTCTGCCGCGTGTGGAGGAACTGAGAGGATAGACTGCACCGGCGCGGCCAACGGCTGTGGGACAAAAATAAACTTAGCCACGGGATAGGACAAGGAGACAAACAAACCATGCATTCTTCCAAAACTGCTAGCAATAAAAATTGCATTAAAAACAGGAAGCAAAGAAAATTACACCTAAGGAAACAAGGGAAAAAACATTGAGTAATGAAAAGTACTATAATATAATTTAAAAACATACCAGCAGGTTTTCCAGGTTTCGTTGGTCTAGCTGGCTTGGCAGCTGCAAAGAATGAACGAAATGGCGCTTTCATTCACTAACAACTAACCCCCCAAAAATGATGCTTTCTGTTAGTGCTCAGAAGCGAGATAGAATGTTCGTGGAATTTCACGGCTGAGCATAACCGCGTCTAATGCAACTTGGTTTCAGCTAACAAAACCCCAGCTTTTCATAGTCTAATATAATTAGAGACTGTCGAGAGAAGAAGGCCAGAAATAGGACTCTGAAGTATATTCCAAAGTACATGCATTTTATGAAGAACAACAGATGAACTTGCACCTATGCTTGGAGGATAACTGGCATCGTAGCAATGGCGTGGCTATCACGAGGTTGGTGCGGATACTTTTGACAAATAATTCTCTTTTCGAAGAGCACTTATATACTTCTAGTTGCATCATTACTATGCGCATTACGCGCTTTCACTAATATTTAAACAGGATATCTTTCTTCCTTTCCGCTATTCCTTACCTTTACAAGCCTTCTGCTTGATAGCCCGTACCACAGATCCAAGGTTACGGAAGTCAGCTGTGAAGACATTTCTGCGACTACCAGTCATCTGTAACAGCTGTCGCATGTTGTACCGTTTACCAATTCCAAGTGAAAATACTTTCACTCCACGACTGCGCAGTAAGGTGGCAGGACGCCTTACACCATCTTGTGACCGACCGTCGGTCATCACTATCAGGACCTTAGATCGCCCTCTTCGGGAGGCGGACAGGAGGCGAGAGTAGGCATAGGACAGTGCTGCTCCAGTTCTGGTGCCTCCTCTGGGGTATCGGATTCTATCAATGGTTCGGAGTATGCTATTTACGCCGCGATTTTGGTTGAAGCTGAGTACTAACTGTGATCGCGAGGAATATAAAACGATGCCGACCCGTACGTAACGTCTTGATACTGTGAACGAGCGAACCATGTTTTTGACGAAGCGGAGGCATCGCTTGAAGTTTCCTCTGCCGTAAGCTTCGATACTGCCAGAGCCATCGATGACGAAAGCCAAGTCAATTTGAGCGCGACAAACTAGGAGGAAGATGAACATTTATTTATCAGTAACAACTCGTATTGCATACGTTTGATGAAACCCTTTCACCAATTTAGACCTATATTTTCTCTAACCTATTTCAGAACTGACCCAAAACCCTACCCAGATACCACTTTGCTTTACGCAAATCTTTTAGAACGGCTTCAACTTCCCGTTGTTTTTTTCTGAACATTATACATTTATATCTCACTTTTCGAGTGTTGAATAGCAACAATTTTTTCACTTCTGAACAAACGCACAAAAATCGCACGATCTCAGAGCAAAATGGCCAAAATATACACCCTATTTTGTGCCAGAAACGCCCCACAAACGGCACCTCTCGGCCCCCCGCATATACTTATATAAGGGAATAGTCCCCTTATGGGTGTTTTAATAGTGAGCACTTTTTGTTAAGGTTTGCAGGAACCCACTAATAAATTGTTATTAAATTCTAATAAATTGTTTAACTCTTTATAATTATCAGCATTGAATAGCTTATTAATTTTAGACTAAGATTGACAACTAAACTTTGCACATCCCCGGGAAGAACTTAACATGCAGAACACATCCTTACCTCGTCCACCTGGAATAGGAGGGCGGGGCCTAGGCCCGGGTCGGGGTCTGGGTCCTGGCCTTGGGCGTGGCCTCGGTTTTGGACGGGGTCGAACTGCTGACAATAAAAAGGTCTACTGGTCAGGTGACCATGGCAAACTTTACATGAACTAACTTTACAATGGTGTAATGTGGTTTGACAGATTGATCCTCGGCTCCGTAAATAGAAACGTTACGATTTACGTGTCGGCATAACCGAGTATCCGGCGCTATCATAAATAACGGGATCAAGAGGCTAGGGGAAGGCTATGCTGACAGAAATGTCCCTGGCTCTCCAGGTTGGAGGTTGGGCATAGGACAAATCTCCCCATTATTTCATTACGGAAATCGAATAGAGTTAGAATATGCCTAAACCGTGTGTAACAGTGTCATTTTGGCGCATAAAAAATGGTAGCGGCCTCGTTTAGTGTTTGCAAAAATGTCATAATAGTGAAAAAAGGAAAAACATTCTCTCTGCGTAAAGGAGAGTTTAGCTGATACTTATACGATCACTGTCAGCAAACTAAACCAGGACAAGAAAGGTTCTAAATAAAGCTAATATGTTTTTTTAGTATTTCGCTACAAACTTGAAATCAAATCTCGTATACGTATAGCTGCAATTGTACTTAAATCAACAATTAACCATTACATGGACATTGCCATTTTTGACTGACCTTTTCTGAAGCATCTGGTTTTGCGAGCAAGTATCTGTCTTCTCGTCAGGGCCATTGGGTAGACCTGCATACACGAGATACGTCCAACGAAGAACCTCGAATCACCAAGACGTGCGCCCATTCTGACAGGGTAGTTAGTAGCCAATCGTATTCTTCCGATATACTTTTTCCTCACAAATCGATTCTGGACAAACAGCCGAGCTTGTCCTGATCTTCCGTCATACGTCGCAGCAACAAGCTGCCATCGATTAGGTCTGACTCGCCTGCTTATCACTGCTTTGGTGAAACGGCGTCCTCTTCGACGCGTAAACCGCGCAAACAGCGTTCTTGGGGAGATCATCCAGAAGTGTACGCCCCAGCCGTTTGGCATGTAGTTGAAGATGGGTCCTGCGCGTCCTTGGTGATAAATCCACGCCATAAGAGTTATGGCGCGTTTAGTGTCCAGCTTCCCACGATTTGGAAATTGGAGATAGCTGTTGGATTTGCCAAGGAACTGGTACGAGCCGTCGCGTGTTCTGTCAGGTCCTGGCGCGGTCCTAACGTTGCTTAAGATTGCCGTTGGATTCTTACTCAAGCTGATATCACGCCCTTTCACTCCGCCATTCAGGGGATAAATGGCAACGGCACGCACTGAGTGAGAAAAACAAAAGATTTCTTTAGACGATGAATCCAAAATGTATGGCAATTGTCTCAGTATATCGTTCGCTGGTATTTCGTGTCTCATTTTTGTCTTTTCAGCCGCCGTTTTTGGCGCTTTTGTAATAGTTGTTGTGTTGCTAAAGGTCAGGCTGCGTGGCTCGGCTTGGCATGGCTAATCCAAGCGTTCTGATTACTTCGTTCTTGGTCAGAATTTTGCCACACAGACCATGTGTACGAAAACGGGTAAATTCCGTGAATTATTCATTTGTTTTCGAAAGCCGACAAATTCAAATTTGAAACTAAAACTGTGGAAAGTAAACTTGTACAACCCTCGCACTCGGTTAGTAAGAGGTTAGTATTTCTTTCAGTTGTTCATTAGTTTGTATCGAAGTGATTCCCACTGGGGCATTCGGTTTAGCTAAGCGAAAGAAATGAAATTCCGATTTTATGCATCCAGCGGTTCAAATGCATATAACTTACAGATGGTTCACAAGTACATATAACTTACAAATGGTAAAGTTTACCTGGTTGGCGTGGCCTAACAGGTTTTGGACCAACTGGTTTTACGGGTTTGGCTCCTGGTTCTGGATGGGACAACAAACAAACAAAAGACAGTCACACCAGTACAAACATGGTATTATAACGACCTAAAATGTTTCAATGAGAGGTCCATTGGTAATATCACTTGATAACAGCGATCTTAGCCTCATGCCGAAAAAAAAAACCTGCAACAACCTTGGCGATGTAATCAGTGCCATGATTTATTTTTAGTAAGTGACTTGAACTTAGTTTACACGTTAAAATTAAAAGCCGGAATGGGAATTGACAAGATAGCCTGCGGACACAGACGGATTTCCGGCTTTTGTTTCACGACGCCGCTATTGAGAAGAAGGATTCGAGGTATTTATACCTCCCTTTCAAGATACGGGTAAGAGCAAATTGAATTCAGCTGACACAAATCAAAACAGGGACCTGGTCTACAAAATGATGATTGTTAAAGTTTACTTACCCGAGCATATACGGCTCACGATTTTACGGGCAGCCGTTCGCAGGGTTGCAAACTTAGAGGTGAAGACATGCCTGGGTGTTCCCGCAATCTTGCCCAACTGCCGTCGGCTGTACTTGAGACCTATTCCAAGCGCGTATATGGAGACACCAGTTCGACGGAGTCTTCTGGAAGGGACGATAACATCATCGTACGAAATACCATCGGTCATGACAATCAACACCTTCTTTCGTCCGGGGTGGGGATGGGGCTGGAACAAGTATCGGGTAGCCCTCCTGATGGCCAAACCAGCCCGAGTTCCGCCGTTGATGTAAGGGATCTTTTGAACGGCGTTCATGACTTCACGCCGGGAGAAGTAAGTGTCAAATTGGAACACGGGCTCAGGTCTGCTAGCGAACACGACCACGCCGACATGCGTTCCGCGTCTGGAAATAAGGAAGCTACCCGCCACTTCCTTGACGAAGTCTTTGACGCGCTGGAAGTTTCCTTTACCGTACATCTCGATGCTGCCAGAAGCGTCGACAAGGAAGCCAATATCGACCTTGGCTTTGCACACTGTGAAGGAATGGAAGAGTAAGAGGACAGTCGCGTTGTAGTCGTTAATTACTACCATTTGCAGTGGATTTGAAATAATTATCTCTAAATGAATCCAAATAAAAAAATACATTTTAAAAGATGCATTTTACTATAACTTCAAAGATTCTCCCTTCGCTCCTTGCCTAATTTTCATTGACGATAAGCAGATAGACGCATGCCAGACGACGCCATCACGTGCGGATGTTGAAGTTAAACGTTGCCAAAGTGTTTACGGTTGAGCGATGTTAATACTTAATAACAGGGCAGAGCCATGAACACCTGACGTAATTTTGCTGCGAGTGTTAAGCGCTGGAATATCTACAACAAATTTGGCTTCCGCACGACAAGAAATACGTAGTCGAGATATCACTGCGAAAACAATGGTATCGTTAATGGTGTGAGAATGCTTCCGCGTACTTACTTGGTTTTCCTGGACGGAATGGCACTCCACCTGGAACGACTGGTCGACCGGGTGTTAGAGGACCTAGCAAAGAGAAACAGTTGTAAGTCAATAATGAAATCATACTTGCAAGTTTAACGGGTTAAATATACTTTTAGTTGAAAGGTATTCGGTGAGCGTTGAGCTGGAATACCTGTGCGTTATTGCTGTACGCATGTGTTAGCACTTGAAATAGTTCTGTAAATGTGTGCGTGGCTAGTAACTCAATAAATGAAATATTTGCTGGCGAATAGGATTTTTATGTTTTTCCCTGATGTTGAATTGTGTTGTTGCGTTACGGGTTGCGTGACAACATCCGGGCATGTGACGAGAGGCCATGGGGCTTAATCAAAGGATGTCCCCTCTAGGGGCATACGTTACTATTGCACAGTCAATTGCTGTCGCGTATAGTTAAGGTTTACCTTTCAAGAAACAACGCCTCTTTCGAGCTGCAATCTGCCTGGAACTCAAAGCCATCCCGTACACCTGCATACACGAGATCCTTCCACGGAAGAAGCGACTATCTCCTATCCGAGCCCCCATTCTGGCGGGATAATTCGTTGCCAATCTAAACCTTCCAATTCGCTTTCTTGCAACCATTCTGCTGTTAAGATACAATTTAGCAACGCCTGTCCTTCCATTGTACGAAGCGCCAACGTACTGCCAGCGTCTGCGTGCAACGCCGCGGTATTGAACGTGAGGGGTGAAGCGCCGTCTTCGTCGACGCGTGAAACGGACAAAGAGCGTGATAGGGGATGTCATCCAAAGGTGTACGCCCCAACCGTTTGGCATGTAGTTGAAAATGGGACCGGCATTACCCTCGTTATAAATCCATGCCAAAAGGGTGATAGATCGCTTTGTGTCCAGCTTCCCGTTGTTAGGGAACTCGATGTAACTGTTTGGCTTGCCCAAGAACTGCGTTGCAGTGTTGGGACGTCCGTCCGGACCAGGAGCTTGTCTGACATTACCAAGTTTTCCAGACGGATTGGAGAACACGCCAATGTCTCGTCCCTTTGTTCGATACGACAACGGGTACAACGCCATGGCACGCAGGTAACCTTTGAAATGAAACGTTTGAGTCATTCCTGAAAGATCGTAATGAGGTGCTTTGCGGAATCTGTGGCATTGATAAATGCACATTAAGGCAGACGAGGTACGCGCACTGATCGAAAACTTAATAATGAATGATTGGCAGTGAACGGTTTGGAAAAAGAAAAACAGTCATGTATGTTACGAAGAGACCCTTAAATTTACCTGGGGTGCAAACGCTGATCGTGTGACGATTGTATATCAAACACAAATATGGATATTGCATGATTAGTGTGCACAACCCTGAAATAATGGTCCATAAATCCCTTGGCGTCCCGTCCCGGGAGCTAACAATATTTCTCTGCTACAGAAACCGAAGCAAATAGCCCGTCTGGTGAGTATAAGTTCGCTATTGTATATATTAAAATATTAGAACGAGTGAGATGTACAAGAGTTTGGATGCTACGTTTCCTCATGGGGGAAAGGGGGGGGGGGGGGGTGGGTGGCCGGGAACGTTTTGTTACTTACGTGCTGGACGAGAAGGTTTTCCGGGTTTGCTGGGTTTGGCAGCACCTTAAAAGCAGTGATAAGAAATGTTACTGATAAGCGAGCCCTAATGCAGAACCTTTCAAATAGAAATGAGCATTACTTCGTCGTCGTCGAAGTTCATTTCATTTCGATATCGAATGGTTTGCACCAGAACAGATCGGATGGATTCTGTTCATCATGGACTATCATAATAACTCATATATTCGACTCCTAATCTGTCGCTATCATTACATACCACCTGTATCCCAACTGACTGCACCTGAGATCATTAATTTTTATCTCAATTCAGACCCCCAGATTTAAACCACGCTATCTCATTACATACACTAAAATATTCTTTATCGAAGTAGACATTTCTGTAAATAAATATAATCTATATACTGGTTCCTCGATTACTCGATCGCATGAATAAATATATATTATGGTCCACCCTATATTATTTATAAGATGGTAAACACTTTAAAGGAGATGCGTCATAGTTTGTGCAATTTAGCAAATTCGACATCTGTCATCTGTCTCAATCTTCTCCATCCTTAGCCATCCTTGTTCCTTCAAGTTTGATTCAGCATGACCTCTTTGGTGATTTTCTTTCTTAGTATTGAGGTTTCCTAAATTTTAAGAGTAATTTGGTTCGTCCGGTTACCTTCGGTTAATTTCGTTCGGTTACCTGAGCACGCCTTGGTCTTGATAACCCTGACAATCGATGGTAAATTCCTAAATCCGGCCGTGTAGACATGTCTCCGTGATGACGCTATCTGGAAGAGCTGGTTGATATTATATCGCTTGCCAATACCGACGGCTATTAACTCCACGCGCTTTCCTTTTAGCGCGCGGGCCGCTCCGCTTACGCGATCCTGGGAACGCCCATCCGTCATTACGATCATCACCTGCTTTCGGCTACCGCGCCTTCGCCTAAACAAAACCCGCTGGGCATAGGACATTGCTAGCCCTGTCTTGGTACCACCTTTTGGGTATTTGATTTTGTCGATAGCTCTCAGGATATCTCGCTTCCTGCTGTAGGTGTTGAAGCTAAATATAAGCCAAGGTCGGTACGAGAAGAGTACTATGCCGACACGAGTGAATCTCTTGGAGATCTTGAAGGAAGCAACCAATCTTTTTACAAAGTTGAGACAGCGTTTGAAATTCCCTCTACCATATGCCTCGATGCTTCCGGAACCGTCAATAACGAACGCCATGTCCAGCTTGGCCTGACAAACTGTAAAGAAATAGTTAACCGCGAGCAGTTAGCTGAAGAGAAATCAATTCATTTGCGCACATCCATAGGCAACAAACACGAGGCAAAGAACGATTAGCGATATAATTTATGGAAAGATCACTTGAGGAATTATAGCTTCATAAACAACTTCATCAACCGTTTTTACGACCGGGAAAAACACAAACGCGTTTAAAAGAAAACCGTAGTGCCTACATTACTTAAATGGTAATCATCGTTAAAAGGTAGAGAATTGAATTAAAAAGGTACAAAAATACCTTTTCCAGCTGGACGAATTGGAACACTTGGAACGCCAGGGACGACGACTGGACCTGTTAAAAGAAAACGAGATTAGTTTGTGCCACTTTCGACAATGTAGATATCCAAGGATACCATGGACATTTTGGAAAAGAAGTTTAGTAACGTTAACGAAAAAAGTAACTTGAGTCTTGAGTCGAAAAACACGCGGCGCTTGACTAAGGCGCGTGCGCATCACGTCTTCTACTTACGGCTGTCTGGTCAAAATGAAAACCATGGCTCGTCTAGACTCTTCTGCTATGTCGCCGAAAGTTAGCAAAATTGTGCGATTAGGGAAATAAATAGAACTTTAAAAAATGCATTATTAAATTCTTCTTTTATTTAGAACTGTCGTTAACAAACGATGCATACCTTTCCTAAAGCATCTCCTCTTTCGACGCAAGATCTGCCTTGCTTTAAGGGCCTGATCATACACCTGCATACAAGAGATTCGCCCTCGGAAATACCTTCTATCACCAACACGAGCTCCCATTCTAACAGGGTAGTTTGTCGCGAGCCTTATCCTTCCGATGTATTTACTCGCCGTGAACCTTCGATTTACAAACAACTTCGCTCGCCCTGTCCGCGCGTTGTACGTTGCACCGACATACTGCCACCGTCTAGGTATTACCCTCCTGCTTATAACCGCTTTGGTGAAGCGGCGTCTTCCACGACGCGTAAACCGTACAAACAAAGTCTTCGGTGAAATCATCCAAAAATGCACGCCCCAGCCGTTCGGCATGTAATTGAAAATGGGTCCCGCGCGTCCTGTTTGATAGATCCACGCCAAGAGAGTGATGGATCGCTTCGTGTCTATCTTACCACGATTTGGAAATTCGATGTAACTGTTTGACCGACCAAAGAACTGGTAGGAGCCATAAGGTTTTCTATCGGGGCCTGGAGCGAATCTAACGTTCCTGGGGATTCCTGGCGGATTTCCAAACAAACTGACATCGCGACCACGTGTTCGCGACGTCAGAGGGTACACAGCGGAGGCGCGTGCGGGACCTGAAAATGGCGGGAAAACGAAAAGCTAAGCGTCAACTCAACAAAGAAAGAACATGTAACAGCTACAACACCTAATCTATTATACTAGTAAATCTAGAAAGTAAAGAAATTTGATATACATAGTTATTCTCGTGTTCATGTGAATACAACATAAAAATAACGCATTTAAGAATAACGCATGCATTCAAATATCCAAGATGGTGACCGCGCGAATTGTTCCTAAACCAATATTTTAGCGTTAAGGCGGTGGCAAACGAGGACACATTGTTGCGGACACAAATGTTTCGCTGTTTGTAAGCGCGGAACCGTGTTGCGTACACAAATTCTGCACCGTAACGTTGAAGTAAACCGGGTGTAAAGTTGGCATTTAAGCCGCAACTTTAAGCGCTACCATAAAGTTGCTTAATTTTTTTTATTAACATACATATAGCAGTATTTGCAAAAAATATTAATCTACATAAAAATTTTAGTTTCTTTAAGCAAGCTTTAATATGAGTGTCAAGCTGGCAGAAAGGTCAGCGCTTAAGATGGCTTTACACCGTAGTAAAGACATCTTTTTGTCGACATTCCGCTGTTAGTAAAAGCAAGGAAACTGATTGAGTAAGCTAAACTTACGAGGAGGTCTCACTGGCGGTCGGGCTGTAGGCTTTATATAAGGGGGTCTGGCAGTAGGTTTAACAGCTGCAAACACAACCAAGAGTTGCAATAAGTAGATTGACAATAAGTGTATTGGGTATATGAAAGGTTTGGTGTTATCTAACAACGATGGCAAAAGTAAGAGGCAAATAATAGATAGTTCTTTTAGGGAAGTTCATTTTTGGGAAAACCAGAACAGAACGAAGAAACGAGAAAAGAAATAAAGAAACATACAATACATATAATTGGTTGCAGAATGGCAAGTAGCTTGAAAGTAGCTTAAGAAGTCAGCTTTTAACACGGTCAAACATTTAAATTTTCATTATTCAACTTCAATTAAGGTTTTGTGCGCCTTCCTCCTTCCTTGGGAAAAAAAAGGAAAATGAAGGCCTAAGTGACTGGGGCGGATCTAGGGGGAGGGTGCGGGGGGGGGGGGGTGTGGGCACCCCCTCCTGAGATGACCAGTGGCTTCCTAATACAGCTAGTAATCTGCTTACGTCACCCATCAGTTACGTCATTCCTTAGTGTTGCACCCCCTCCTGAAAAAAATCCTGGATCCGCCCCTGAGTTATGAACCTCACCTCCCCCAACCTTATTAAAGCAATAAAGGGTACAATTTAACTCTTTTACTTCCCCTCTTTCGAGCCAGAAAAGAGCTTATTTTAGTCATCCCTTTCCCTAGTTGCGCAAATGTGGATCCGCCACTAGCAATAACATACCTTTACAAGCTTTCGACTTAATCACCCGCACAATGTTCGGTAGATTCCTGAATCCCGCCACGTAAACATGTCTCCTGGTCGATGCTATTTGTATGAGTTGTCTAATATCATAATTCTTGCCGATACCAATAGCAAACGTCTCGATTCCTGCGCGATGTAGTGCCAGGGCTCGTCCACGCACTCGGTCACCGGATCTTCCGTCAGTCATCACTACTAATACGGGCTTTCGCCTCCTGCGCCTGCCTCTAAACAGATACCGCTGAGCATACGACAAAGCGTAGCCTGTTCTTGTCCCTCTCCGGAAGTACGGTATGCGGTCAATGGCTTTCATGAGAAGTCTTTTATTGTTGTATCTGTTGAACCCAAACACTTTTCGTGCCCTGCTGGAGTAGACAACAGCTCCTACGCGGGTGTATTTTCTTGAGATTTTAAATGAAGCAACTAATCTCTTCACGAAGTCGAGACAACGTTTGAAGTTTCCTCTGCCGGAGGCCTCGATGCTTCCGGACGCGTCGATGACAAACGCCAGGTCAATCTTGGCTATGCAAACTGTAGAACAAAGGCGAAATAAAACGATCAACAGTTATGTCACGTGTGATAGTTATATGGCATGATCATTAGAGTTTTTTAAGTGTTTGTCAGAAAAGCAAGGTGTAGGGAAATTTACGATTTCGATTCATTGAAACGCTACCACAGAAAGCTATAATAATATTATCATTTTTATTGTTTTAGTGCTACAGCATTAGTATTGTGATGTGCTTGAGGAGGTAGGGTACAATATTTAATTCATATTTGACGTTGTATAAAACTGCTATGTTTTAAGAACATAACAAAAACATCAAAAAACAAACAAGCAAACGAAAACGCAAACAGGTCATTCTCAACAACAAAACAATAGGCCATTTTACAGTTCTGTGCTTAGTTACCAAGCCTTTGAGTGGAATTGAGGCTGAAGGTGACCTTGCATAGATACAAACTCTCTTGCTTTTGATATGTAAATCGTTTTGTTGTTATGCTAAACAGTTTCTGGTCTCTATCATGACAAGGTCACCCTGAGCCTCGCTTTCATACAGAGGCCTGGTTACATTTCACAGAACTGTAAAATGGACTATTAGGATGTTTGCGGGAAGAATAGAAGACAGATTGAATCTTTAACAGTAAATTAAACTAGAATCAATTCGGCCAATTTTTAAAGTTGCGACACTCCAGACATAGTTCCCTTAACGAATAAGGTTTGCAAATGACACGATAAAGGGATGCAATAAACAGGCCTCTTTTTTAGTCAGGAAAATACACGTTTTTCTCAATTAACGCTGGAGCAGCAAAAAGAAGCAAGGAGAAACAAACAGTTGTCACCTGGTCCAGCTGGGCGAATGACTGGTGGCACAATCACAGGACCTGGAACAACAATAAAAAAAAGTCTTGAAAATCTTTCGTTTTTTTTGCCCAACGAAACAAAGAACGTTTTTGCTACATAACAATTAATTAACTGATAGCTTCTGAGATAACAATTAGAGTCCCCAAATAGAAGGCCTCATTAGGCACGCTGAAATATTTTGACACATAGATCTAGATAAAGTTTATGATGACGATGAATCAGCTTCCTGTAACTAACAAAGATAACTCCAAAATAATTTGTGGATAAGAAATAAAACCTTTCAGTGGCTGTCATTGCATTAGCAATTTTGTTTAAAAAGAAGTGTTAATAGCTTCTCTACTCGAGAAAATTGCGTATGTGTTACCTCGTGTGAAACATCTCTTTTTACGTCGCAGAATCTGCGATGACGTCAAGGGTTCATCATACACCTGCATACAAGAGATGCGTCCAAGGTAGTAACGCTTATCGCCAACACGGGCCCCCATTCGGACAGGATAGTTTGTGGCCAATCGTATTCTTCCAATGCATCTGCTCGCTACGAAACGCCTGTTGACGAACAACTTAGCGATTCCAGTTCTACCATCGTACATTGCTCCTGCGAACTGCCATCGGCGAGGTGAGACGCTCCGGCTAGTCACAGCTGCGGTGAAACGCCGTCCTCTACGGCGCGTAAAGCGTACAAACAGCGTTCTAGGTGAAATCATCCAAAAGTGAACGCCCCAACCGTTCGGCATGTAGTTGAAGATGGGTCCTGCGCGTCCTTCGTGGTAGATCCACGCCAAGAGAGTGATGGACCGCTTAGTGTCCAGTCTACCGCGGTTGGGAAACTCGATGTAGCTGTTTGGCCGGCCAAAGAATCGTGTCGCAGTGTTCGGTCGTCCATCAGGGCCTGGTACATACCTGATGCTTCGCGGGATTCCCGCGGGATTGCTGTATAAACTGATGTCGCGACCACGTGTGCGTAACGTGAGTGGGAACACAGCTTGAGCCCGTGGGCGAACCACTGAAAAAAATGACATATACGTTTGAAATTTGTGATGAATCAAAAGTACTATGTAGGATTTGTGGTAGAAGTACAATTTGTAACTTCGTTGGCTACTATATAATTAACTAGAAAAAGAGTAAAACTATATTATACAACCAACGTTTAGAGAAAATATTTGACCTACTGTTTTTCCGCGCGCTAAGGGTATTGATGACTCAAAATGAAGTATTCAATTCGACGAAATCCAGTTTATAAACATATACCTAACTACGAACACCGGAACAGTAATATATCAATATCAACTAGGTGACCGCTAAAAATGGCACACAGTTGAAATTAAACCAAGGACTGTAGCGTGATACATATGGTGTAGTGCAGGCGCGAAAATTGCTTGGAAAAGAACACGAGCCATTTTCTCGTACGCAAGGTTTGTTCTGAAAATAGCCAACTCGCAAGAGACAAAGCACGCAACCTAACACCTACATGTAAACTCCACTAACTATGATATAAATTTCCGGAATTATATACTGCTAATTGTAGATAATTGTGAATTTAAAGCAAGATCTGTCTAACTCATTGGTTGACTCAGAATCCCTGCAATATTACTTAACTTGTTCGTGATTAAGTTCCTTACCAGGCCTAACCGGGGGTTGACGTGGTCGTGTTGGACGAGCAGTCGGCCGAGGTCGAGGCCGAGCGGGAAGTGGGTGTACCCCTGCAAAGCATTGATAAATTACGTTGTTGTATAAAAATGAAATCATATTTACAGTATATGTAACTTAAACTTAGTCGTGTTCTATTGAAAATCCGCGAATCTGATTGGTTCTTTCACTGTTTTCTCTTTAAACAATTATAGCCCGAATTGTTATTGTTATAGCCGAGTTGACTATCGTTCACAATAAACGATGGCGAGTAGTCCTATTGTTTCTCAAGGGATTCATTCTAAACGCTACTATTTTATGCATTTTTAAGCCAAAAACCAAGAAAAATCTTGCCTTCAAAGAGCAACCGGCGCACGCGCAATCGTTTTCTTTCAGCGGAAAGAAAACAGTGGGAAAACCAATCACATTCGCCGATTTCTACTAAAAAAGTTTATTTGTTAACTAGATTTAGACAGGCCGATAGGCTCTATGCCATTGCATAGCTACTTGTTTAAAAAGAAATGAAAATTGAAGACACAAGATTAACAAAAATGTCAAAATATTATTTTGTCAAACTTGTTAAAAGGAAGCTTAGAAAACACCAGCGTGAACATCTGTCATACAGAATGTCACTTACCTCTGAAGCACCTTGACTTTCGCTTAATGATCTGCCATCTTGACAGAACCCTTCCATAAACCTGCATACAAGAGATCCTACCACGAAAATATCCACGGCCTCCAGTTCCCATCATTGCAGGAATGTTGGTGCCAAGACGAACCCTTCTCAACGTCTTATTAGATACAAGTCGTCCGTTAACATAGATCTTCGTTTGCCCTGTTTTCCTTTCATAGCTGGCGGCTACAAGCTGCCATCTACGATACCGCAGAACTCTGCGCGCTCTGAGTGGGCGAATTCTGGTGTTTCGCGATCCACGCGGGATAATTCTCATGGACAAACTGCGCCCTCGTCCAACAGAGAAATCAACGCCGTATTTGAAGATTGGTCCCACGCCCTCTGGGTAAAGCCACGCGATTAACGTGATAGCATTCTGCGCATCCAGACGACCGCGATTGGGGAATCGGATGTAGCTGTTTCTACGGCCATAAAATTGGTACGATGTTCCTGGTCGTGCATCAGGTCCTATAGCAGGCCGTACGTAGCCAAGGCTACCTGGTGGGTTACCATAGAGACCAACATCTTTTCCTCTGGTCCGAGATTGAAGAGGATAAATGGCCAGGGCACGGGCAGGTCCTGAGGTGTAAATTGAAAAATGTTTAATTGAGTAGCGCTACATTTAGTGCGGTGGGCTTGATGTCTCATTTACATCTCTCTTTACTCAAAGAAACAGACGGCTGAAAGCGCTTTGTTTAAAAAGAAATGAAAAATGAAGACACAAGATTAACAAAAATGTCAAAATATTATTTTGTCAAACTTGTTAAAAGGAAGCTTAGAAAACACCAGCGTGAACATCTGTCATACAGAATGTCACTACATTTAGTGCGGTGGGCTTGATGTCTCATTTACATCTCTCTTTACTCAAAGAAACAGACGGCTGAAAGCGCTTATTTGTCTATGAGCTGTAACAACCCAGCGACTAAATTACATATTAGATCGACTTTGTTTAACGAGGGTAGCACTTGATAGTCTTGAGACTAAAACGTCTGTGGCTCTCGAATTCCTGACCTATAAATGGATCGAATTTAGAGGTGTTGGTTGTTGTGGTGGAAAACACGGGAACCCGCTCAGAACAAGGAAGAGAACCAACAACAAACGCAACCCGCACATGACGCCGGGTCCGGGGATAGAACCTAGGTCACATTGGTAGGAGGCAAGTGCTCTCAGAAATGCGCCATGTCTGTTCTCCCTGACAACAACAACAACAACAAATGGAAGTAGAGTGGTCTCTTACCGGGTCTGGGAGGTCGACGTGTAGGCGGCCGCGTCGGTGGCTTGGTATAGGGTATGACTGGCTTCACGGGTGGCGTGAATTTATCTGAAAGTAAACACAAGGTTAGGAAGAAACGAGAATTAAAGGGGGTAATTTACCAAGGTTGAAAACACCAAATAGATTCAGAAGAAAAGGGATGGCTTTAAGATTTATAAAGACTGTGACTGGCAAATGTGAAGCATTTAGACGAAACTTTTCCAGATTTGCCATCTATGGCAGAGGTCATTGAACGGACACAAACTTGCGTCTGTAACTTTCTACTTGTTCTAGTTCAGCTTCTCTTTTCTTTATTTCGTTCTTGTTTCCGAAGAAGACAAGATTTGATTGAAAGTCTGTGCTTTTAAACATGCCAACTGCCTGCATGAATGCGCGACTTGTTGCGGTGTTTTCCTTTAGAAAAAAAAATGCATGTCTCTTCTTCTCTAAATCAGTACTACCGTGTTACACAAATGACCCGATTTATTGGAACAAGTTTCTCTAGAAGGTCTTCACTTAAAATACACCCATTTCCTGTAAGAACGTGCGAATTGTTGGGATCTTTCAAATAGGAGGAAGTGTTTTCTCTAAATCACCAATGCTGAGTTACGCGAATGAATTAAATAAGTGAATAAAAGTAGATGGAAATAAAGAGCAAAGGTTGTTACGAACCTGACTTGCAGATCTTCTTTTTCATCAGAGTGACAATGGACTCAAGGTTCCTGTAGGCAGCTGTGTACACATGTCGGCGGTCAGTGGCGATGTACTGCAACTCACTAAAACTGTAACGCCTTCCGATACCCACAGCAAACGTTTCCACTCTCGACCGCTTCAGCAACGCGGTTGCTCCGCGAACGTCATCCTTGGACGCCCCAGTGGTCATCAAAACGAGGACCCTTTTCCTGGAGGTCCGTCGTATGATGCTCGTGTAAGAGTACTGTAGCGCAGCCCCAGTGTAGCGTGCACCGCACACCAGTTTCATGTTGTTGATGATTCTGATGATGTAGGATTTTCTGGCGCTGAAGCTGAGTAGGAGTTTGGGGGACTGGGCGTACAACACCAAACTTATTCGGACTCTTTTCCCCGTGATACGGAACTCGCCGATTAAGCGAGTCAGGAAGTTCTTGACTCGAAGGAAGTTAGCTTTGGTGAAACGGTCGTTTTCGCTGCAAGCGTCGATAACAAACGTGAGGTCGATCTTTGGTTTGCAAACTGAAATCGGAAACAAAATATATGAATTTTAACACTAAACAATACTTAAAAACTAAACTTTAATGATTGGGTTATTCAATTCTTGAATTTCTTAAATTTTTCTGCAAAATGTCACTTAAAAGAAAATACATGTTCACTTATTACATAATCATTTTATGGTTTTCTTTTATCTCTGAACGAAGAGCTACGTCCTTAGCCTCCCAAGCAGACGTCCTTTGGGCTTCGTCACTCGTTCCTTCCCCACGGACGTCTGCTGAATCGAGAGTCCACTACCGTTCACAGGCCGTTTAATCCAATTAAAGAAAACAATCAATATTGACTCACTGCATGACAGCTATCCTATCACATGCTGCGAATCGTTTTCCCAAAACTGGTAAGTTACCTCTGATTGGTTCGTAGCCGTGAACGGAAGTGGACGTTCGATTCAGCAGACGTCTGTGGGGAAGGAACGCGTGACGAAGCCCAAAGGACGTCTGTGTGGGAGGCTATTCTGTCCTTGGACACTAATCAGAATCTTGTGTTTTTGCATGAGAAATTGAAAAAAATTACCTTGTACAACGAATTCTGCAGGAAAATGATTATAGTGTTCGGTCTGAAGCGATTTTGTCGCTCATTGTGGATGGTTTATAGGAAACAAAATGTAGCAGTAAATAAAGTGCAATCTAACCTTTTCCCTTTGGTCCTGGTGGCCCACCTATTAAGAAATAATAAAACTATAAACCATTTGTCAAACAAATCAACTGTACATAGTCCAGAACCACGTTTATAAGTTTAAATTCTAACAAACAAACAGGCAAAGAAACGTATCATCGCGCCAAGTTAACGTAAACGTTACGCACAGTAGCGTAAATGCTTTACGGCATAGCGTAAAGTCAGATAAGCAACGTTACGGAGATTTAAGCCAGCTTTAGCTTTCCGTCAATCTCGTTTTTCGTGCTGTGAAACAGTCACACAGACAGACAGACAGACAAACACTCACGTCTAAAGCAACGCTTCTTCCTGCGTGCAATCTGGTTAGGGTTTAGCGCGACATCAAACACCATTACACACGAGACTCGTCCCCGGAAATACCGCCTGTCACCTATCCTGGCGCCCATTCTGACGGGATAATTTGTGGCAAGTCGAATCCTTCCGAGCCTCCTTCGTGCTATCAATTTACTATCAAGGTACAGCTTTGCGTATCCCGTAACGTAATCATATGTAGCTGCGATATACTGCCATGTGCGTGGTTTTATCACACGACCGAGTAGCGCTGCCGTCGATTTCCGTCCTTGTCGACGCGTGAAACGTACAAACAGCGTTTGTGGCGACACCATCCAAAGATGGACGCCCCAGCCGTTCGGCATGTAGTTGAAGATGGGACCAGCACGGCCTTCGTGGTAGATCCACGCCAGAATCGTAATCGATGTTCTTGTGTCGAGTTTCCCGCGGTTTGTAAACTCGATGTAACTGTTCCGACGTCCATAGAACTGGTACGAGCCACCCGGTAACTTGTCAGGGCCTGGTGCCGAGCGAACGTATCCCAGTTTGCCTGGCGGGTTGCCGAACACGCTTACATCTCGGCCCCTTGTGCGGGATGTCAGTGGATAAAATGCTGAAGCCTTAAATGGCCCTACAGTAAAATAAATATTTCAAACTCACTTATTGTTTTTGTAGGAAGTAATTTTGTTTTGAAATTAAAATAATAAAAAAATTAAACAGAAAGTAAACGACGCAAAAAACGAGTCAATTCTAATGCAAACGTTTTGAAAAAGGTTACTTTCTGAATGCAATCAATAGAACTTATTCCAAAATGGCGGCCGATAAATTATGCTTTTACATGCATGTTTAAGAGGCCCTTCTTACCTCGACAGCATGAGCAAAATTCAAATGAATTTTAACTTACAAATGCGGCTTAAAGGGCCAACGTATATGTGTATAAATCAGCAGCCATGTTGGAATAATGTGTAAAGTTGCGTCAGTTGTTATATTTTAAAGCATAAACGCTCACTGATGTAGTAAACAACTACGAGTGCACGCAAAAGAGGTGTGGCTTTCCAAGGCATCATCTTTACTTGGTCTTTAAAACCTCGGGCCAAGCTTGTACTTTATACTAAAATGATCCCTATACACAAGAACTGCATCATAACAGGGTTACTCGTCCCTGAAGCAAAAGTCATTTCTTCGAACGAAGTCTTACCTTTTGGTCTTGTAGGTTTTGTTGTCGGTTTTGGCGTCGGAGTTGTTGTCGGTTTGGTTGTTGGCACTTTTAAAGAAATCAAGCACAATGTAAGTTTGCTTCACTGCTTCATCAAACAGTGCTATAAAACAGACAACAAATCACAATACGCCCTAAATTTTGTTTTTTCAAATCAGAACAAATAATCATAATTATTAAATAGTAGTGCCAGTATATACCGAAGGAATGTCTTGTTGGACACTTGCCGCTTTTAACATGACATGCATTTCAATACATCTAACTTAGGTAAGGCTCAATACAGTGAACTACTTACAAGGCCTGAAGCACGTCTTGCTAGCCGCCAAAATTTGTTTCCGGTTTAGAGCGCGACTGTAAATTTGCACACAGAAGATTCTTCCCTTGAAGTAGCGTTTGTCGCCGCGACGCGCGCCAATCCTGATTGGATAGTTTGTAGCCAATCGGAATCGTCCGATGCTCTTCACCACAAGCAGCCTCGAGTTCACCCACAGTTTAGCGACTCCAGTCTTGTAGTTGTACGTCGCACCAATGTAATTCCACGCTCTGTAGCGAATCTTTCTGCTCGTGACGACCACCGCCTTTGTGAACACGCCATCTCGGCGGACGAACCTGGCAAACAATGTGCGCGGTCCCACCATCCATAAGTGGACGCCCCAACCGGGTCCTGGTTTGTAGTTAACGATAGGGCCTTTGATGCCCTCGTGATAAACCCATGTCAGAATAGAAATTGAGGCCACTGTGTCCAGTTTTCCGTTATTTGGAATTTCTATGTAACTGTTAGGGTTGCCATAGAATTGAGTGGCCCCATCTTTTCGTCCGTCTGGGCCTGGGGCGATTCTCACTCCGACTCGTCTTCCGGTTGGGCATCTGCGCGGGCTGATGTCCCGTCCTCTGTTGAGTCTATCCAGTGGGTAAACAGCGACCAGTAGAGGAAGAACTGAAAGAAGGAAAATGTGGAGTTGGTGATCAAGTACAATTGGTATGTTAAGAAGAATAATGAAATGAGGATGGGCCTTGTACGTGAACATATTAGCGAGGATTAGCGAGGGAGGTCGACTTGACCACCGTGATTGCTTTAAACCATAATTTAAGTCAGTCAGTGAGACAGAAAGATAGACAGACAGGCACGCAGACAGACAGTAGTCTTGTGAGAGAGAAAAATATGTTGACCTTACCTGGTGGCGGAGGAGTGGGTGTCGGTCGGGCTGATGAAAAACAAAGTAAAAAGCAATATATTAATATCAACATTGAGATAAATGATGATAACACTATCAGAGATTCATGCGATAAATGAAAAAAAATGCCATTTAGGTCTAAGTAAAACGATCTTAATTATTGCATGTTATGAACTGTAGACTCGTATAGGAATTATGATGTGTGACTAAAAAGTACCAGAGAGCAAAGAAACAACAAAAAAACAAAATAAATAAATAAATAAATAAAAAAAGACAAACCTCTGAAACATTTCTTTTTGAGAACTCTGAGTTGTCTTCCATTCAATGCTCGATCATAAATCTGAAGACAAGCTATTCGACCGCGGAAAAGCCGTCGATCTCGAGGCTTTTTCCCTGATATAGCCGGGTAATTTGTCGCCAGCTGTATCTTTCCAATATTCCTCTGGGATATAGGTATGGCGTCATTCCACAAAGTAGCAAGACCTGTGACGTAGTCATAAGTTGCCGCTATGTAGTTCCAGGCTTTTGGTTTGATCCTCCGGCTTGTAACAACGCTGATGGTTTGCAGGGATCTAGGCACGAACTTCACCAGGAGTGTGCGTGGATTCTTCATCCAAAGATGTACCCCCCATCCCCGCGGGAAGTAATGGAAGATTGGTCCGCTACTCTCCGGGTAGACCCACAATACTATGGTGAGGGAATTCTTTGTATCTAGGCAGCCTTTGTTTGGGAAGAATATGTAGCTGTTTGCAATGCCCTGGAGATAGTACGATCCAAGCGGAAGACCGTCCGGACCTGGTGCTGGCTTCACGTTGACAAGTCTGACACCTCTGTTGCGGTTGATGCTGATGTCTCGTCCTCGTGTCACGCCATTCAGTGGGTATATAGCTCTCGCAGCTGCTGATCCGGTCACTGAATAACGAAAAAAAAAAAGACAAAAAAAGACAAAAGTGAAATCAAACAAACCATTTTTGGTACAAAAGGCGAGGCACATCAAAGGTTTTTGCAACATCAAGGGAAATCTTTGTAAGGCAAGTGTCAAACAAAATGCATAATAAATTGGACAAGCTGTTTCTTATAACAGTGGCATTGTGCTGGCTCTAAAAGCGATCGAACTGTAAAGTGACGGTAATGCTTGCAATCCATATAAGAAACATCGTGTTAGTGATGTGTTGCATATAATCGTAAAGGCTGTTATTGTCAAAATGTACAACGTTAAAAGAGGCAGTAGAGAACTGTTGTGCGATTCTGGAAATGATCGTGGATTCCTACTACATGTATGGAAACGCCCCTGTTACCCGCACGGTCAACCCATAAAACTACAATACCTGAACAAGCTTTTACGCGTATGGTGTCCAACACTGCAGCCAACGTTCTTAGCGACGCCGTGAACACGTGCAGGCCATTTGTAGCGATCTTGAACAACTGTTTCTTGCTAAATCGTCTACCAATGCCGACAACAAAAACTTCAATTCCCATGCGCTTCAACACACGTCCGACTCTTTGCACTCTGTCAATTGACCGTGCGCTTGCAAACACTACAAGGACGCGCTTGCGACCACATTGTCGCTTTCCTCTAAACAGATATCTACGCGCGTAATAGAGAGCTCTACCAATTCTTAAAGGGCCCCGCTGTAGGCGGATTCTCTGTATAGCCCGTAGCATGGAAGATGCCTTGTAAAACCGGTTGAACCGGAACAGTAGCCTGGGTCTTGACGCATACGTTATCATGCCTACGCGGGTTTCTTGAGAGGAGATACGTAGTGTGTAGAGAAGTCTTGCGATGTATCGTGCAAGCAGTCTGAAAGCACCTTGACCTGATCGTCTCAAGTTGTAGGAGCTGTCGATGAGGAATCCTAGATCCATATTCGCTCTGCAAGCTGGTTAAAAATTGAAGATATAAATATGAGACAATACGTGTTTTAGAGACAAGAATGATGTAAAGTGGATATAAAAAATGCGAAATGGTGATGATAGTAGCGCACGTAATGACACAATAATTCAGTTTAAACTACAATTTTTCACAGATCATCCACAAGGGCGATAATCTTATCATTAACGGTACAACATCGCATCTGAACGTATTACAAATGAATGGAATCTACAGGACAAATGAAACGAACTGCAATGCAACCCGCTTTTTAACGATTATTAAAGCAACTTTTGTCTAGAATGTTTGTTTCCTAAAAAGCCTCGAGACTCTTTATAGCGAACCCAAACTTTGCGTAAGTTCTAGCGTAATAAAAGGTCTCCAGTTACCATGTTTAAAAAATGAAACGTGACGTCATGTTTGGTACGGTATTTGCGAGTGGAATCTAAGGTCTACTATAGTACTAGTTTTTAATGCATAATATCATAGTTATGTACTAAACTACACAATAGTCCGTTCAGACTTGTTTACTTACGCCTCGGTGGGGTTGGCCTGGTAGGTGTTGGTCGTGTTGTCGGTGTCGTTATAACCTCTGTTTAAAGGAGAACAAAGATGACAGTGCTCAGATAAAATCTCAACATAAACGTTAATTAAGTTGCTTTAAGTAGAAGGAGGAATCTTTAACCAAAAGATAATTTTCTTTTGAGAAGAAATAAAGCAAGCAATAATGAATAAAAACTACAACCAAATAACCAAACAAATAAATATTCAACGAATCCACAGACCACCAACTAACCTAAAAAACGAAAAAAAAAAAACATTGTAAAACGATAATTAGTATCACTTTCGATCATAAAGGCTTCTTTGCTTACTTGTCTTCAAACAAAGTCTCTTTGCGGCTTGAATTTGTACTGGGCGAAGGGGTACGTCGTAAATCTGTACGCAAGTTATTCGTCCACGGAAATAACGCTTGTCCCCAATACGAGCTCCCATCCTTGCCGGGAAGTTCGTAGCCAGTCGGATTCGGCCGATTCTTTTTCGGGCAACCTCTTTGTAATCGATATACAATCGGGCATATCCCGAACGCTGATCATACGTAGCGGTGACGAAATTCCAGGCCTTGGGCTTAATGAGGTTTGTCTGCACCGGCGCTGTAAATTTTCGTTTACGCGTCACGAAACGCACCATCAAGACTCGTCGTCGGACCATCCACATGTGCACGCCAAACCCGTCAGGCTTGTAATTGAAGATGGGGCCAACCGGTCCATCCGGATTGATCCAAGCCAGGATAGAGATGGAGTTCCGGGCGTCCAGTCGACCTTTGTTCTGGAACTCGATATAACTGTCTGAACGACCTTTGAACCTAAAGGAGCCACCAGGCCTTCCGTCTGGACCAAGGCCAGGTCGCACATTTGCCATGCGTCCGGATGGGTTTTTACTCCTGCTGACGTCACGGGTATTGTAACGAACGTTTAAGGGATAGAACGCCATAGCCGGAGGCAGTGCTAGAAGAACAGGAAGAAACAGAAGTTATTTATCACGATACCCAGTCTTAGGGTCCCAAATACCTTTTACGTGAAGCGTGATTGGAACTATTTATGTTCCCGAGAAACGTGATTTTTGCGTGAACGTGAAAACAGTTTGGTTGTTACTCTTGAAGCGTGAAAAGGCGTGAAAAGGCCAAATATTGTTAGGTGATTCGATTTTACAAGGGGGTATAGGGGACCCTCTAGTCTCGCCAAAGGTTAATCCGAAGGTTAATCAGCGGACAGTAACATAACTTTGAGAGCACTTTCACGAGAACAGTTACACGATAATTTACTGTTGCAGTAACTTACAAATAGAATAAATGAATGTGAAGTCAAATACCTACCAGGGGAAGGTTTTGTTGGTGTATAAGGACCTGCAAACAGTCACAATACGATTAGCAAACATGAAAGTCGCAGACGAAAATCAAAGAATCAAATATAGATCTATATGCATATTTACAGCTATGCATAGCATAAACGGTTCGGTTGATATGCGAGGAAAAATTGAAAGAAAACCTTTCGCAAGTTTAATATGAATACGAAACGACAAAAAGAGGAATTGCCTTGGGGTATGGGTCTTGGCCTATGGGTCCTGTTAATAAGGGAGGTAAGAAGGAAGACATTTACTTCATTAGTAGTTTTTCGAGAAATTCCAACAGAGGTAACCCAGCAGCAAGGAAGAACATTGATAGCTGGAAATCTATTCATTGCATCCGCACTCAATCTGCAAATTCTACTTGAAGATTGCCATTAACTTACCTGGTTTATTACAGAGGTTCTTGACCTTTTTAATCTGAGGTCCAGTGAGGGCCTCGGAATAAACCTGCATACAAGCAATCCTTCCTCTGAACGTTCCACCCATATACGCGGTGGTTTTGGTCGCTAATTGTATACGTTTGATATTCTGCGTCAAAATCGGTCTTGAATCCACCCACAGTGTAGCTATACCGGTTCTTTTATTGTACGAAGCACCAACGTAGTTCCAGCGGCGTGGGTTTAGACGTCGTTTCATTAACACGCGTGTGGGTCGCCCGTTCCTGCGGATAAAGTGAACATAAAGCGTGTCCGAGCGCACAACCCAGAACCTTACTCCACGAAAGTATTCAAAGATCGGACCTCGCCCCATTGGTAGGACCCACGCTAAAAGGGTTATCGAGTCTTTGGCGTCTAGTCTTCTCGTATTGGGAAACCGGATGTAACTGTTTCGGCGACCAAGGAATTCTGTTGACTCGCCAGGTTGATTGTAAGGACCAGGAGCGTACCGGACGTTGTAGCTTCGGCCGGGAATGTTTTTGCCCGGGCTTATGTCACGTGCTCGAGTCTTGCGATCCAGTGTGTAAATGGCGATGGGTTGGGGGAAGCCTAACAAAACAAGACAAACAAACAAACACCTGGATTATCAAAGCAACAACAACAACAAGTAAACAAACAAGCAAACAACAAACGATCGAACAAACGAACGAAAACTCGCGGATACGGCAGCCAATAGGCAAGTTTTCACCCCAAAAACGTGCTTGATGCATTCAATTCCACGGCAACGCGTCAAATAACTGTTTAGCCATCTAAGCTAACTGTTGGGTTTCTTAAACATAATATGATGCCTATAGTTAGAAATTAGTAAAGACAATGTATTTTAAAAGAGATACGTGTATGTCTCCTAACACCGCGCTTTTTTAAAATACAAAAAACAAGCATACAGTAAAAAGCTAATATAGTGACATCATGTTTTTGCTTGCTTATTTAATTCAATAAGGCGGTCAGATCAGCTAAACACCCTGGACAGAACAAAATATTCGATGCAGGAGTTGCCAAAGACGTTATGGAGAATAGTATTCGTCGAACATACATACTTGGTTTTCTGGTTGGAGTCGGCTTTGTTGGACGAATGGTAGGACGTGTCGTTATTTGGGCTGGAGGAAAGTGATCAACAAACAATAAGTTTGCGAAAAATCAATGCAATATAAAAGCGCACACTCAGTACAACCTAAAAATACAGGAAACGTTAAAATTTCGAACGTTACCCAAAAAGTTAACAACGTCTAATTTGGCAGTTTCCTCTAGGAGTTGGAGAAAACGTCTCCTAAAAAGTACAACCAAAATATACAGGTACCTTTGCAAGCTTTCCTGACAATGCTCTTGGCGATACCATTAAGCGATTTTAAATTGACCATGTAAATGTGACGAGCATCAGTCGCTATTGTGCTCAGCTCGCTGTTCCTAGCTCGAGTCCCAACGCCAATAGCAAATACTTCAATTCCCGCCCGGTGAATTTGGAGGCTGGGTATCCTCACACTGTCATAAGTTGGTCCATTTGTCAGCACAATCAGTACCCTTTTCTTTCGGCTGCGTCTAAAGAGCCCTCCGACTACAAGTTCTAAGGCTTTCCCAGTTCGTCTAGATCCTCGGGTATAACGTAGTCCCTTGATAGCGCGATTCAGGCTGCGTGAATTCGTGTACGAATTGAGCCCGAATTGCATCCGAGCGGTTGATCCGTACACGATGACTCCCACACGAGCTCGGCTTCGGGAGATCGAAAACGAGAGGGAAATGAGTCCCACAAACTGTTTGATGCGTCTAAAGTTGTATCGTCCGCGTCTTCCAGAGGCGTCCAGGACAAAACCGATATCAATGGCTAAGTTGCAAGCTAAGATGCAAAATAGAGGATGGAGTAAGTATTACTAACTGGAAACCTTATCATACAGTTTCAATCGTTGAACAAAAAGCTACATATTAGCGACCAAGTTTTGGCATAACGTCCACGGGCGACCGTTCAGTATGGATGGTAAACGATCAGTCGATAACCATTGGATTTGAGACGTTCGTTTACTTCCGGGTTGCAAAGCATTTACAGGAGTACTGATAAAAACAAGATGAAACAGAATGGAACTTGGGAACCCTACACACGGGGAACTGCTCCGACGAAGGGCTAACGCTCGAAAAGTCAGCTCTTGGATCTCTTTACGGTGGCCAATTGACATTATCAACCCAGTTGATAAAACCAAATTATATTGGGAACCCTACACACGAGGCTGATATGATCATGCGATGGATCTCCAAATTTAGTTTAACTTGTGATGGAGTTGACCAATTCTCGTCCACAGAGCCGCTTGTCCCTATTAGCCGGCACATGATTCTAACAAAAGGGGTCCAATCACATCAGCCATTATAAAATCCCTGTCGCAAGAAAGTTTAAAACGATTTGATTTGATTGGACATCCTTTGTTAGATTCTAGTTAATCAGGCCCAGCCGGCTAAGAGGGACAAGCAACTCTGGGGACGAAAATAAAGTCGACCGCCAGTGATTGATATAAACTTGCGTCTGTCACGTGGACACTAGGGTAATGTCTCTTACTGCTCGTGTTAACGAGGTTCGACCTTTGTGGAGCTTACCTGGCGGTGTTGGTGCCTTTGTTGCTAGGAGAAACAAAGAAAAAAGTATGTTATGATACTTGAATATTGCAAAAAACGTTGTATTAACAGACGATCCATAAACGACATTGATATTGCTAGCCTGGTCTTGGTACATTGCTTGGTACTTAGGGCGCTCGTTAGAGAAGGGGCGTTTTTCCATTTTCGACATAAATATAAGAATGTATAAAAACACAGAAAGGTATATAATTTAATGGAATTGCGCCATCACATAAAAATACGAAGTTGGAACCACCGATTTTCTTAATGATCTCAATGTACTTTGCATGATTGCGTCGTAATTGGAGGACGGACCCAGACGTTGTAAGACTGTTTGGGGTATATAAGGGCGTGGGAGTCATTCGGGTGTGTAAGGAAATTTACAACTGTCAATTACAGCTCTTACTGGCTCCTGGACTACTTTAATACGCCAATATCGAGTTACCATTCGCCTTTGGGTGGAAAAGGGGTCTCCTTGCGAAGCCATTCGTCTGAAGAAGAGTTTCACCTCCACGTTCATTTTCATTCAAATCAAACTCATTTATCATAAGAAAAGTTTGATATGAGGATTTGTTTTGAATCAGAGGAGTAAGGCAACTCGGAAATGGCCCATTCTCCAACAATAAACTTTTATTTTAATATATTTGAGAAGTCTAAACTTACATTGTTGTATTTTCGCATGTGAATAGACCATAACTACTTCGTTTGCTCGACACTAAAACCACTTACGTGCAACAAAAGGTAGGCAAGCCTTATTCTTAATGGCGCCTAGTACACTACTCAGTTTCCTGAACCCGGCCGTGAATACATGCGCCGGACTTGACGCCATCTGTTGCAACTGGAGTCTTCTAAACTTTTTCCCAATCCCCAAGGAAAAGACTTCCACTCCCTTCCGCTTTAGACTGTTGGCGGGTACGAGTACATTATCTTGAGAAATGCCGTCCGTCAAAATAACAAGAACTGGTTTTCTTCCTCTTGTCCTACCTCGTGGGAATAAGTACCTAACGAGGTCAAATACGTAGCAAAGTAAGCAAATGCAGTACATTATATCACTTAAGTAAAATTTGCTTTTTCTAACTGGTGCTTCTAATTCTTTGGTAGCAGTTTGATAGCACCTTCATTTAGATTAGAAACAACCTTCATACTTTTTATTCTGTTATACCTGTAGTTAATAGATAGGTAGGTGGTAAGTTGATAATGATATTAATAAGGTTGATGGAAATATCGTGAATGAATAAAGTTATCCTTAGTTATCTTATGCTATCTCATCTCATCTCACGGGGTTTTATTTGACTACCAATTTCAAGACAATAAAGCAAGTTCATAACCAGCTCTCGACCATGCTTATGAGCGTATGAAAACACGATACATGCGTTGGGACACTATCTCTTTAAGGTGCCAACTGGGAAATTGGTGCTAGCGTTATGTGTTTGCATACCAGCCGCTATGTAGAAAAGCTCTAAAAAAATAGGAACCTTGCTCATTGTCGTCTCCAGAGCCCACGATATTTCTGGTCTGCTCCAGGGATCGAGACCCCTGGCTGGCACTTTTAAAAGCCAATCAGGTTTGTCAGATTTGAGAATGAGTCGCAGACTGCCGGTGTTGGAGGCTGACAAAGGTCTCGATCCCTGGCGCAGACCAGAAGGATTGTGCACTTTTTGGACGAGAATTGAACCCTGTGGTGTCTTTCAGTTGCCAAGTAAAAATATATACATACCTTGAAACATATCTCAGCGCTCGACCGAGCCTTGTTCCTCCATACGGGTACCTCACGCGATCGACTGCCTTGATTACACTTGTTTTTGTATAATAACGGTTAAAAGGGAATATGGGGTATGGCCGACTGGAGAACACTACCATGCCGACCCGAGTCTGCCTTGCGGAGATGGGGAAGAAACTGATTAGTGTTTTGACGAAATCAAGGACGTGCATAAAGTTTGTTTTTCCACGAGCCTGTATGCTGCCTGAACCATCCACAAGGAATGCCAGATCAACTCTCATGCGGCAAACTAAAAAAAAAAAAGCACAGCACCTCGCCTGACGTTAAGGGTTAATTAAAGAAGTTACGTCACGATACTTGGAGGATTTTTGCGACAAGCAAAATTACCCTGTAAGTGAAGGAAGCCTCAAGATAATAGTTTGCTAAGGAAGACTAATACTAGGATCATTTCGGTGAATCTTTTCAACACAAGCTTGTTTCAGCAAAACTGGTACCCTCTGTATTGTAAATTCTAAACACTCGCGAAACATGCAATTACTTACCTGGTGGTTTTGTTGGTTTAGTGGGTTGTGCCGTTGGAATAGGAGGCGAGGGGATAACAACTGTACACAAAGGAAAAAAAAACAGAGCAAACAGAATTTAAGCAATTTATATTGCGTAAAGTAAAATTTGTAAGGGTTGCCCATTCAGCTACATGGGTGGAGCCCTGGTACTAAATTAATATAACAATCATAAAAAGGTGTATAATAGTCAAATTAATTTAAATAGTTAAAATGGTTAAAAATTAGAAGACATGAAGTCGGAATTCCGTCTGACAAAACACCGTCTAATATAAAGTTAAAGATGACGGAATTCTTAAAACCCTTCTCTTTCCCAAGTGGCAAACAAAAAGCCCGTCCTGGTTTCCCTGTCTAGTTCCGTCTCACTTTACCATCTTGTTAGAGGGGGAAAATGGACTGATAAATTTGAGACGGGAAACTTGTCCTTCACTAGACAAATTTCCCGTCTTAAGACGGGCTTCCCGTCTGGGACGGTTTTCCAGTCCTTCTCTAATATGAATTCGGCAATTGAGTCTGAGCAGTGGAACTGAAATAGCACAACAGAAATGGTGATTGAGAATGAGACATAACTGGAATAAATCCATCAATATATACCAAGACAAACCTTCGCGGAAGCATTTCTTCTTTTTACTGCGAATCTGTTGGCCATTCATAGCGAAGTTGTAAATCTGTAAACAGGCAATTCTTCCACGGAATTTGCGCCGATCACCAGGCTTGCTTCCAATCACAATAGGATAGTTAGTGGCAAGCCCAACACGGAAGCGACCAATTCTGCGCTGGATGATGGGAAGACTGTCGAGCCAGAGGCTAGCCAGACCAGTTCGCCGGTCGTAAGTCGCTGCAATGTAGTTCCACTGGCGTGGTTTTATCTTTTTGTAAATCGCTTTCACAGATTTCCCCGAGCGTGGTGTAAATCGAGCGAACAGCCTAAACTGGCTAATTATCCAAACGTGAAGACCCCAGCCTTTTGGATTGAAATGAAGCAGCGGTCCAGAGCTCTCGGGGTATACCCACATGATGATGGTCAGTGAGTATCTTGTGTCAAGGCAGCCGTTGTTGGGGATCAGCACATAGCTGCTTCTTGTTCCCCTAAAGGCAAGCGCTCCCCGAGGATTATTGTCAGGACCACGCGTGTAGTACACTCCAACAAATGTCGCGGGGGGATTCACGTAGGTACTGATGTCGCGGTTCTTGGAAGCGCTGGTAAACTGATAAACTGCTACTGCTCCTCGACGAATCACTGGGAAATGACATTATAAACATAAATTGTATGCAAAATCCTTGAGAGAAGGAATTAGAAGATGGCACACTTTGTTGTCCCAAAACATATCATGTGAAAACTCAGATTGGCAGAAAGGGGAGATGTGTCTAAACAATTGTGGCGGATACCGTTTCAAGGAGAAGAAGACCGCTTTTATGATACCAACTGCATATTTATGGGGCAATTCTTGTTAGCACCTTAAATAGAATCGGTTTTGGCCCTTATTTTGACGCCTTCCAAGTTTAACTTTCTCATCTTTCGTTTTGAATAAAGAAATACCTTGAATCGTAAGACTCAATCAAACAGTTTAAAAATGGCCATTTGATACTGAGCTTACCAGGTGAGTAACAGATCCTATCCTTTAGCGTTCGCACGATGGACAAAAGGCGTGTGACCCGAACCACGAACACGTGTTTCCTGTCAGTTGTCACTCTCAGAAGACTTGTTCGACCAACCCTGCCAATTCCAATCGCGAATATCTCCACACCAGCTCCCTTCAGTGCCTCGGCCGGTTTACTTACTCTGTCAAGTGACCGTCCAGTCGTTAGAACGATCAACACTCTTCGTCTTCCACATCGCGGTTTTCCTTTAAACAAGTAAAGTCCAGTATATCTCAAAGCCCTTCCTAGCCGTCTTCCACCTTTGAGAACTCGAATGCGACCGACTGCGTTGTAAATTTGTCGTTTCGTGTATCTTCCGTAGAATCCGATGATTCGCCTGGAACGGGAGGCGAACGTCACGAGCCCAATGCGTGTGGCTCGACTGGAGATCGTGAATCGACGAACAGTTTCCCGTACAAATTGAACAACTTGTTGAGTATTTCGCCTTCCAGCATTGGTAGCAGAAATAAGGAAACCAAGATCAACACGGGCTGTGCAAACTGTAGAGTGAAACGAACACCACACAATAAATAAACTAGCGACACAAAGCTGAGTGGATTTTTAAAAGGAAGCTTCTGTCGTAATTGCAATAACGACAGAATCGGGGGAGGGGAGGTGGGAATGATGGAATTGTGGGAAAATCGTCATCCAAGCCAATTCATCATCATTATAAAATTAAAGTATCGCATCGAGCTCAAAGGGGGGATTTCAAGGCACCATCGCCACGGGGAATTTAGAAAGGAAACATTGACGTCTTAAAATAGGTACCAGCACAGATTATTCAGAGGAGATCATGTGATTCAGTTCTCACTTACTTCTTGGAGCTGGAGTAGGTGTCGGCGTCGGTGTTGGAGTTGTGATGGGAGGCCCTAAATGGAAAAGGAAAGACGACGCCATTAGTTCAGATAGATACTTTTTCTTCGCGTGAAACGGAAGTCGCCTAATGTTAAGTGCTCTGGACTGCGGGCCAAGAGTCCAGATTCCACGCCCACCAGAGGTCATGGCGTTCTTGGGCTAAACACTTCATTCTGATAGTGCCATTGTCCAACTGGATGCCTAAATAATTATGGCGAATTAGACTCCGGGAGTTAACCATGCCATGAACTAGCTTCCCGCGTATGGAGTAGAAACAATCCTAGTCAATTCAAACAGCAAAATCTAAGCACTGGTCTTATGTGTTGGATCGTGGGCTTCACAATATGTATTCTGTAGCAAACAAATCATTCAGTGAACAACTGATAAAATATTATACCTTTGAAGAAACATCTTTTCTTAGCCTCCTCAATCTGCTTCCTGTACAGTGCCACACTATACAACTGAAGACAAAATAGTCGACCACGGAAGTACTGTCTACTGCCTGTCCGACCACCGAGTCTCAACGTCTTACTGGTGTCCAACTGAACTCTGCCGATTCTTCTTGTCATGACAGCTTTCATATTCACCCAAATAGTCACCGCTTGACTTCTCTCGTCGTAAGTCACGCCTGCATAGTTCCAGGCCTTATATTTCATGACACGCCCACGGGTTTGTACAGTTATGGTTGTCGTTCGCGTCCGTCGAACTATTACCACTTGAAGGACCCTTTGGCTGATCATGCGCAGCTGGAATCCTTTACGATTGCGACCGTAGTTCAGTATGATTCCAGATCGCCCTTCGTTGTATACCCATATCAGGACGGTGATGGAATATCTGGCGTCTAGCCTGCCCGTATTGGGAATCTCCACATAACTATTGCGCCGTCCGTAAAATTGCGCCGAGCCATCCCGTCTACCATCAGGGCCCTGGCTGTAGCGAATTCCTACAAGCGTGGCTGTGGGGTTTCGGCTTCGACTTAAGTCTCGCCCGCGTCGTTTGAAGTCTAGGGCATACACGGCGAGGGTTTTTGGTAATTCCACTATAAGAACAACAATGACGAAAACATAAGCACTCGAGTTGCTATAAAATACATCGTAAATTGACTAGCAGCCGTGCAGAAACAGAGTGGAGTTTATGAAGCTACAAAATAAATCAAAAGTCTAGTAAGACTCTTCGTATAATTTAAGTGTCATGTCTGTATGAAACAAAAAAGAAAGCCTGTGTTATTGGAGAAGAAGTTAACAAATTGGGTTACAAATCTGAAAGGACTTTTTCATCTAAATAAACGTGCATACATTTTTTTCAGTCTAAACCGGAGGGGAAGGTCACATTGATACGTACTACTTTCAGGTATCTATCTGTTAACCTTGGTTTTTATCTAAACCTACTATGTAAAGAGTGTGAAAAGGAGATTTCTATATTTATAGCGGGAATGAAGAAGCAGAAAAAATAATATCATCACACAATATAAGCGGGGTGGGTAAATTACCTCTTCGACTTGGTGTGGTTGGACGAACTGTAGGCACTATAACTGAAGATGTTAAGTTAGCGAGAGGTTAGTTGGACATTAAATCACATTTACTCCCTCATTTTAAGAACTACAAAGACAACCCCAAGCTACAGACAGCGAGAAACCTTGAGTACTCCAAGGTATATTTCCAAAATCATTATCTAAGTTGTCCCAAGATTATTCAAAAATTCGTTCAACTACCAAAATATAACAAAGAATATTTTGTCAAGAACCGAGGCTGGACGAATCTCAGACAATACCAGCATACCTTCGCGGAAGCATTTCTTCTTTTTACTGCGAATCTGTTGGCCATTCATAGCGAAGTTGTATATCTGTAAACAGGCAATTCTTCCACGGAATTTGCGTCGATCACCGGGCTTGCTTCCAATCACAATAGGATAGTTAGTGGCAAGCCCAACACGGAAGCGGCCAATTCTGCGCTGGATGATGGGAAGACTGTCGAGCCAGAGGCTAGCTAGACCTGTTCGCCGGTCGTAAGTCGCTGCAATGTAGTTCCACTGGCGTGGTTTTATCTTTTTATAAATCGCTCTCACAGATTTCCCCGAGCGTGGTGTAAATCGAGCGAACAGCCTAAACTGGCTAATAATCCACACATGAAGACCCCAGTCTTTTGGATTGAAATGAAGCAGGGGTCCAGAGCTCTCGGGGTATACCCACATGATGATGGTCAGTGAGTATCTTGTGTCAAGGCAGCCGTTGTTGGGGATCAGCACATAGCTGCTTCTTGTTCCCCTAAAGGCAAGCGCTCCCCGAGGATTGTTGTCAGGACCACGCGTGTAGTACACTCCAACAAATGTCGCGGGGGGATTCACGTAGGTACTGATGTCGCGGTTCTTAGAAGCGCTGGTAAACTGGTAAACTGCGACTGCTCCTCGGCGAATCACTGGGAAAACGAAATAAAACAAAAAAACATTGTACGAAAATGCTGTGGTAAGGAATAAGAAAATGTTGAAGGGATGCTAAGTTATTCGGAAAAAATTAACCTGGAAACGGATATTTGGAGGACAAACAGATGCGTAAAAAGCTTTCGAAGATAGTGACCAAAGGCACTTCTAAGGCAAAGAAGGTTTGCTATTGTAATTTAGGAACAATTTTTGGCTCAGATCTTTACGAAATGGGGTGGACACTGGGAATCCTTGATTCCGTCCAAGTTTAATTTCTCCATCTGTTCTTATGGATGAATTAATTCTCACTGAGAAACATTTTTATTATAGAACGATTACTATGATGTAATTTGCGTGACAGACTGGACTTTTTCTTCCAGTGTGAAAACGTATCAACAATAATACATCCTCACGATGATCGCCTTACCAGGAGAGAAACAAATCCTATCTTTGAGTGTTCGCACGATGGACAAAAGGCGTGTAACTCCAATCACGAACAAGTGTTTCCTGTCAGTTGTGACTCTCAGGAGACTTGTTCGACCAACCCTGCCAATTCCAATCGCGAATATCTCCACACCAGCTCCCTTCAGTGCCTCGGCCGGTTTCCTTACTCTGTCAAGTGACCGTCCAGTCGTTAAAACAATCAATACCCTTCTTCTTCCACATCGTGGTTTTCCTCTAAACAAGTTAAGTCTGGTATATCTCAAAGCTCTTCCTAGTCTTCTTCCACCTCTAAGCACCCGAATGCCACCGACTGCGTTGTAAATTTGTCGTTTCGTGTATCTTCCGGAGAATCCGATAATTCGCCTGGAACGGGAGGCGAACGTGACGACTCCAATGCGTGTGGCTCGACTGGAGATGGCGAATCGACGAACAGTTTCCCGTACAAATTGAATCACTTGGTGAGTATTTCGCCTTCCAGCATTGGTGGCAGAAATAAGGAAACCAAGATCAACACGGGCTATACAAACTGTAGAGTGAAATGCACATCATAAAAGATAAGTCTGCAGTCGGGCCTAGTGATCCATCAGGCCGGAGCTTATCCCGGTTTCTGTAGCATGAAGCGACAGAGAGTATTTCTACTCCCCCCTGGATGGGATGCTAGTCCATCGCAGGGTTACCCCCCAGCAGTAAATTCGCCGGTACCCATTTATACACCTGGGTAAAGAGAGGCACTGTGAGAGTAAAGTGTCTTGCCCAAGAACACAACGCAGTGGCCCGGCCAGGACTCGAACCCGGACCGTCCGATCCAGAGTCCAGCGCACTAACCATTAGGCCACTGCGCCTCACGAAATGAGTAAAATAGTGCTGAGTGGATCTCTATTTTCAGTAGATCTACTAACTTAAATACAATAACGGTCGTAAGCCAAGCCAATATCATTATTTTATACAAAATTAAAGTTTCACATCGAGCTCAAAGGGGGTAGCGGGATTTTGAGGTACTATCATAATGGGGAATTTAGCAAACCAAACATCGAAGTCGTCAAACAGGAACCGGCACCTATTATTCAGAGGAGATCATGTGATTCAGTTGTCACTTACTTCTTGGAGCTGGAGTAGGTGTCGGGGTAGGTGTCGGAGTTGTGATGGGAGGCCCTAAATGGAAAAGGAAAGACAACGCCATTAGTTCAGATAGATACTTTTTCTTCGCGTGAAACGGAAGTCGCCTTATGTTAAGTCCTCTGGACTACGGGCCAAGAGTCCAGGTTCCACGCCCGACAGAGGTCATGGCGTTCTTGGGCTAGGCACTTCATTCTCATAGTGCCTTTGTCCAACTGGATGCATAAATAATTATGGAGATTTAGACCCTGGGAGTTACCGATGCCATGAACTAGCTTCCCGCGTATGGAGTAGAAACAATCCTAGTCAATTCCTGTGGTCTTATGTGTTGGATCGTGGGCTTTGCAATATGTATTCTGTAGCAAACAAATCATTGAGTGAACAACTGATAAAATATTATACCTTTGAGGAAACATCTTTTCTTAGCCTCCTCGATCTGTTTATTGTACAGCGCCACACTATACAACTGAAGGCAAAACAGTCTACCACGGAAGTACTGTCTGCTGCCTGTCCGACCACCGAGTCTGACGGTCTTACTGGTGTCCAACTGAACTCTGCCGATTCTTCTTGTCATGACAGCTTTCATATTCACCGAAATAGTCACCGCTTGACTTCTCTCGTCATAAGTCACGCCTACATAGTTCCAGGCCTTGTATTTCATCACACGCCCACGTGTTTGTACAGTTATGGTTGTCCTTCGTGTCCGTCGAACTATTACCACTTGAAGGACTCTTTGGTTGATCATGCGTAGTTGGAATCCTTTACGATTGCGGCCATAGTTCAGTATGATTCCAGATCGCCCTTCGTTGTATACCCATATCAGGACGGTGATGGAATATCTGGCGTCTAGCCTGCCCGTATTGGGAATCTCCACATAACTATTGCGCCGTCCGTAAAATCGCGCCGAGCCATCCCGTCTACCATCAGGGCCCTGGCTGTAACGAATTCCTACAAGAGATGCTGTGGGGTTTCGGCTTCGACTTAAGTCTCGCCCGCGCCGTTTGAAGTCCAGGGCATACACGGCAAGGGTTTTTGGTAATTTCACTATAAGAACAACAACGACGAAAACATAAGCACTTGAGCTGTTATGAAACACATCGTAAATCAGCTACTTACAGCCGTGGAGAAAAAGAGTGCAGTTCGTGAAGCTACAAAATAAATCTGAATTCTAGTAAGACTCTTCGTATAATTAAAGTATATTGTCTGTATGAAACAAAAAAGAAAGCCTGTCCAACTGGAGAAGTAGTTAACAAATTGCGTTACAAATCTGAAAGGACCTTTTAAATAAACGTGCATAGAATTTTTTCAATCTAAACCGCAGGGAGAAGGCCCCATTGATTCGAACTAATTTCAGGTATCAATCTGTTAACCTTGGTTTTATCTAAACCTACTCTGTAAAGAATGTTAAAAGAAGTTCTCTCTGTTTATAGCGGGTATCAGGAAGCATGATGCAGAAAAAAAAATTATTACACAATAGAAGCGGGGTGGGTTAATTACCCATTCGACTTGGTGTGGTTGGACGAACCGTTGGCACTATAACTGAAAATGTTAAGTTGGCGAGAGGTTAGCTGAAACTATACTGTAGTTGGACATTAAATCACATTTACTCCTTCACTTCAAGAACTAAAATAACAACCCTAAGCTAAAGCACTTTGATAGACAACAACAATCCTTGGGTACTCCTAGTTACATTTCCAAAATCATTGTTTCAATTGTCCCTAACTTATACCCCAATTAGTTCCACTACCATTTGTAATAACGAAAGTACAATAAAGAATATTTTATTAAGAACCGAGGTTGGACGAATCTCAGACAATACCAGCATACCTTCGCGAAAGCATTTCTTCTTTTTACTGCGAATCTGTTGGCCATTCATAGCGAAGTTGTAAATCTGTAAACAGGCAATTCTTCCACGGAATTTGCGTCGATCACCGGGCTTGCTTCCAATCACAATAGGATAATTAGTGGCAAGCCCAACACGGAAGCGACCAATTCTGCGCTGGATGATGGGAAGACTGTCGAGCCAGAGGCTAGCTAGGCCTGTTCGCCGGTCGTAAGTCGCTGCAATGTAGTTCCACTGGCGTGGTTTTATCTTTTTGTAAATCGCTCTCGCAGATTTCCCCGAGCGTGGTGTAAATCGAGCGAACAGCCTAAACTGGCTAATAATCCACACATGAAGACCCCAGCCTTTCGGATTGAAATGAAGCAGCGGTCCAGAGCTCTCGGGGTATACCCACATGATGATGGTCAGTGAGTATCTTGTGTCAAGACAGCCGTTGTTGGGGATCAGCACATAGCTGCTTCTTGTTCCCCTAAAGGCAAGCGCTCCCCGAGGATTGTTGTCAGGACCACGCGTGTAGTACACTCCAACAAATGTCGCGGGAGGATTCACGTAGGTACTGATGTCGCGGTTCTTGGAAGCGCTGGTAAACTGGTAAACTGCGACTGCTCCTCGGCGAATCACTGGGAAATGACATTATAAACATAAATTGTATGGAAAATGCTTGAGAGAAGGAATTAGAAGATGGGACACTTTGTTGTCCCGAAACATGTCATGAGAAAACGTAGATTGGTAGAAAGGGGAGATGTGTCTCAACAATTGTGGCGGATACCGTTTCAAGGAGAAGAAGACGGTTTTTATGGTACCAACTACATATTTATGGGGCAATTCTTGTTAGCACCTTAAAATAAATAGAATCGGTTTTGGCCCTTATTTTGACGCTCGCTTTGAATAATGAAATAATTTGAATCGTAAGACTCAATCAAGCAGTTTAAAAATGGGCATTTGATACTGAACTTACCAGGTGAGTAACAAATCCTATCCTTTAGCGTTCGCACGATGGACAAAAGGCGTGTGACCCCAACCACGAACACGTGTTTCCTGTCAGTTGTGACTCTCAGGAGACTTGTTCGACCAACCCTGCCAATTCCAATCGCGAATATCTCCACACCAGCTCCCTTCAGTGCCTCGGCCGGTTTCCTTACTCTGTCAAGTGACCGTCCAGTCGTTAGAACGATCAACACTCTTCGTCTTCCACATCGCGGTTTTCCTTTGAACAAGTAAAGTCTAGCATGTCTCAAAGCCCTGCCTAGCCGTCTTCCACCTCTTAGAACCCGAATGCGACCAACTGCGTTGTAAATTTGTCGTTTCGTGTATCTTCCGGAGAATCCGATGATTCGTCTGGAACGGGAGGCGAACGTCACGAGGCCAACTCGTGTGGCTCGACTGGAGATCGTGAATCGACGAACAGTTTCCCGTACAAATTGAACAACTTGTCGGACGGCTCGCCTTCCAGGAGTGGTAGCATCAATAAGGAAGCCGAGATCAACACGGGCTGTGCAAACTGTAAAGCGAAAAGAACATCAGACAATCAGTTATAAAGCGCCAGAGAGACGTATCTCTTTTCGTCATTATCACATCGCAGAAGCATTTTAAAACATTGAGCTTAAAGAGATCATGTGATACAGATGAAACTTACTTCTTGGAGCTGGCGTAGGTGTTGGCGGAGGTGTTGGTGTTGTGATTGGAGGCCCTGAGACAAAAAGAGGCATTAGACAGTAAAACTGTAGCGTATTATTAACTGTTTGTTTGCGTCCAACCGTGCTGGCCTCATGGCTAGTGCCGTGCACTCCAGACCAGGAAGCCGGGTTAAACGCCTTGCATACTCTCTTCCATTCCACCGCCTGGATATATGAATAGGACCGGGAGGATTAAACCCTGAGTGTTAACCCTGCCCAGCTTTTGGAGTAGAAAAATTCCTTTTCAATTCATGCAACAGAAAGGTTGCGCCTGTCGTACGGGTTACTAGGCTCGAACGCGAACCTCATCTTCACGTGTAGGTACACGTTTGCATGCAATTCATCTAACAGAGAAATAATAAAAGTCATACCTTTGAGGAAACATCTTTTCTTAGCCTCCTCGATCTGCTTCCTGTACAGCGCCACACTATACAACTGAAGGCAAAAAAGTCTACCACGGAAGTACTGCGTGCTGCCTGTCCGACCCCCGAGTCTGACGGTCTTACTGGTGTCCAACTGAACTCTGCCGATCCTTCTTGTCATGACAGCTTTCATATTCACCCAAATAGTCACCGCTTGACTTCTCTCGTCATAAGTCACGCCTACATAGTTCCAGGCCTTGTATTTCATGACACGCCCACGTGTTTGTACAGTTATGGTTGTCCTTCGTGTCCGTCGAACTATTACAACTTGAAGGACTCTTTGGCTGATCATGCGAAGTTGGAATCCTTTACGATTGCGGCCATAGTTCAGTATGATTCCAGATCGCCCTTCGTTGTATACCCATATAAGGACGGTGATGGAATATCTTGCGTCTAGTCTCCCTGTGTTGCGAATCTCTACGTAGCTATTGCGCCTTCCATAAAATTGCGTCGAGCCATCCCGTCTACCATCAGGGCCCTGGCTGTAACGAATTCCTACAAGAGCAGCTGTGGGGTTTCGGCTTCGACTTAAGTCTCGCCCGCGTCGTTTGAAGTCCAGGGCATACACCGCGAGGGTCTTCGGTAATTTCACTACAGGTGCAACAAAAACAACAAGTGTAACAAAGACGTAAGTATTCAATTCGTTCTAAATGCGTCGTAAGTCTTCCTCCACAGAATGTAAAGAAGTAAGCAAAGTGTTTTGCAGTAATTCAGCATTTGACATTGATGGGATGTTTCATGCCTTTTTAACTAAATAAGAAAATAGCACAATACAAAAGGACTGCTTTACCTCTTGGTGTAGACGTTGGTGCTGTCACAGGGCGAACTGTTGGCACTGAAAATTTAAAAAAAAGGAGAAAACAGTTGGATGGGGAAAAGAGAGCAGACATGGGATAGCAAGACATTACTTGAAACGACTGGAACATGAAATCATAAACGCCATATTGCTGCCCCAAAAGTTCCATTCATCGCATCTTTCTTTTTCTTTTCATCGAGGGATCAGGTTGAAGAGAAATGCGGTGGTCTCTTGTGGCACAGCAGTAATTCATGACGCTTATGTATGGATTGGCTAGCCGCCCACGCAAGATCTCACGTGAATGACTCGCTACCTATCAACAGAGCACTAGAAAAGACAACAGGAACAATGTCCAGCATCGAAAACAATGGCAACTGCCACTTGAACACCAGTACAATTACAAACTTGCGAGAGGTGCCAAACTTCTGTTTGTGTAGAGACACGAGGGGCAAGAGAGAAGGAACGTTCTACTCACCAACTTTCCGTGGGCGGCAGACTTGATTCTTCAACTTTTGAATGACGGACATTAACAAACTGAACGACACCGCCAGGACATGATACTGGTCTGTTGCCATCTGAAGCAACTGTCTTCGCCTATAGTTCTTTCCAAGACCAATCGCGAACACTTCAGCACCGGTAGCTTTCATGCGGCTTGCAGCTTGGCCAACACGGTCCTGTGAAATTCCATCAGTCATCAACACCAACACACGTTTTCTTCCTCGCGGATTCCTCCCTTTGAAGAGGTAACTGCGAGCGAAATCCAAAGCTTTGCCAATCCTCGTGCCTCCTCGTGGATAACGGATTCGGTCGATGGCCCGAAGAACTTGTACTTTCGACGAATAGCGTCTGAACCCGAAGATTGGTATTGGCCGAGATGAGAACAACACGACGCCGATTCGGGACTTTCCTCGAGAGACCTGAAAGAAGCTTACAATAGATTTGATGAAGTTAAGTATGCGGCCAAAGTTGCCTTTTCCTTGATATTCAATGCTTCCAGATCCATCGATCAGAAAACCGAGATCCACACCAATCTTGCACACTGAAAAAAAAAATAAATAATAAGAAAAAGTAAAAGCCGTTATCTTCAAAAGAGTACTTTTTGCGATTATACAGATATCTAACAAATCGTAATATACTAAAGCAGTGGATAGCATTGTTGGCGCGCTCTGATTGGCTATTCAAACATGGGATATCGTTTGTTATTCACATCCGAGCAACTCGTGAGCATCCCGAACCCTCGCGTATAGTTTTACTCGCACTTCTTTTGTTGTGAAAATCAAACTCGATTTGAAACAGAAGTAGAAGGCAACTAGGAAATGGCTTATTGAGTTGAAATAACCATTTTTAGGTTATATTACCTGACTGTTTTATAATTTAGCATATACTTAAACAAGTACCCACGCCACTAAATAACCACACTACTGTCCACCTCCACTTCGGTGAATAGTTGTTAATTATCCTCCGAAATTATATCACCTGATACTTGGTATGGCCGCGCTGGATAAAATCAGACAACGTTCTTAGTAGGGCAATTGTTTTATTATTCAAGAAATCATCAAAGAAATCTATTTTACTGCTGAAAGTAATGTAGTTTTGAAGCGCTTTGCAAGACGCAGTCTACGTATTTCGCGGGATATCTGAACGGACGGTGGATAACAATAACTCCCTGGCCATCTGTGAGCTTCGTGACCATCTGTGAATAGTTAATGATTCATAATTCCATTTCACATATTTCAAAGCAAAAGGAAATGAAATGCTTACTTTCTGGGATTCGAGGCGTAGTAGGTGTCGCTGAGATATATGAAAGAAAGAAAAACCAACAGTAGATATTAATATTCCAATATTACAATCGTATTAACATCATTAAACATGTTTACTAGAGTCATGAACTTGACAGTTAAGACACAATAATATAATCTTTTACATGCCGCGTGGGGATTGGGCACTGGAGGTATACGTTCACCAATGATAAACCATTAAGGTCCAGAGATGTCACCTCTTTCTATAACAAGGTGGCAGAAAAATACCTCCAGTGCCCAGTCGCCACGCAATTTGCTATGAGTGAAATTGAGGAACCAGTATCCGTAAGCAACCATCTTAACCTGACACATTTATTTTCACGAAAGTATATAAAAATAAGTACTTACAAGGAACTGTTGGCTTTGTGACAGGCACTAAGAGAAAAATACAAGAGAAAAAAGAAATACTTTTTTGTGAGACTCCAGTCATATCGGTACTAAGAAATTATACACATTATTAAAAGGAAAATGGACTGAATTCGCACGTAGAAAAATGAGGTCTGAAACCGTAAAATTGATAAAACTGTAGTGCGGTACTATTGCTTCGGGATGTCAAAATAAGAAAACGTGTTTAATTTTATTGGCATACTGATAACCCACAAATTGAACTTGCAGTCAACTCGCCCTAAGACGAACACCATCCGGACCGGCACCGACTGCCATTCTAGGAGAGATTTTCAGCAAAACACGAATGCGCGACTTACGTTTCTTAAAACACCGCTTCCGTGCTGCACGGATCTGTTTCTCGTTCAAAGCAATACTGTAGACTTGGAGGCACGAGATTTTCCCGCGGAAAGCCCTTCGATCGCCAATTCTCGCGCCCATCCTTACTGGATAATTGGTAGCCAAGTCAAATCGTCCAATACTTTGCCGCGCTACAGGCTTGGAATTCAGCCACAGCGTCGCGACGCCAGTGTTGTAATCATACGTGGCTCCGATGTAGTTCCAAGCACGATAACGTGGCTTCTTGGAATAGGTCGCCACTGAAGACGTCCTTCCGCGAGAGCGTTTCACAAAACGCACAAAGAGCACCCTAGGACCAACCATCCACAGATGAACTCCAAACCCTCGCTTGTCATAGTTGAAGATTGGTCCTGATCGCCCGTTGTGGTAGATCCAGGCTAATATGGTCATGGATCGCCTGGTGTCCAGTTTGCCATTATTTGGGAATTCGATGTAACTGCTGGACGAACCGATGAAAAGAGTTGATCCGCCGGGACGCCCGTCGGGACCCGGAGCCGGACGGACATTTGATGGTTCACCCGGTGGGTTATTCCCTGTGATATCTTTGGTTTTGGTGTCTTCATCGAGGGTAAATATGGCCACCAGAGGTGGCAACACTGAAAGAATACAAGTCAAGTCATGTGGTTAGATTGGAAAGAATACATATCCGTCACACAAAATGAGGGTTGATATGTTTGTTTAATAAGAGCTACTTAATAAGCTACTTACCCGGTGGAGGCGGTGTTGGTGGAGGACCACCTAAGAAAGACGTCCAAATAATGATGGTTAATAGGATATTTTTTCAGAGGAAAAGTATTCTCAGTATTGATTCGCCAGGATAGTAAGCTCAATTCCTTGATCTCGGCAGATTCTCGCCACCATGCTCAGACAAGAACATAGAGGCAGATTGTACAAAAACTAATTTATTACTTCGACTAGTATGTTACTTTGAGCAGTGCATTCAAGTGTGCATTTCAAGGTAATACAAGGTTTTATCTGTACTTCCAAATAAATTATTGAGTCATACAAACAAACACGGTGGTAAACCAGTTAGTTGTGACCATTAAGAAATCCAGAAAGCGGCAAGGTGGAGGACATGAATCCGGGATCTCCGGATTACACGACCAACGCCATTAACCACTTGCTACACTGCCTTCGACAAGGAGCATACTACATACATGATGTTGAAGTTAAGATCTATCTACTTATTTTAGAACTCCCATTTACACTGCCACCCAGCTGTGTAACAAAATTAGCCTTCAGTCCTCACCTCTAAAACAGACATTTCTGCGCTTCTGCATCTGTGGCCCAGTCAGCGCCACATCAAACACCTGCATACAGGCGACGCGACCACGGAAACGAGTTCGTGAACCAGGTCTGCTTCCCATAATGGCAGGATAGTTAGTGGCGAGTCTCAACCCTCGTCCGATGTTTCTCTGTGCAATGGGAGTCGACTCACGCCAGAGGGTGGCCAACCCAGTCTTGCAGTCATAGCTAGCAGCGATGTAGTTCCAACTTCTCCGGCGAATACCTCGTGTTCTCACAACGAACGACCCCCGGCCAGAACGCCTGACGAACTTCACGTACAAAGTGTTCTGTCTGATAACCCAGAGACCTACACCGGAACCCTGAGGCTTGTAGTGAAATATCGGCCCACTTCCTTCAGGGTAGACCCACACCAAAAGGGTGATGGAGTTCCTGGTGTCGATGCCACCGTTATTGGGGAAATAGACGTAACTTCCGCGTCGACCGGTGAAGTAGAAGGAACCCCGGGGGAATCTATCTGGTCCGGGAGCAAGACGTACCTGGCTGGGGCGTCCGGGTTTGTTTTTCCTTGGGCTAATGTCGCGTCCTTGTGTCCTACTATTGAGAGGGTATATGGCGACGGCACGAGGTGTTCCTGCGATAAATAGAGTCTCCCGTTTACATACAACTATTTAGTTTATACCACAGGGAGAGCGAGATATAAATTTAACCAAAATTGTGAAACAGTCGGAATCCCATGAAACCTCAGGATGCAAAAGAGTTGAGCATTGTTTGTTTGCTTACTTCATTCTATATTACCGTGTAGAGAGGAGAATTAATTTGGCATTGAGATTAAGTAAATGTATACAAACACAGGTAGGAATTCAAAACCTTACCAAGGTGGCACAAACTCGTACAACTGACAGCCCACCCTCCCCGGAAGGCGCTTCACTAGAGGGTTGACCATTCATGGACAGCATAAATGTACAGACTACGTATAAAAATTTAGAATGACTTACTTTTTGGTGTTGGGACTGTAGCTAAAACAAGAAAACAATTTATGTTAAAATATGGACTGGCATCTTAGCCTCCTGCCCAGACGTTCTTTAGACTCGTCACGCAATCTTCCTCCCCACGCTGGGGAGGAAGATTGTGTGACGAACCAAAAGAGGCTACTGGCATCCGGATTGGTTACATTTTGCGGTAATTAGGTTAAAAAGACAAAAACATAAAAATTATTAATTAATGAATGTCCAATAGTAGCGACTGAGTAGGTACGGTTTATATGCAAACGCAGCCATAACACTACTGGAACAAAGACCTGAAAAGGAAATTTCAGGCTGAAGGAAGCCTGAAATTTCCTTTACAGGTCTTTGTTCCAGTAGTGTTATGGCTGCATTTGCATATAAACCGTACCTATAAAAATAATTGATTGACCCTTTCCTACTAAAAATTACTAAGTGGAATTTACGAACGTAAAGTACGAACCGGCTACATTAAGCGACGCTAAATATATTTTTTGGTCATATTATAAACATCTTATTAACCGAGCTTAGTCGGTCTGTATGGGATAACCTTGACCCCTTTCGTGGGTAAAGTCCTCACTGCGTTCGGACTGTACTAAAGTCGTAAAGACGTCGGTCAAGATTTTCTCATACAAACCTCTTGCTCGGTCTCTCAGTGTAATGAAACCCTCGGAAACTTACGTCTAGGTGTAGGGGCAACAGGCCGGCAAACTTTCTCTTTCACAGCCCGAACAACTTTACCAAGGCGACTAAAACCAGCCGTGAATACATTGAGAGGGCTTGAAGCTATCCGCAATAGCTGGCTTCTGCTATAACGAGTACCGATACCCAGGGCGAACAGCTCGACACCGTCCCTTTTCAGACGTGATGCAGGTATCCTAGTACCGTCCGACGACGCACCGTCGGTTATGATAAGCAAAGTGCGTTTACGCCCATGTAAGGTCCGCCGCCGAAATAGTCTCATCCTGGCATTTCGTAGGGCTCTTCCAATGTAGGTGCCGCGTCCTCGTGGTCGGTATCTGCAAAATTAACATATAGATGAATGCACGGTCATATTATGTCACCTGAATTCTGAACCGCTTTTGTGAAAGGCTGTTCTTTTCACATGTTTCTGATGATATTATTTTTCATCAAAAACAGCCGGGACGGGGACTACATACGGTACTGTGTTTTCGTATTTAAGGCAATTCAATCGAAAGCATACAGTGTATACGCTGTACTGTTTTGTTTCCTGTTTGGAAGGAGGAAGGGGGATCCGTAAGACCAGTATCCACATAAAGTTTTTATCGTCTTAGGCTGTGAGTTCCATCTATTCTTGTCTACGGTTGTGGGTACGGAGATAAGTGCGGGGGCTGAGGGGGGAGTCTCGTTCGTTCAGTCTTTGAAGATTGGGACAAAACTATCAAAAGGTAACAATCGTATTAGGAGAGAGAAGTGTTAATATGTCACAGGCCTTTATCATTAATCTTTCATAAAATCTTACTGCTACAACACACAGACCTGATACGATTAATCGCTCTCACGACTTGCGTCCGTGAGCCATATCTTCTCAAACCAAATGCGAGTCGAGACCGAGAAGAGAACACCATCACACCCACGCGTGTTTCCCGTGCAGACAACGGGAAAAAACTAACAAAAGACTTCACAAAGTCCATAACTTTCCGGAAATTCCTTCGTCCGACACTTCTAGAACCATCAATAAGAATACCAAGATCAACACGGGACCTGCAAACTGAGATAAAAAATATGGATAGTTATGCGAATGCTTTGGTGCAAAACCGCGATACAGACCAAACGTAAAACAACTCCACGCGTTATAGTTGTCTTATTATCATCAACGCTAACAAATGGTCTATAATTTATACTGATAAACATCGCGAAACCTCTGTATCTTTTCTGACAACTGAATAACGATGAAAAAATCAACCGACTCAAGGATTTTCACTTTCTTTTTAACTATGTTTCGTTGTTTCCTTAGGAACAGTGAGAAACACCAAATGTGCTTTTGGGTAAATGCCCTAGCTTATTGTGGCCTTTAATATTTCAGTATACTTCACCATCCATAAAATTTTGTACTAAAGATTGATAAATTGATAAACATTAGTGGCCATGTTCAATTTCGGCCGAATTCCCTTTATATTAATGTGGTACTAGCAGAATTTCAATTAAATATAATGAACTTGTTCAGATTAACATGATTACCAGATACTTTTCTGGTCAACGCGCGTTATTACTTGTGGCTTAATTGCAATAAAAGTTCGGCGTTTAACGAGAACTAAAAATTACAGTATTAAACAGCACGGGATAGTTACCTGGTCGTGGAGTTGGCGCGGGCGTTGGAACTGATGAGAAAGTAAAATACTGTACTTAGTAACATCACTATAACAACAACAACAACAACAACAACAACACAACAGCGAATACGTAACCCGAAAAACCCAAGAACAAAATAAATCAGTCAGTACGTACTTTGACGGAAGCACTTCTTCTGCAAGGCGAGAATCTGAGGTCGTGTAAGCGCCACGTTAAACAGCTGGAGACATGCGAGTCGACCGCGAAAAACACGACGAGAACCCGGCTTTCGACCAATAATGATGGGGTAATTAGTAGCCAGTCCACTCGGGAACTTGCCGACATTACGCTGCGCTATCGGGTAGCCATTGCACCACAGCGTCGCCAATCCTGTTCGGTGGTTGTACGTCGCTGCGACGTAGTTCCAAGTCCGCGGTTTCAGCCCGCGGCCAATCAGCGGCTTCACCCGACGGCCAGTTCTCTTCCTGGGCATCAATCGGAAGTAGAGTTGATTCAGACGAGTAATCCACAAATGAACTCCCCATCCCTTCGGGTTGAAATGGATCAAAGGTCCCGGGGATTCAGGAAACACCCAGAATATCATCGTCAACGAGTAGCGAGTGTCGAGACAGCCGTTGTTAGGAATAACGGCATAGCTTACTCGCGTCTTTCCTCTTACTCGTGTTCTCCCAGGGAAGTAATAAGCCCCCTGCGGGTGACCGTCGGGTCCTTGGATGTACCTCACCCTAACAAGACGTGCTGGAGGGTTCTTGTATTGACTGATGTCTCCGCCTCTTACTGCACTTGTGAAGGCGTACGTAGCTACTGCTCCTCTGGATAAAATCACTAGAAAAAAATCAGATATTAAATCTAAAGAAAGCGCTTACTAGAATTGATCTAGTTACTTTGATTCACTTCTTGATAGACGTATTCGGTATAATGTTAATTTCGTTAACACCTTTTCAGATTCAAAATTGCCTTATTGCTATTAAATATTGTTTTAAAAGGCGACAATGGGCCGGATTAAATTGATACAAACGTGATTAAATACGAGGAAAAGCGAATCAAAGTTATATCTCATGATTTAAGTCCTTTTCCACGACTTATCAAAGATAGAATTCCATACTGTCGAAACTTAAAAATGCTAGAGACGAAAAAATTGAGAGAAACGATTACTGAAAACGCACAAAACTAAATACGTATTTAGCGCATATCAATTAGCCTAATCTTTCATTAAACAACTGGACATGATCGAATGTAGAAAACAAGATGACATCGCCAAATTCTCCCTGGCAAATTATACATGTTACCCCATTCAATTTATGATGTGTAGCACTTTGAATTACTGGATGTAGAAAGTTTTTTGAAAAAGTGTTCTTGTTCCTATAATTGTAAAAATAAATGAGAGCGACTTACCCGGAGAATGGCACATCTTGTCCTTGAGTGTCCTCACTATAGTCAGCAAGCTGCGAACATTGGTAGGAAACACGTGAAACCGGTCTGTAGCAATCTTCCTCAAGTACTTTACACTAACTCGACCGACTCCAACTGTGTACACTTCAACTCCAGCGGCATGCAATTTCCTCGCTGGACGCACGACATTATCACGTGATACGCCTGTAGTCACAAGGACGAGGACTCTTCTTCGGCCACACGTGGATTTACCGCGGAAGAGGTACTTCTTCACAAACATCAGGGCTTGGGCTGTCCTTCTTCCTCCTCCACGCAGAAGACGCAATTTCTTTAGCTCTTGGTAAACTTGCGCCCGACTATGAGATCGACGGAAGTCGAAGACAAGTCGCTGTCTTGTAGCGAAAAGAGCCAGACCTATTCTTGTTTGAGAGCTCTGGACGTTAAATAGTCTGACTGTTTCCTTCACGTACTCGATTATACGTTGAAAAGTGGCCCTGCCGGTTCGACGCGATCCATCGATAAGGAAACCAAGATCAATTCGGGCTCTGCAAACTAATGATAAGGGAAATAAGAAGGAAATCAGCCATATAAATAAATTCGCATCTAAATTACTGACTACAACAATAACGACAGAAAGGTGCAGACAGACTTAGAGAGAGACAAACACACACACCTGCAAAGACGAAGATACCTACATACACGGACAGACAGGCAGGTACGGAGATAGCAAACAGGACAGACTAAGATACAACGGACATACACATGAGGTAGGTAGACAGACAGACAGATAGGTATGTAGACAGCGAGAAGACAGGCTAACAGACATCCGACCGACAGACAGACAGAAAGGCAGGGAGGTAGCAAGAAGACATATTCACAGGCATCAGAAAGACGGACAGACAGAGTAACTGACTGAAAGTAACACATCTATAGACAAATTCATAATTACTTGTATCCAAGTGGGCACCTCTCAGATTTCAATGGTTGGGGTTGGTCGGGTGCTGACGTTGCTCGTGTTAGAGAGAGCTTAATCTAACCAATACCTTACACGGTTATCCTAAACTAACTGCCTCGTCTTGGCATTCACGAGTCAACAACTTAGTAAAGTGATACGATTACTGCCTTGTACTCGATAAAACAAGAAGTCAATAACTGATTTCTCCGAGGGAAGGGGTTACTCCCCTATATGAGCAAAACCGGACGTGCCGCTGGATAGGGTATGGCTTTTGACCCCTCAGTCCTGAACAGTCAGGGTATATAATTCAGTAGAGGGGGTAAGTTTCGAAAGAAACTGTGGTGCTGCGTCGGTGGGAAGTATAACAATATAATTTGGTTTTATCAAGTGGGTTGATAATGTGAATTGGCCACCGTAAAGAGATTCAAGAGCTCACGATTCGAGCGTTAGCCCTTCGTCGGAGCGAATCAAGGAATTGTGAGTCGTGTGTTGTTTATAATATACAGAAAGATGGAGCTTCGCTATTGGTTGGTGCCTGGTAACGTGAAAACAACGGAATAAATTAGTTGAATGAAAAGCGTTCGTTGATACCGTGAGGAGTGCCGATTTGAAAAATAAATTTTTGTTCTAGAGTTTTGCGACTTTCCGTGTTTCCTTGGTGAAGGGAAAGGCCGCAGACTGCCATATGTTGCTTAGAATGATTTGGGAGATTGAAGTGTCCCGCGACCGGTTTCGATGCATTTTTGTCGTCTTTCTCTACGTCCCGAAGGTGTTCTCGGAATCGGTCGCCTAGTCGTCTCCCTGTCTCGCCGATGTATAACATTTTGCTAAGAGTGCAAGTTATGCAGTAGATGACATTGGCTGAGGTACAGGTGAAATGATCAGTGATAGATCGCTTGGGTCTCGTTATTTTGTCGACGTTGTGAATGAAAGGGCATGTTTTGCATCGTTCGCGAGCGCATTTAAAAGTTCCGGGTTGATCACTAGTTTGGAATGCACTTCTGACTAAAAAGTTACCTATGTTTTTGTCGCGTTTGAATGAAATTAAAGTTCAAGTTTAAAGTTCAAGCGAGTCTGTCGAAATCCGTATCTGGAGCCGTCCTAGACAGAGATTTTTCGTCGAAATCAGTAACGTTGTTCTGCATTTATTTAGCCAGTCAACATTAGATCATTTTCAGGACTAGATATTAGTGCTAGAGTAAACAAAAACTTTCTCCTTTGTCCTAAACAGGGTACGTGTTTAATGTTATTTTTGTCCTAAACAGGGTCAAGTTTTCAAACCCCTAGCAGCACCTACCTACCTACCTATAACCAGACATGGATCAAGTACCCCCTCTCCCGGGGAATTTACCTACCTCTTGGAGGTGCAGTTGATGGTATGGTGCGGATAGGCGGTCTCGTTGGCGTAGGTACTGGAACAAAAGCAAAATAATTTTGAATTAATGAACTGCATTGTCCGGTAATTTATAATTAGATGTGGGATATTGGTAAAAGAACAACTTACGATTTATAACATAAGATAATGGAGGATAAATAACAGGATGATGATGGATGGTTTTTCTCGAGACGTTTTCGATAAGCAAATAAAACCGAATTCCAAGCAGAAGCTTTTCTTGGAAAAAGTCAAAAGGAGCTTTTTTATGGATGAGACATCTCGAAAAGGTTGGCCTATTTTTTGTCAAATTTGTCCATTGCAATCGTTTGCCAATCCCCTTAGTTTATATAACTATTCGAGTGAGTTTATTGCTTCCTTGGAAAAACATTATTTCAAGGTTCTAATTATGTTGAAGGCAATTCTGTATATTACAAAAGACGAAATCAGTCGTGATGATTAAGGAGAGTAGGTGTGAAACTGTAAAGAATCTGAGAAAATAAAACAGGATAGTTTATATTGAGTAAGAGGTCACGCTGAACGCTGAACGACAAACCTCATAAAGACAGATAACACTGGTGCTATCTAGTTATGGACTTTTGCCTAATAACCACAATGTACGTTCAGTTTGTTCCACTGACTATAGTATTTCGTAATTACCTGGCAGGAAACACTTTCTCTTGGCTTCAAAGATCTGTTTTTTTGACAAGGCAACGCTGTAAAGCTGTAAACAGAACAGCTTTCCGCGGAAATAGCTTCGACTTTTCCTGGTGGCACCGAGTCGAATGGGATAGTTTGTGGAGAGACGCACTCTACCAAGTCTACGTCTTGCTACTGGCTGAGAGTTCACCCACAACGTCGCGATGCCAGATCGCTCATCATAGGTGCAACCAACGTAGTTCCAAGCCCGATACTTGAAGCGGTTGCTTCTCAAAGGTCTTGTCTTACGCCCATCACGGTGCATAAAGCGCGCGAATAACTGCCGACGGCCCGTCACCCACAGATGCACGCCAAACCCGTTCGGATTGTAATTGACGACTGGGCCAAGGCGTCCCTCGTGGTAGATCCAGATCAAGATAGTAATGGAGTACCTCGCGTCCAGTCTTCCAGTGTTGGGGATTTCTAAGTAGCTGGTTCGCCGTCCGTAGAATACCGTGGATCCGTCTGTGCGACCATCGGGGCCTGGTCCGTATCTCACACCAACAGTTCGTGCGCTTGGGTTTTTGCTTCTGCTGATGTCTCGTCCGCGTCTTGGACGATCAAGTGGGTAAACAGCCAGGGTACTTGGAAGACGCACTGAATTTACAAAGGGAGACACGAAATACTCTTTATTACTCATTGCACAAAACAAAACGTTTGGCAAACATCGCAATGCCAGAAAAAAGTTGGTCGTACTTGGCCCTGCTACCAGCCAGCTGGGCCCGTACACGAGGAACAAGTTGTTCAACAACAAATAACAACAACAAAACCTTCTGGGAACGCATAGTTTGTTTGACTAGAATCTAACAAAGGAGTCCAAACAAACCTAGTTTAAAACGCTTGGACTCTCTTTGTTAAATATGCGAAGCTAAATCAAATCTAGTGTCTATAGAGCTACTTGTTTCTCATGCACACACATGACCAGCCGATTAAGAGGGATACGTTTGCATATACAAATCCAGTAAACAACAAGGAGATCAAACATACTTACAGTATTACAATGACACTTTACTAACAAACAACTTACCATGAACTTGTTATTTAATTACTTACCTCTAGGCGTTGTTGGTACTGAAAAAGGAGGAAAAACATTTTAAAAAAATACAAGCAAAGAAAATCTAAGAGAAATACAGTTTACTGTTTAATTTTTTTTGACACCCGCTTATACGCTGTGTACTTTCTTATTTGTCACAACAAATCAAAAGCAAGCTAGTCTGGAAGGACTAGGGGAAAGGATGCGAAAAGAGGAGTTTAGAGAGATACAAAATCAGATGCTCTTACTTGGAGTCGGTGATGGCTTCTGACAGGCTCTGGTTTTAATATTTTGTATAACTTTACCAAGGGATCTGAACGACACCGTAAATACATGACTGCTATCGGTAGCTATTTGTCTCAGCTGAGATTTCCTGTATCCTCGACCAATTCCAAGCACGAAGATCTCGCAACCTGAAGCGCGAAGACGACGCGCCGGTGTTCTAACACGGTCCTGGGATATACCATCAGTTAGTACAACAAGCACCCTCTTCCTACCAGTTGCGGGCCTTCCTGCGAAAAGATATCGACGGGCAAATGACAGTGCCTTGCCGATGTAGGTGCCCCCACGGGGATACCTCAGGTTGTCAATAGCTCTTAAGATGGACGCTCTGGTGTAGTATCTGTTGAAGTTAAAGATGGGTATGGCACGGCGCGTGTAGAGGATGACACCAACGTGGGCTTCCCGGCGTGAGATTGGGAAGAAGCCTACAAGAGACTTGACGAAGTTTAACAGGCGGGCGAAGTTTCCTCGGCCGTAACGCTCGATGCTGGATGAACCGTCAACGAGAAATCCCAGATCCACGGAAACTGCACAAACTGAAAAGAAATAAACGAATGGAAGTTAGTTAGTAAGAGTTATCGTAAAATGCCGGTTAATAGGCCAAGGGCTTGCACAGCTTCGTAAGTAGTTTTGTTTGGGCTGATAGGTGGAGAATCATACATCGTGGGGAAAGGGGGGCTTGAGTTACCAGCAGTATGAAAAGTTCAATATTTGAAAATATGAAGAACCGACTTAAAAGGCCCTTGTCAGTCACACCTTTGGTATCGTTCGTTCGTTCACTGAAAAACTTGCTAAAGGTAATTTAAACACGTCCCGTAACACCATGCAATAAGAACACGCTTCATCACACAATTTCCATAATTTCGATGACATCGAAAATGGCACAGGCTGACTGGGGCCCTTAAAAGTTCTGATGAACGATATATTATAAGAAAATGTCTCTGGTTAAACGTTTAGATCTGCACTCTACATGTATTACGAAATTATTCAGCGCCCATTTTTATTTCAAGTACAGTATTATGCGTGGATGCTATAAAGTTGGCATGGGGAGGGATTATATACGGGCTTGCATGAGGGCTTATAAGCACATGAGGGGCCGTATGGATGTGATAACGTATGGATGTGATCTTTTAAGGTGAACAATTTGAAAGGAGTCTTCTATTTGACGAACCTGGTCTTGCAGTACTTGGTTTCTTTGTTGGTCTTGCAGTGGGAGCTGAAAATTAACGGAGAAAACAAAATTACTATTGTTTGGTATGGAAATGTGATGAATGACTGCCTATGTATTTGACACGCGACACAAGCTATTGTGCTTACCTGCTCTGAAGCACTGCTTCTGCCTAGCGACAATCTGAGCTCTCGTCAAAGCCACGTTATATACCTGCAGACACGCGATACGCCCACGAAACACGCGACGATCCCCAGGCCTCTGTCCCACAACAACAGGATAGTTAGTGGCGAGACCCAGAGGCAATTTTCCCACATTCCTCTGAGAAACAGGGTTCCCATTGATCCAAAGAGTGGCGAGTCCTGTGCGATGGTCGTACGTAGCACTGATATAATTCCAGGTGTAAGGCTTCAGGCTTCGGGTTGTCAACGGCTTCACATTACGGCGCGAGCCTCGCCTCGGCATCAATCGGAAATAGAGTTCGTTCGGGTGAGTCAGCCACAAATGAAGTCCCCATCCCTTAGGATTGTAGTGAAGAATGGGTCCGGGCTTCTCCGGGTAGATCCAGGCAATTATTGTTATAGAATATCTGGTGTCTAGACACCCGTCGTTTGGGATAAAAGCATAACTTCCTCTTATTCCTCTCCCCCTACGTCTTTTCAACCCTGGAAAAAAGTAAGCTCCCTGTGGATGTCCGTCTGGGCCTTGAATTAACGACAGTCCTTTAATCTTTGCCGTAGGGTTTCTGTACCTGCTGACGTCACGTCCGCTTGTGGCACTTGTGAATGGGTAGAAAGCAACAGCTCCACTTGATACGAACACTGAAGAGAAAGGAGTCTCTCGTAAGTAAGATTGTTGTTCTTTTGAAGCAAAATAATGCATTCTGTTAGAAAACACCTTGTAACAAAGCAGGTGTCGCTAAAAGCGAGAATCGACATTTTGATAGCCAGAAAAGAATGATTTCCCTTTGTTTTCTATTCCTCCCAGTGTTTTCTTAAGCAATTCTAAAAGAAAGAAAACGATTTTTCCGTGTTTCGTTCAATCGAGTTAAAGAAACCATCGTGAAGTTTCACTGGACAAAAACTCGACATTAAATTTCGCATGCCCTGTTTAGATATGTTATGAATTATACTGGTAAATTGTGAAGATTCGGTTTTTTGAATCGGGATAGTTAAATAAACGGGTATTGTCTATTTTCTCGGACGGTTTATTTAGTTTCTCTTTGTAATTTCAATATTTTTGGCGCAATAAAAATGTGAGTTGAGACAACACAACATCATCGGACTTCGTACTTTAGAATATCAGACGACTCTCTCTTATTACAGTCTGACGCGGCCCATGTTAAAAGACGAATCGGAGCCCTTGTTATGTTACCTATGTTTAACGATGCTGCTATGATTAACCGTTAATGAAGACTGATAGCATTGTTTGTCACTGACCTGTCGAGCTACAAATCTTGTCCTTGATGATCCTACTAAGTGCCACCAGTTGCCTTGTGTGGACTCTAAACACCTGCTTACATACAGTGGCAATCCGCTGCAGTGACCGCCTCCTCACTGTACCGATACCAACCGCGTAAATTTCAACGCCAGACGCAAACAAGCGTCCTGCGGGCCTTTTTACTGCATCGCGCGACTCTCCGGTTGTCAGGACAATGAGGACCCTTCTACGTCCGCAACGGGGCCTGCTCCTAAAGAGATACCTCTCTGTGTAAGTCAGAGCTCTTCCCAGATATCTACCACCACGACCATTTAACCGAATCTGGTCAATCAGTCTGTTAATTTTAACAGGATTGTAAGCTTTCCCGAAACCCAAAATTAGCCTGACCCTTGAGGTGTACTGCACGATGCCTATTCTAGTTTTGGAGACGGAGACCTCGAAGCGTCTGACAGTCTCCTTGATGAACTGCAGGATCACGCGGGAACTGTATCTGCTACGGGAAGCGTCCAAAAGGAAGCCAAGATCGACTCGTTTCCTGCAAACTAAACATTTCAAGCAAAGAAAGTAGTATCATAACCCTCGCAATGAATATATATTATATTAAGCAAAATAACCTTGACACTAAAATAAAATATGTAATTTAACTTATTTATTACTTTACTCTGAACAAATGAAATTAAAATATAAAATCCACCTTACCGCGTGGGGCTGGAGTCGGGCTAGGACGCGGCGGAACAGTAGGAGTTGGAACTGCAAGAGAAAACCACTTTTCAATGTATATGACAGCATTTGTTCCAGCTTAGGAGCTTGCAAATGTATCTTGCGAGAACGATGTTTCTGATATAACATAGGAAGTATGGTCCTTAACTGTCGAAAATGTATATCTTCGTTCTGTAGCCGAGTTTTATCGCATCGAAGGGGTAGCGAATTTCGCTGTCTTTTTCCTTTTTTTAGAAGGTTGATCAAAACGTTTTCTTTTTTGCTGTTATCCTTCAGATCCGTTATTTGGGCCGTCACGCAACGTCGACGTTACATTACTGTTACGTTATGATTACTGTTTCATTGGAGGAAAACTAAGAAAAACAATTGTTTCCATTTCCTCTTTTCTCAATCATTTCCAGCTTAATATAAGAAACAGAATTGTAAACAAAACACTGCAAAGACAAACCTGGTAAAAAGCACCTCCGCTTGGCCTGGAAAATCTGTTTCCTGTTGAGTGCACGGCTGTAGACTTGCGCACAAAAGAGTCTTCCACGGAAATAACGCCTGTCACCCTTCCGAGCGCCAAGCCTCACGGGATAATTGGTAGACAGTTGTATTCGGCCTATCCTTTTATACGCAACGCGACGTGAGTTAATATACAGAGCGGCTATGCCTGTTCTTCCGTCATACGTTGCACCAACATAGTTCCATGCCTTGTACTTCATTCGCCCACTTGTTACGGGTCTCGTGAATTGACGGGACCGTCTCACAAAGCGCGCGAAAACTTGGCGCCGACCCGTCATCCATAAATGGACGCCGAATCCTCGGGGATTGTAGTTGAAGATTGGACCTGATCTGCCTTCGTGGTATACCCAAATTAGGATGGTCATGGAGTATCTCACGTCTAATTTTCCAGTGTTAGGAATTTCGACATAGCTGTTTCGTTGACCATAGAATCGTAATGAACCGTCCCGGCGACCATCTGGACCTGGGGCAGTACCGACGCCCATGAGAGTGGCTGAGGGATTCTTCGTTCGGCTGATGTCTCTTCCGCGTCTCGGACCGTCCAATGCATACACGACTATGGAGTCTGGAATAACAACTGCAAGAGATATTATCCGATAAGTTGGCGGTTTCACAATGAATTGTAATCAAATAAGAAAATAACTTTGACATTGTGGTCACTGTCATTCAGAAAGGCTATTAAAAACATAAAGCTAAAGAGAGGTATAACGTTTTAATTTTCTAGGCCTGTCATTATACAGTTTGAGAAAAATGAAACATATCGTGAGACTCACCCCTAGTTGGAGTGGGTATAACTGGACCAACTGAAAAGGAAAAGAAAGAAAATATAAACACTTCACTCCTGTGATGGACTAGCATCCCATCCAGGGGGCAGTAGAAATACTCTCTGTCGCTTCATGCTACGGAAACCGAGATAAGCTCTGGCCTGATGGGCCACTAGGCTCGTTGCAGACTTCACCTTTACCAATAGACAGTGTTGTCTTTTGTTTTTCATATTGCTCAAAATGGTCTGAAAATTTTGAAAAGTTTCTCAAAAACACGTTCAAACATAACTGAACGCACAGTTGCTAGTAGGAGTAAGTCAAAACCACGACCAATACCACGCACACGGGCAAAAGTTATAGATTGTTCAGATTTACTGTACTTCAGCTTAAGTTTCCTATAGCGACACATAAATTCTCTGCCTTAGTGCTAAAACGACTCTGGATGTTAACCAGCATATAAATACCGCCTATTTAACGGCTGCAGTCAGATTCCTACAGCCTAACATTCTAACAGGAAGCTTCCGCATGTTACACAAAAGATCATAATGAGGCCAATAAGGTGTTAGCCTCGGCTGTTATTAAAACGTACTTTATTCGCAAGTTTAAGCCTTTTTCCAGGAGCCAATCAATGACTTGAGGACAAGGCCAATTCGCTTGCTTACTCATCTACACTCTTTAGACACTATGGTGTTTCAAAAAGACACCGCTCAATGGTAGCTGTCTTTCTGTCCCTATTTTAATTTTCTCAGATACATTCTACCAATTAATACCAATGATATCCACAAACCTGTAGGAGTGATAAGCCGGCAGATTTTTGATCTTATCGCCTTGGACAATGAAGCCAATCCCCTGAACGATACAACAGAAATATGACTCCTATCTGTCGCAATCTGCAGCAGCTGACGCCTCTTCAACGCTCTCCCAATACCAACGGTGAAAACCTCCACGCCCTTCGCCCTAAGCAGTGACGCCTGCCTAGCAACGCGATCCTGAGATATACCGTCTGTAAGCATGATCAGAATACGCTTTCGATTACGGCGCCTACGCCCCCTGAATAGGTATCTCCTGGTAAAGGCTAACGCCTTTCCGATGTAGGTTCTGCCACGTGGGTACCGGATACTGTTGATGGCTTGCTGAATGTGCGTGACAGTGTTTAGCTGGCCAAACCTAAACAATGGTATGGGATTCGTGGAGAAGAGGACTGCACCAACGCGTGACTGAGTCCTTGAAATAGGCAGCGTGACCACGATTGACTTGATGAAGTTGAGCATCAGCCTGAAGTTGCCACGACCATGGTATTCGATGCTTCCAGAACCATCTATGAGGAATCCCAGGTCCACAACGGTTTTGCAGACTGAAATGGAAATGTTAATGTAAAAAGAGAACTTTAGCCTCGTTCCTTGAGTAAGAGCTTGCGAGACTCAACAGTAACGTAAAGACAGAGAACGAACAAGACAACAAGACAACAAAGAACTCAAACCAATATATGACAAAAAAGGAATTTCAAAGGTTTTTACACCGACGTAAACACGAACTTTATCAACACTATTAATTCGACGGGTTACATAAATGTCAAAGGATGAGAATAAATTGTTCTGCAAAAGCCAAATTGTATGAATGAAAGGATGTATGAAAACTTGTGATTAACATAATGAATAAGGAGAATGTAACGAGATACATACCTGGAGGTGGAGGAGTTGGGGGTGGTTGTCCTGCAGGAATGAAGAAGAAATTAAGAAGATTTAACTTCATGGACAAACTGAATGATGTACGTTCTAAATAAGTAACTGTACTGAGAGGAGAATGTATGCAAAGTAGTTCAATTGAAGTTCATAATTTGTTTGAAGGCGTATTAGAAATCCTCGCAGAATCATTGGACAGGGGGTATTGCCTATGAGAAAACATAAAAATTAATGCGAGCCATTCTGTACTTTGGTGACTAAATGAAACTGCATTATTGATTTCAATCGAGGTCTTGTTGGATCGTCGCCTAATTCACGACAATTGACCAATTAAATATAAAGGGACACAGTCACGATGGGAAATGATTAAGCTAAAAAGGGTAATGATACTGGATAATTTATGTGCTTTATGTATGCTTATTTACAAAGATACGTTTTAAAAGAGACTGAAAGGCGTCCAGCGTACTAGCTAGCCTTATTTCGTTCGGCAACTTGTTCCAGCGTATTAGAGTCGCAACAAAACAAGCCCTTCGTCAAGAGCGCTCTATATTCATTACTCAAAAAGTCAACAGCCCAAAAACGCGTTTACGCCAATGGAAACCTTCAAACAGTGGTTAAGTTTTGTTAAAATTACTATGCCAGTGCACTGAAGCTAAATATGGAGTGATATCATTATTATAGCATCAGGAGCTTTAGGTCTGAACTTGAAAAAGTCAGCCTGACTTTTTCAAGTCCTGTCCTTGTGTTTTGGAAAAAAATGGCGAAAACTATGTACGGTTACTTTCTTCCTTAAACAACTTGTTTGACATCCATCTCTTTAAGTTTAGGAGCATTTCCTGTATGGATGAAAGAACCTAATCATTGTCCTGTGGCCATTTTACTACAAAAAACTGAAAATGACCGCGAGAGTGCCCCTTAAAGCGACTGTTCACAGGAAAAGAATCAAGAGATCATCCTTACGTTTGAAACATCTTTTCGCAGCATTGATGATCTGCTTCCTGTTCAGGGCCACACTGTAGACCTGAACACAAGACACTCTTCCTCGGAAGTATCGACGATCACCAATCTTTGCGCCCATTCGCACGGGACGGTTCGTCGCCAGACGAATACGCCCGATGTTGGACCGAACCACTGGTCGGTTATTCACCCAGAGGGTCGCCATTCCTGTGTTTCCATCGTACGTTGCGCCGACGTAATTCCAGGCCTTGTATCGTACGCTGTGGCCGTGCGTGACGAGCGGTGTAGTGAAGCGACCGTCCCGTCCCACAAACCGTACGAAGAACTGCCGTGGGTTCGTCATCCATAGATGGACGCCCCATCGAGGACCGGGATTGTAGTTAAAGATAGGTCCAGCTTGACCCAAGTGTAGGACCCAGGCCAGAACGGTTATGGAACGAACCGTGTCGAGCTTGTTAGTGTTCGGGAATTCGATGTAGCTGTTTCGGTTCCCGAAGAACTCTGTTGCTGTATTCGGCCAACCGTCAGGGCCTGGGCCTGTTCTCACGCCAACGAGTCTACCAGTTGGGTTCTTGTTTTTGCCGACGTCACGGCCTTTGTATTGTTCATCAAGTGGGTATATAGCAACAATAGTTGGTAGTCCTGTGCAAAAAGCAAAAAGATGATGGAGAGACGATTCCGTTTTGAAAATGATTGCGTTCCGAGTCATTTTTCGGAGGGATTTTACAGTTGGGATATTTTAAACTGTGGGATAAGTCGTCAAACAAAAATTGATGGTCTCAGCTCAGTAAACGTTGACCAGCTCAGCTCAGCTCAGCTCAGCTCAGTAAACGTTGACCAGCTCAATTATATGCCTATGAGAAGATGTTTTTGCTCGTCTTGCTTTGTACAATCCTTCGAAAAATTATTTTCCTTTAGAAACTGCATGACGCACTAAAAAATACCTAAAAATACTAAAAAATGTCCAGTATCTATTAATTCGCATGCATTACTGATTTTATTCTTATTTTACTTGTTTCAGCTATAGCTTACTTGGCTTCGGAGATGGTGTCACAGGCTCTAAAAACAAACAAATGTATTGTTAAACAATGAGCAAAACTGTTAATACCAATACATCTTTTATATTACACAGATCATTGAACTTATTGAAACCATTTAGAATAGACGATTATTGTCTGTTTAATCAAATAACTTTCATTATCGAGAGAACTCTTACCTTTATTAAAATCAAATTGGAAGTAAACGTTCAAAAACGGTGGGTTGCATCACAGATATTGAGTTGGGAATTCAGGGAATACACCCCTACCCTCGAGATAAGGGTAGTGCAGCAGCTATCCAAAACTACTTTTGTTTGTTATTGTAAGCAGCTTGTATTGTTTTCAAGACAAAGTCATTGTTTCAATTGTTGAGTCTTTTGTTTAGGGCTAGGGTATCAAACCTATGACATTATATGTTAGGAAAGCTGCTACATCGCCCCGACATAAAGCTGGAATCGAATGGGTGTCGTGTAATATACCTTTACCACCATACAAAATGAAAGAACACAAGAGAATTGATGTCATGAGATTAGGGCGGAGAAGTTACGTTTTTTTAGAAAATCATGACGGATGCAGACGTTGTACGACTGTTTACACTTGTGTGCTCCTCTGCAACTCACACATCATATTTCTTCAGCGCCAGCTGTTCGATCAACAGATTCATCGATAATTAGTCATCTATATTCTTGTTATCGAGAGAAGAGCTTTACAGATTCAAAACACACATAAAGAACTCGAGTTAAGTAATAGTTTCAACTTACTTGCACGGAAACAAAATCTCTTCAGTTTCCTTATCTGATAGGAATTCAGCGCAAGGTTGTAAATGTGAAGACAAGAGATACGACCTCGGAAATGCCGGGGATCACCGGGTCTACGTCCTGAAATAGCCGGGTAATTAGTTGCTAGCCGAATCCGTCCGATATTTCGCTGAGTGATGGGAATGGCATCAAGCCACATGGTAGCTAAACCTGTCTTGTAGTCATAGGTAGCCGCGATGTAGTTCCACACTCGAGATCTTATCCTCCTCGAGATCCTCTTGGTGGTCTTTCGATCGCGACTTACAAACTCCGCTCGGATGACTTTGCGGCTGATCATGCGCAGGTTGACGCCGATGCCCCGCGGCATGTAATGGAAGATGGGTCCCGCGCTTTCCGGCATCAGCCATAGTAGGATGGTGATGGAGCGCTGCGTGTCAAGACGCCCGGTATTAGGGAAGTATATGAAGCTGTTAGCAAACCCCTGGAGTTGGTAAGAGCCCGCCGGAAGACCGTCAGGTCCGTTCTTGGACACGACGTTGACGAGTCTGGCGCTTGGATTTTTAAAAGGTGCTATGTCTCTTCCGCGTTGGATGCCAGTTAGCGGATATATGGCCATCGCTGGCGGGGGAACTGTTGTGAAGAATGAAACCCATGGTTAAATATGTTGACAATAAGAAGCGTATGGAAAATATTAACTTATTAACCAGCCACGAGGGCCGTACTGGAAATATATTGCACTGGCCCTAGGTCTTGACAGTACGGATCGGACGCAGCGGAGGGTCCGCACAGAAAACACCGACAATTGTCATTCTCCCACCAGCAAGGTCCCTACTGTAGTGAGGTTGGCAAATAAGACATTTATTACACAAGTTCATTATTACACTCCTTTTTATAAGAATATATTTTATAAGAATATCAAGGCTGAAATTTGCAAAATGTTAAGAATATTTTAAGAATGAACCCAAGGTTGAGATTTTGAAAAAAATACAATTTTGTGTGGAAAATGTGCAAATACAATACAATTTTATTTCTCTAAACGGCAAAATTAGCCAATAAAACGATAAAAACCTACACTATAGCCATTGGTCAATGCCAGGGACCGATGAATGGTACTACCGTAATACATTTGTAAGGTATGCAGCACAAAAGACATGAACTAAACTGTAAAAATTATCATGATAAATTCCTAATCTAAGAATATTCATAAGAATATTTTGTGCCGAAAATCGGCCTAAAATTCAGCCTGGGCCAGAAAAACAATATTCTTATAAAAAAGAAAGAGTGTAATCAACACAGTAATAGTTATAAACAGAAATAGCGAGCAAAGGATAGTTTTCTTTTAGGCTTTCTAATTTCTTATCTGTCTTAGGAATAAATTAAACTCACTATCATCGATAGCGAACATTCAAAGAAATTCACCAATGATACAGTACAGCAAGATCCAAGGCAAAGGATTAGCGGAATGAAATTGTACAATACAACTTGTGAGGTGCCTTACCTAGCTTTTGTGTTGGCGAAGGTGTAACATATGGAGTAGGTCCTACAAACATGCAAACCAAGAACACCAATCATAAATTTGAAATATGTAAACCCACATGTAGCAGATAAATGTTGGCGGTGGATTTTCAGAGCTGGTTGTAACTACCGTGTAGTATAGGCCAATCAATTTATTTAACAAATAAAGAAGCCTAAGCCATGTATTATACTGTCATAAAACACGACGGGAAATGTAGAAAACACGAGCCGCAGACGAGTGTTTTTTACATTTCTCGAGTGTTCTCAAATGTCGGGAGTGTTTTATGCCGGACAGTATAATACATGGCTTAGGCTTCTTTATTTGCTTTATGATGTAGATTTTACACGCCACTAGTAAACACAACAAAACACACACGATCGATAAACTGAAGCAATTTAATTTCGCTTTTTCTACTTTCCTTTCGAAATTAAAAGCTTCCTCGACAATTTCTTCAGCTTGGCTCAGAATTTTGTCAGGTATTTCTTCATAGAAAGTATTCTCCGCCATCTCCTGTGAATTTTCACTAGAGTAAAGCTGACGAAAAACAATAAAACACGCTTTTTCTATGTTTTATACTCTGATAAAACATGGGTTTTCGACCAATCAGAGCGCGTGCAGAGTCCTATCTATATTATAAACTCTCAAGAGACCGAGAGAGCGAGAGAGGTTTCGACTTGATTATCAAAAGCAAGTTAGTAAGTAATTGGGTTTGCTTCTGCTTCACAAGGCTCTCTCATTTGCTCACAAAATTCTTCTCAATCAATCAGGCAACACCAAACTGACCAACAGAAACCACGACTTGGTCCTCCGTGTTCAGTTTCCTGCGCTTGGCGGCAGTAACGTGTAAAGCTCTCACTGGTTCAATGTGTTTTTGCGTAATCCGAGATACCAAGAAAGTAACTTTCCTTATCGACGATCGCTTTTGCACAAGTTAACGGATGACATTTTTTAAGTCTGCCCCTTAAAATACTGCTTAAAATCTATCTTAGTGAACTCTAAATAATAATAACACGAAAAATACAAGAAGGTAGAGGCCAGACTTGCCTTTTGTGGTTGGTTTTGTCCTTGGTGTAGCCGCGCATATCTTAGCTACCAATTTTGATAGCAGATTTCTTACTCCCAATCTTAGACCCGTGAACACGTGGTAGCGGTCGTTGGCTATGGCAGATAACGAAGTCACACTACTGCTTCCACCCATTCCAACCGCAAAGATCTCAACCCCAGCGAGCCTCAGCATCTCTGCTGGTCGTCTGACGCGATCTGATGACCGACTAGCAGTGACGACGACAAGGACTCTGGCGCGCGAAGACGATGGCCGCCCGCTAAACAGGTACCTCCTAACAAAGCGTAACGCCCGCCCGGTATAGGATCGTCCGCCAGGAAACCTTATCTTTCTGACCGCACGTAACAAATCATATCGTCGCGAGAAGCTGGCAAAGTTAGAGACCGGTATAGGACTAGTCGAATATGAGATGATGCCGACACGAGTGTAGATTCTTGAGATGTCGAAATATCTGATGAGTTGCCCAACAAGATTGAGGATTTGGCTAAATCTGTAGCGACTGCTACTTCCATCGAGAAGGAGACCAAGATCAATGCGAGCTCTACAGACTAAAGAACAAGATCAAGTTTAAACCCAACCAGAACCGTAGGTAGACAGTTGCAATGTTGCATTTATGCCATTTTACTCTCATTTTAAAGGTAACGTACGGAAGACAGATTTGGACTTTCTACTAGATGAGAGATGTCGGGGTTGTAATCTGGACAACAATTTAAACTATTTCAGTTCAATGTTTCTTAGTATTTTAAGTCATGTAATTTATAAGTGTGTTTGGAAAAAAACAATGCTCACTTAAGTTCATTTGAATCAACCAATAGAATTTCGTTAAAATATTATTAAACTTTCAGGCAAGGTGGTCAAGCTAAGAGGAAAACTGCATCTATATCTAAGTAATTTCTCCCAACTAGTGTTAATATAAGATGGCGGAAACCTGTAGGGAGAATATTTCTATTGACATAAGAGACTGAAGAGTTTAAAAACATCACTTACTCTTCCCAGGGGCCAGCGATGGAGTGGGAGTCGGCCGCGGAGGAGTGGGAAAAGCTAATGAAAATTTAATACAACAGTTAGCCATGATCCAAGAATATGGAAATTAAAATAAATCAATTAGATTTGTGCTTAAGTAGAAAATGATACAAGCGTTATAACATTTCAACTACCGCGTAAAATAACAACTCTTTCCTGCATTGACTAAAACAGAGGAAAATCAGAAAAAACAAGCCAAAGTAGAGAAACCAAGTAATAAATATCTGTTTATAGTTTGTTACCAATATGCAACAAAGAAAACAGTCCCGAAGGAAGTCTATGCCTGTATGACCTTTCGTACACCGGTCGTACGCTGGTTTCACTAAGCTGAAGGAGCTCGTACCGGGTTAGATCATTTACAAGGTTTAATGTGCGACATATTTCCCGAATACTGCTCTGTAGTAAAGGGACCGTGAAGCATATTTTTGATTGGCGGGGCTAGCTCGTGCTACGCGCGAGCTTAAGTTAAGCTCGCGCGTAGCACGATTATCTGGGGTGCGTGGTCTTGGGGCATGCTCCCCAGGAAAATCTTCTGAATCACCAGAAACGCGTTTATTTCTTTCAATCCTAAGATAATTTTGCCAAAATTTTTATTACCGTTATGTTTCTGTACAAAAAAGTACATTTAAAACATAGCTATAATATGATATGACCTTCATTCAAAATGACAAAAGCTTAATATTGAAGCCAGTCCTTAAATTAACATTCTTTTACCATTTAACACAAAGATTGGAAGAAAAACTTCCCGGCGAAATTTTTGGTGAGGCTATAGCCCACCCAGCTCTATAGCTCCGCGTTCCCTGTGGTGTTACATACAAGAAAGTAAATTTTAACTTCAGTCATACCTTTAAAACAAAGTTTTTTTGCGATCCTGATAAGTCGAAGCGGAAGCGCCACGTCATAAACCTGCATGCACGTGATCCAACCCCGGAAGTAACGACGATCTCGAATCCTCGCTCCCATCCTCACCGGATAGTTTGTCGATAAACGTATTCGACCAATTGGTTTAGTAACCACTGCTTTGTCATTCACGTACAGCCTTGCAATTCCTGTAGTCCGGTCGTAACTCGCTCCGACGAAACTCCACGATTTGCGCCTCAATCTGCGACTCACCAGCGGTTGCGTAAGAGCGCGTGTGCGTCGCATAAAACGCGCGAAAAGTCTCCTTGCGCGTGTCACCCAAAGATGGACACCGAAACCCCGGGGATCGTAGTTGAAGATCGGTCCGGCACCTCCCTGGGGGTTGATCCACGCCAGGAGTGTTATGGAGTTCCGGGTGTCAAGCGTACCGGTGTTGGGGAACTCGATAAAGCTGTCAGGTAATCCAAGGAAACTGTACGAACCACCGCGTCTCCCATCGGGACCTGGTGCTGGTCTTACGTTGAAAAGCTTTCCGGGTGGGTTTTTCTTTGGACCGACATCATAGCCACGATAGTTTACCGTCAAAGGATAAAAGGCGACAGCATTTGGAAGACCTAATATACAAATAAAAACATCGAGTTTGCACTTTAAAACTCTAAGCCTTATAATCAAAGCCAGCGGCAAGTTAAATACAGTGGAATCCCGATTTGTCGAACCTCCAGGGGAAACGCAAATTGGTTCGAGAAATCGGGAGTTCGAGAAATCGAAGGTGGCATCAAATTACGCTTAATTGGCCGGGTATTGTTTGATTATGAGTAAGGGTTCAAATTTTAACAAAAATGCATCCTTTTTAAATGTACAGTAGATCTTGACCTTTATTTACAAACAAAACGTACTTAGAAAACAAAAAAGGAACAGAACAGAACATATGTAGCGTGAAAAAGTGAATGTAATTGACATCAACACTAAGTGGTTTCGAAATTTTCGCAGGTTCGATTTATCGGGGGTCAATTTGTTCCACAGGAGCCAAAATTGGTTGAGTTATCGGGATTTTCGAGAAATCGAGGGTTCGAGAAATCGGGGATGAAATTATAGAGCTTGAGTGAAGCAAATCCAAGGGAAACAAGGTTTGGTTCGAGTTATCCGGAGGTTCGGGAAACCGAGGGTTCGAGAAATCGGGATTCCACTGTACAGACATTCTAGCTCTTTGAGTTGCATCTCAATTTTTGTAGCTTCTGTTTTCAAGATTACGGGAACATGGTCGACTCCCGGAAAATAGATGGATATTTCCCACCAGTCGCCTTTTGTTTGATTTCAATGATCCTTTCGCAGCCGCCATTCTTTTATTGTTTGCTTTCTCATATATATTTGGTTCGACTGATGTCAAGTTCGATGCTTGACCGTGGTCTAAGGGGACTACTGTACAATGGGCAAATTATCTAATTAGGATTTGCAAACATAACTATTTCTGACGGAACATTTTAATTACTTACGTGGAGGTCGTGTTGGTTTCACCGTTGGACCTACAAAGAGAGATGATATTAAAAATGTGAGAAATGCATTAGTTGGAAACAATATTATTGTGAAACAATGTTTTTCAATTTGCCTGAAACTTAGCAGTAAGTAAAATTATGTATTGTGGATTGGGCTTCGTAACGCTTTGTGATTGTTGTTAATTCACCTTATTCCAAAATGGCTACCATCTTAACATTCTTTTGTTGGTATTCAAATTAGCCCTTCTTGCCTCGTTTTTAATCTCAAAAATCAAAAGAATATTTTATCTTGAACGAAGCAAAAGGGCCAATTTGTATGTGCACAAGTCAGCCGCCATTTTGGAATAAGGTATATGATATTATTTTTTGCGATAGACTGTTTATGCGTATGTTACATTAAAGATATTACTCACGTGCTCGGAAGCAGACCCTTTCAGCTCGCTTAATATCCGGTCCAGAGAGAGGTACACTATACACTTGCATGCAAGAGATCCTACCACGGAAGTACCGCAGGTCACGTGGTAACGCGCCCATCCTGACAGGCCGGTTGGTAGCTAGCCGAATGCGACCAATGTACACCGACTTAACCGGTTGCGAGTTACGCCAGAGAGTTGCAATCCCTGTTTTCTCGTCGTATGACGCTCCAACGTAATTCCATTGCTTTGGAATCAAAGTGCGACTTATTAACTGTTGCGTTGGTCTCCCTGTGCGGCGAATAAAACGCACGAACAGCGTATTTGGCCTGACAACCCAGAAACGAACCCCACCAGGGGCAAAGTGAAAGATTGGTCCGGAGCCCTCCGGGTAGACCCAAGCAAGGAGAGTCAGAGAGTACCTGGAGTCGAGCTTCCCGTTGTTTGAAAAATCAATGTAGCTGGTTTTCGTTCCGGAGAAGTAATAAGAGCCGTCTGGAAGTCCGTCGGGACCGGGCGCCGGCCGGACGTTGTGAAGAGTTCCCTCGGGATTTGAACTTGAACTGATGTCTTTGCCTCTTGTTTTTCTACTGAGCGGGTAAAACGCGACAATACGAGGGAAGTCTGCCAATAAACAACAACAACCATGACTAAACAATTTTTAAGTTCTTATGCCTAATACAGCATAATAAAGCATAAAACATAATAATTTTTGTAACTACACAGCTATTCTGGGAGGTTTTTTTTTGCTTATTTAAGTTTATTTTTCTTTCTATATATCTAGCCATATATCTGGCAAATTAAAATAAAATGGTTGTTGTTGTAAGAATCGCGTGCAGTTGACGGACACGGCAGGTGTAACTCGAGTTGGAAAGAAGATCTGGCTTTCCACAGACTCGAGATAGCTCAGGCAAAAATATTTCAATTGACTAACTAGCTAATAGCTAACTAACTGACTGACTGACTGGCTGACTGTTTGACTGTCTGACTGTCTTACTGTCTAACTGAATGACTGACTGACTGAATGACTGACTGACTGATTGACCGACTGACTGACTAACTGGCTGAATGCCTGCGTGCCTGCCTGCCTGCCTGACTGACTGACTGACTGACTGACTGAATCAGTCAACTGAATCACTTCGCCAGCTCCAGCATTTGGTCAACTTGTCTATAATTATTACGCCAGTATATTTTCAGTTTATTTTCCGCGTATTTACTTGTGTACTTACGCGGTCTTTTCGTTGGTTTCGTTGTCGGTCCTAAAAGCAAGATACACGTATTAAAGTTAAGTCGGTTTCATGGCAATGTTCTCTAACTAGACAAACTACTGCGTGTGCTCATGGCCTGAGAACCAGACGTCCCTTGTATCGCTCTTCTTTCCATCAGACAGACATGTAAGCAGAAACATCATCCCATAGTGGCAACGAAGAGCTGCAGAGATTTATGTACTAGTGTGTACAACTAGTTGTTGCTTGTGTAAGATAACTGATAACCAAATAACAATGAATCAGGAACGGCATGAATATATGCAGCACAAGTATCAAAATTTTCTTGCGCCTCTCCTGTGGAATTAGGACTTTACTGCGCATATTTCAGACATTTTCGGTTCTCGCAGTTGATGGAAATGGCTAAAGGATATATCTACCACTTTAGCCTGTAATCTAATTACTTACTTGTTGGTTTAGTGATTGGACAGAGGCAAACACGGTGCTTCGCTGGAACAAGGTTTCCTCCAGTTCCTGTAAGAGAAAGAATAAGAATTATTAATTAGAATTTATTGGCCATAAACAAGCTAATTGTTCAAAAGCATTTAATCGTATTGTCATTCGGCGCAAACGAAGTCTCGCTGTAGATCATAAAAATGTGATGTGACTTCATACGTCATTCCCGTAGAGTATAGCTTCAATCCACACAATATGACGTAATTTTGACACGCGCTCGGTAATTTTGATAAAAAATGGTCATCAAAGCGAAATGCACTGGCTTCATAAATATCTCTTGCTAGTTCATGTTTGCTCTCATCTAAATTATATCTGCCTCTTTTATAAACAAATTTAATGTGATATAATCGAGCTAAGGTGAGAACGGGATGCTTTTAAACGCGTTCAGTGAAAATGAACATAAAGTTATACATACCCAAGCAAATTGCATTTCTCAGTTCATTCACCACAATGCCTAAGTGAGTCCAGTCCGCGGTGAAGATATGATTCTTGCGAGGCGGAGAAGCCATGATATCTAACTGACGACCATTAATGTACCTTCCCACCCCTACACAGTAGATCCTGACCCCACGAGCCTTCAAAGCATTCGAAGGCGCTGCAACCTCATCCATCGAGCTGCCATCGGTAATCACCACCACCACCTTAGTGGTTCTTGTGCGTCTAGGGTTCTTACGAAACAACTGATTTTGTGCCATAAGTAAGGCCCTACCAATACGGCTCCCAGATTTCGGATAATGGACCCCCTTATTAAACCTATTGAATAAAGCGCCGTTGTTGGTGTAACTGTTGAATCCAAAAAGCAGATAAGGCTTGGTACCGAAGACGATTGTTCCCACGCGCGTATTAGTCCGGGAGACTGTAAAACCGAGAACAACGTCACGAACGAAATCGACCAATCGGCGAAAGTTGCCAATGCCGTATCGCTCGACACTGGCAGAACCGTCGACCAGAAAAGCCAGGTCTATGGCTGTGTGGCAAGCTATGGAGAAACAAACAAATATTAGCCAACACAAAAGTTAACTTGTGTCCACATCTGTTTCACACCAGATATCACCAAAAATTTCACAACATTGCGTAATATTTTGCAATAGAAATAAAACAAAGAGGCGGGGCCACTAATGAAGTGGAGGGGACCGGGAGTAAAAGGCACGGGAAGGGGAGGTTCAGACCCCCAGTCCCCACAACCCCCCCCCTCCCTGTATGGCATGGGCTCACAGGGTCACCATTGATTTTTTATTGCTTGCGCCTTAAGGCCTTAAGATGAGATGTTACTTACTCATGGGAGCCGTAGGCTTCAAGGTTGCTAGAGAAAATATAATAAAGTTCATTAGCTGATCAGTTTAGAACAAAAACACATCAATGCACTTATACTGATTAATAGGAAAAAGGTTTGGGGTGCATATTAAAGTTAAGTGAAACTGAAGAAAAGAGTTCAATAGTGATCTAATTAGGTGTAAAATCATAAAAAAGCCAATAAAATTATTAATAAACAATGGCGTGTTGTTATTCACAACATCCGTCACCCCGTTACAGTCATAGCCTGTCCAAAAGAGTAGTCTTGATCATATAGGTAGGTCTGAATAACAAACAATCCTAGGGAATTGAATCGAGCAATGGGACGATTTTAATACATTATCTACTGACTTTGTTCCGCTGTTTTCGGCAAGCCAATCTTGACAACAATAAAATTCGGGAACAGAACACAGACGTCTGTGTTCGCAGGCTAAACACAGACGTGCAACGATGCAAGGTGCGAAAGTCAGTGGTATACAAATAATGGTAATGGTAATGGCATTTGTTTAGTGCATGGATTTACCATTTTCATAATCCAAATGCCCTTTTTACATAATTTTCTAGTTAGGGATGAGATCAGACGTCAGCATGGCAGCCAGTATGCTATGCTACGCTATGCTAATGTACTGTTATTATATTATCAAATATAAATAATATTTGCAACTAGTGAGTCTGATAAACCGTTTTGCCGATTGCCCAAGTTCACTTTTTTACAGTGATTTACAGATTACGTACCCAAATCATACAGAAATCAGTACCAGACAACATTATGATCCACAATAATCAGCTACAAAGATCTACAAACAACGCCACGTGCAACTTCATGCAAAGCCACAACGAGATAAACAAATCGAAATACCTTTTCTCTCGGGTGAGATTTCTTGACGAAACCATTATGTTTACAAAGATCGATATTCCCCGCGAAACTATCGTCGAATTTTTTTCAGAAAATAGATAAGAAATTTAAATTTCTTCTCGCGATCGTAGATTCGTTGCAGTTCATTCAGAGGGAGCGGGAAACTTGCGTGACGCCCGTGACAGAGTATTAGCATCCGCTGGCCCGTTTAGGTGTGCTGTAGTTGTCACACAAACAGACGACGAAAGCACATAGGCCATTTGATGGATGTCAAATTATTTCACGCAAAATTTCGATTTTCAGTACTTTTCATTAAAACAAAAATTCATCTCGATAGATCGATTTATCGTACTTAAAGGAGCTACGTCACAGCTCGTGCATTTTGAAAAAATTTAACCATCCTTTTTCCTTTTTGGTTTGGTATCACTTCTTTGGTGTTTTTCTTCCTTAGTAAACTATTAGTTTTAGGTTTCCTACGTTTAAAGGGTAATTTAGCTCGCCGCAAAAAATAACTCAAAATATCGTGACGTGCTTCTTTAATTTAGTACACCTAATTTTGATAATTTACAAAGAAATGTATGAAAGGGGCAACGCTTGCCACCCCCTTTAAGACATTTTTTTGTACGTTTTGGCGTTTTCGGGCTCTCATATTTCCGAGAGTTTGTAACCGATTGTTGTCAAACTTAGCAGGTTTACTAAAATCGGTGCGGTAAATCGTTTTATGAAGATGAATTTTTTGTTACAATGAAAAACAGTAAAAATTGCATTTTTGCGTGACATCCGTTAAAACGGCCTATGACAAGAATGTTCTGAACGAAATTGTGATTGCTTTGAACTAGTCTTGGGAGTTCGCGTACGAATGATCAAAGAATGGTTCAATTTGAGCTAGAAAACTGAGGCCGGATTATCAGCAACGATCTACAAAGTTTTGGCACTTACGACAAACAGGGCATCTCCCTCGGAATGGAGTGACAAGCCTTGGCCTAGGTGGACGCACATTGAGAACTCCGAGATCTGTTTGACTGGAAGGAATTTCCTCGCTAATAGCGTCGTCACTCTCCTCGTAGACATTTGCTTCTGTTTTGTTTGCCTTTGCTCCAGGAACTTCGTTCAGCAGAGCTTGTTTATCAGCGTCATTCTCTGCAATAACAGCATCCTCCTCTACTTCATCTCTGAAGGGGCTCAAATCAGGCTTCCTACTCATATCAATAGTATTATTTTCGGGAAGATGCGCCCAAGGATTGGTGTTTTGCGACTTGTTTACTTCAGCCTTGTTTGCCACAGGCACGGACAAGGGTCGCACTGTTGGAGTGGTCGATTGAGCCTTAGTAGGAGTAAGATTTGTTTGAGCAATGCTCTCCTTGGAAATGGCACCTTCTGTTTCGTCACTCTTTGTATTGATCGAAGTGTTGCCCTTGAAAAATCTATTTCGAGAAAAACAGATATAATTTGAGAACAATGGCAATTATAGTTCGTTCTTTATTATTGTTCCATTCGGTCTCTTCGCTGAATTAATCGAAGCAACTGCATGTTCACTAATACAAGCCCTGTGATTCCTATAGGTATCTTCAGTGTATCTTTCCCATATTATAATTGTCAGATATATAAGGGATCTATATTACAGCATAAAATCTACCAATAGAACAAATTTACCTACCGGTAAACTTCGTTTCCCCAAGGACCTCCCTCGCCATCAGCTAAAGTAAAAAACGCATCAGTTGACTTAGTTTCGCTTTAATAAGAACAAGTCAAATAAGACGGGCTGATCGAAATTGGGTGACCGCCCATAAAGAAGATACTATTTCTTTCTTATGCAAACCAGGAGCTAGAAACTTTTGTGGTTGCCAGAAAACGCTTATTGTCTGTTCATCCACGTCTGATGTCTAGAATCTAGCAAAACCAAGAGTTCACGGTTTCCTACCAGTTTAGTTGCCCGCGATCATGCCCTCCTTTCCTACTTTTTTAGATGCCTCATCGCCGATTGACCTGCAGTAAGCTATCAACCAACAACGAGAAAACCTATTGTCTGTTTGTATAGAAACTGGATCGAAAGCAAGAAAAAGCAATTTTGTGCCACGGGCTTGTCCGCGCCCAGTTTTCGTCAACAATGAGTTGTAGGCCATGTACATATGGGTCAATCAAATAGCCAATAATCAGCTTGCCACTTTGCCGGCATGCATTTGCTGACAGACATTTCTTAAGGCACTGACCTTTACAAGTATCACTGACACCATATTTCATGAACGTCTTGTCGGCGTCTTTACCAGAGAAACACTGGCCTCCATTTTGAAGAGAGAATATAGTGAAAGCGTTGTCCAAAGCGGCCTCGGCACATTTCATCAGAGCGTTGGTTCTCTTCTTGTAATCGGGCTCAAATAACATCGCGTGTTTCTTTTCCATAATAGGAATGGCTCGGTCCCATTTGTCTTTCCAGCAACCGAGACTCTTGAAACCTGGAGAAGGCGAAGCAGATCTGTGTCAGCGCTGACATAAACAACCAGAAGAGCTTAAAGCAAGAGCGAAATGTTTGAATTGTCAGAGTTGGTCTTTTTTCACGGCATGCTTGAAAATTAGCTTCTGAAACCGTAGCTATCCCCGTGTTTCCAAGAAAGAACCCGTCTGTTGTAGTATTCAATAATATGGAATCAATGTTACTTTTAATTAATAAACTTAGTAGTGTATGTTCTCTATTGCGTTACTCAGTCATACCTTGTGATGTCCAAAGAAGTTGTAAATGCTAAACCAAATAGGAGTTTTACTATAACCCCCTTAGCGTCGTATAGAAGTGAGTCTGTTCCAACTTGACTTAATTTTTTCTACTCTTTTCGTCAAAAACCAAACACACCAACAGCAACGAAAACAACGACAAGAAAAACAACTAAAACTTTTACGTACTGCTCCCTCGCAGGTGATACACTTGATCTCTGTTAGGCTGTAATTCCAATTTTGCTTTGTCTTTTTCAGGGTGCTTATCGTGCAATGGAATCTGCGGCTGGCTGGGTTCTTCCATCTGGTCCTGAATGGGAGCAGAGAGCACCGCCGCCGGTTGTGTTGGAGCTACAGGCACCTTTCCTCCACCAGGCACCATGCTGAAGGACAATCTGGCATCAAGTGGGGCGCTTGGTACATCCGGCATCACATCTGTTGGGCATGGCGGTTTGTCTGTGGAAATCATAGCAGCTATTTGTTTATTTCTACAACGCAACCAAAAAACAAGACAACCTTCAAACTCTCAATCTAGCTATTTTTCCCATTTTATAAACTGGTGATGTTTTATTCAAATGAATTCTCAAGTGAATGAATTCTGCAAATTAATTCTCAAAAACGTGAAACGTCCCTAACGAAGAGCCCCGAGTCAAAGCCTTCCCCCAAAGTGTTTTTCTAGTACGTAATTCCTAAGAGAAACGACCCCTACGACAACAATAACTAGTTCTACATCAAGGTCAAGAGAGCCGGTCGCAAACCACTCATAATAACGCTGATTCTTTACCAACGTCTGAGCCAATCAGAGGCGTCGATTTTTGTGTCTAAGATCCACAAGTTCCACAAGCTCTTTATTACGTCCACGCACTTACAGCATTTACTAAAGACTTTATTATAGAGTTTCAGTGATGAATAGATACGATAGCTGAAAAGAAAAGTCAGCTCTATAAAGCTCTATAAAGATGGGAAAGGCACTCACCTGCACAAAACGTATTTACCGGACAGCAGGGGAGACCATCAGCGCCATATTGATTGACAACATTAGGATAATTATAAGCTGCGGCATGTTTAATGAACGAGAAATATTATATCAGTGCAAAAACATAATTATTTACATCAGTGATAGATGTGTTGAATTTAAAAGGCCTATCATGCATTTTATTCGAAGAGTTATATATAAAAGATATATTGTCCAAATTCAGTTTCTGATTTAAAGCTGTAAACATCAACGTCAGATTATCATTTGATTTCGTCATACTCGGAAAATAGCATTCGTCCAGAGTCAAAACTACAAAGGACTCAATAACTTCTTTTTGTCTTGAACGTATTAAAAGCAGCCAGTGAAACAAAATTCTTACATTAGCATTAACTTTGCACCATATACTGTTGCTTAGAACAGCAACAGCAATGTTTTGTTAATTAATTCATAAAGTTCTTTACGCTGTTGCCCTAACATAAATTACCAGTCATACACGACAAAACAGTTTTAGCAATACAATCGAGTTCCAGGCGTCATAGTCAATGGACACTTACCTATATTTTGACGCTTCTCCGTAGTTTGATTTTTTGTATCTTGGTCTGAATAAATCGTCTTATTTTCCTTGGTAGACACATGGGTAGTTACTAGCAAGAACATGAAAGCTCTTAACAGCGAAGAGCTTGGCATCCTCACCTGAAAAAGGAGATGATGTTCTCAAAACTTTATAAAAACCTCATCAAATCAGAGATAAACGCTTGACTGAACTATATTAGGGCTATTTATAAAAACAAGTCGCGACTTAAAACAGTAGAGCCATTTATTCTCGTGCATTTTTTTTGCCATACACGTGATTAAGTCCATGACCCGTTTATACGAGCAACGTTAAGCGTCTTGAAGAAGACCAGCACAATCCCTGGTCCAAAATCAGCCGCGTCCAGTTTAAGAAGCGCCTTATTTTCGTCCCGAGGCGAGATTTTGTATCATATATACGGTCGGTTCACGTCATATTTTGGCTTATTCTAGTCGAAACTCAAACTAGGGTGATGGTTGATGAGTCAATCCTCGCTGTCGCTTGGCCCGAAACTTTCATCGACTCTCATGCAATCTCATCGACTTTGAACGGGCTCAAATTTTTTATGGGAGTCGATGAGAGTTTCGATTCTCTTGTTTGACCAGAGTTGACGATAGTCGATGAGAGTGCTAGATGGTGAAAATCTAGTGAGAGTCAGCTCTCAACAACTCTCATCCTCGTTTGACCTGGCTTTACATGATATTGCCATTCACAGACTTCACGAACTTATCTATATTACATTTGATATTTTGGATCGATCAGAAATGGATGAATACAATGCTTCTCATTAATCCTCAGTTTCATTGCTATTTCAATGCCTCTCGATATATGCCAGGTTCGAAATTACTCGCGTTTTAAGGAGAGATTAGATGTCGATCACGCGCGTTTAGAAATTTTAACGGTTCCCTACTGCGAGACACATTTCTCGAGTCGAAACATATTCCAGTCTAAGGCACAAGAACGTAATAAAATGTAAAAGGTAGTGACGGAAACCACCGGGTTCGGCATCAACTGTCCGTCCTAGAGAGGTGTCAGGTTTATAGAGAATTTAGATACAGAAGAATGGCTGAAACAAGGCGCGAAGGGACCAACACAAGTTGTCCGTCTTATAATTTAAGTGTCTGGCGTGTCTAACAGAGAGAGAGTTAACTATATTACGTTTTACACGAAAATTGAAAATGTACAGTACATAAAAACTCGTAGCCTCAGTTTTGGTTGCTTATGCTGTATCAACTCAAGAAACTGGAAACTGCAAATCTACAGTCAATAAATTTTTAAAACGATACATTTTCAAAAATCGTAAGATTACGAACTCGTTTTTTCCAGCTATGCCTTTGGGACATTTTGAACCGAAGTTTTCCTATAATCACTTTCCACCGGCCAGCGAAATAAATTTAATCGTAACTGAAATTATATATTGTATATATTTTAGGCAAAGCAATGTGTTAGAATCAAACTATAGTCCTTAACTTATGTTCATCTTTTTTCGGAATTTTAAAAAAATCATAAATTAAAGTTTGCTTACCTCGCCAATTGATTACCGTTTCCTTGAGGCTAATCCATTTTCAAAGTCAAATTTAATTTTCATGCAAACAAAGGAACCGATTTCCTTTTCATTTATTAAGAAGTGTCTTTAATTTATCGGTCAATACCAAAATAATTTTCGTAACCTGGTACTTGTTAACAGCTGCCTTAGGAAAGGTCGATTACGATAAACAACCAGCATAGTTTAATTTAAACAACACATATTTTCTGAAAATTCTTGACACAACTTTTGCAGGGAGGGTCGGTTCTTTTGTGAAGAAAAATAACTTAAATAACACATTATTGACTTGACTCTTGTCTTTGGCTTCAATTTGAAATCATTTTAATATTGTTATATGCCACTAAAATTGTCGGGACATTTTTTAAAAGTTCATCGTTTGTAGCTATGTTCATGCACGTCTTATTTGCCGTTTGTCTGCATGTAAGCTGGGCAGGCATTTCATTTACTTAAAAGCGGCCGCTCGGCGAAGCTGATTTCCCTTTCGTAAACAGTCTTTGCCATTTTTAACGGTCGATGCCATAATTGGTAACCAAGCTTTTCGGAATGCGCGATGTTATATCTGCCCTAGTTTAGGCCTGGACTAGGTCGAAACTTGTTATAATTTGGTGATAGACTAAAAAACTCTCTCCAATTGCTTAATTGCGCACTTTCACACTGGTTTTCTTGCGGTTAGCTTTTATTTGTTGGCTAGGGCAATACTTAAGTTAAACTAGATTAAGAAAGTCATGTTCAATACAATTAAATTTTGAGGGGAATGGCGGATCAGCCTGGTAGCGTAGTGGTGAGTTTTCGGGTAATTCGATTATGGTTTTTGACGTAAAAATTTTCTTTTGTGTTTGTGGGAAAAAAATTCGATGATAGCCAAAACGATTCTAAGTGTCGCTAAAGTGGCATCGACCGTTTGCGAAAGAGAAACGTGCGTCGACGAAACGTTTTTTAGAAACTTAGCTTTCGTAGCTTATGTTCGTGCATGTTTTGATGTGTCTGCACGTGTCTGCAGGACAGGTCCTCTTAATGTTTTCAAAAGCAATTAGTCGGGGGGCAGCGCGGAACAAGTGCCGTTATGTTTTAGCCAAAATCGTCTTAGAGGCACCCGAAACACGTCGGATTATTGTCGACCAATCAAAATAGATCGCGAGCAGTTCAGAGTGTTGTAACCAGAAGCGCAAACCACGTGATCAGCCAAATTTGCAACAAGACTTTATCGAAGGTTTTAATTCAGTTACCGGGGAGAAAGAAAAATAACAAAACTAGCATTTACAATGTCGAGAGAGAGGGCAGAAGATACTTTGCGAAGGGCTGGTGTGCGTGTTTATTCTCTGCTGTTTAATAGGTACACACTACGTTTCAAAGTGATTTCAAATTGACGTTACTTTCCTATAAGTCTTCTTTTTTCGAAAAGATAAATACGTAAGATAGACGTTTACGTGAAAGGGAGACGGAAAAGGAAAAGGGAACACCGCGTTTCACCAATTTTTTTTTTCAAACACAATAATGTTATTCATGCATTGTTCAAACGACTTTGCAGGTGTAAGTTGTCTATAATTTGTCCTGAAGGTAGTTGTATTGTTGGCCAATCTCAAAAGGAAACAAGAAATAAAGCATGAGAAAACAACGATAGTACATGATAAATATTTCTTTATTATCATTTGTTTTTTGGCGGCCGGCTATAGATGAGAACAAATAGATCGGCAGCAGGCGCACCCTGACGTTCACCTCCTATCCCTAAAGCAAGCTGACTGTGTCCAGCTCCTGGACAGTTCCGCGTATTCTGGGCTAGAAAGTTTCACGGCGAAGAAAGCTAGAGACTTTCTCAAACATGTATTTCTTCATCTGTGGATTTGACGTCGGAATTACTAACTAAAAATAACGTAAATGAAAGCAGTGTTAGTACCAGCTGCATGACGCAGTTTGTATGGCTTACAACCGCTACGCTAGCATTACTATCGTCGCTATCGTTCGTTACATTAACGGAAACTCCTTCGCTTTCGTTCATCTTCTCGCTGAGATTTCTCTCACTTTACGCACGTGTGTAGGAGAAGTCGGCATGGGAGAAACGGCTTTGCATTCCAGGATAATAAGAATTACAAAGGCCTGCAGGGCACATTGGTTGAGTGTGGTCCTTTAAAGGAGCAGTGTCACGGCATTTGAAGTCATTTTCCCATTTACTTTCAATTTGAAGGAAATCTAAACGTAAGAGTTTTCTAATGCCGAAAAACACCAACGAGATAATAAAATGCTGAAATTGTACAAGGATTGTTTCGAATGACAACGATATAGACCGATTACAAGCTACAAACTTGAAAAAACTTGCCAGTTTTTTCAAGACGAGTTTCCGTGACGTAGCTCCTTTAAGCTCACATACAGCCTTATCACATACATCATGAGATATTCCCAAAGGCACTCGACCTCAATGCTCACGACTCACTTGGTTCCTTGTTTGCAGAGGCACTGCTTATTCCCAGGCTTCTTTAAGAAACCACCAACTCCTGGAAATCGATAATAGAAAAAATATAAGAGACAGTCCATGCATTGCAGTAAAAGTCTGCAACCCACTAAATAACAAAAAAGGCCGGTCATGTCATCATTACACCAATTGAAAATAAAATGGATTTACACACAACATGGCTCCGCTATTGTAGAGTTTTCAAGAAAGTAAAAATAAAGTAGGGTTGAGCGAATATTCGCTATCAAAATGGCGAAAATGCATCCCAAAACAGATTAGCTCAAATGGGCCAAGAACCACTCCATTTCAAGACACAAGGTACCAAACGTGTCTCGACTTAATTTTTAACTGGTAATAGAGTAGTAATTATATACTTCTAAAGTACCCCAGTTCTGCCTGTTTAAAGCCCACATTTTACATAATTTATGATATTAAAATTGTTAAGTTAAACGTACCATAACACACGCTTCTTACAAGGTCATCTCTGATATACTGCAACTTGTCAAATGGGCCAATGAACACATTTTCGCTAACAGGTTTGGAAGACATTCTTTCCAGTTGCTTGATGTCAAATTTGTACCCAACTCCTACAGCATATATGCGCACACCGCAATGTTTGAGTTTGTGCGCAGGATGAGCTATGCTGTCAGTCGATCTGAAATGTCACGCAATCTTGTTAAGGGAATTTTCAGTATCATAGCAACGACAAAAAATAATGCCCAAAGCACTCTAACGTAACCTACATGTACACATATGAGACGCACCGTGGCCTAAGGGACAGTGCGCTGGACTCCGGATTGAGCGATTGGTAGTTCGCAAATCTCCAGTGAGTCAAGGACAAGTTCTGACTGGCTCATTTTAACCGGAAAGTTGTGAAGCAATTGCAAGTTGCAATTGTACACGGAGCAGCAATTTGTCTTGCAACTTTGGGAAAATTTTGAAGATAGTTCTGCTTTTCATACAGCTTGCAATATTTGTAGCATTGCACTGAGATTGAAAAAGTTGGATGTTAAATGCACGCGAAACTAGTTCGGCAGCTGACAATCAGTACTGTAAAATACAACATTTCGTTACGTTGCAAGGGTTTGCAAGTTGCAAATTGCAAGGGAAATGTTTCATGTAACAGCCTGAACAACTTATATGATTTAACTTTGAATCGATACTTACAATCTGAATCAATTATATTACAGAAAATTTATACCAATAAGTTAAACTGTAATTAATATAAAGCCGGAAGAATAGTTCCTATACCTTCCATCAGTGATAACTATCAAAACTTTGGGGACATCTTTGCGCGTGTTGAATTTCTTGTTGAATAAGCGGTAGCCTGCCATACTGAGAGCATATCCTGTATTTGAACTTGGTAAGCTCTGAGTTGAGACCTTCTTTAGCGCGCGTACCATAGAAGATTTCCTTTGCTGACTGCAAAGGAAAATGGAAAGATTTGTAGTAAGTGTAGAGTAAGTGTTTAATTAGCTTGTGGGAGAGCGGTTTGATTTCAATCGTCTCCAAGACAAGAAAAATTAGTGGGAACAAGGAAGGCAACGAAACCCCCCTTCCCCCTCCCCTCCCCCGCACTATCATATTAAATATATAGACAAGAGGGAAGGAAATAACAGATGAAACAAAACCTGCAGCACAGAAGTCAGTAATCTACGTACCTTTCAAAATCAAAAACCAGATCGGCTTTGGCCCCATAAGTAACGACAGCAACACGTGTTTTCCTGGGCGAGATTGAAAATTTGCGGACTGTCATTTCGACAAAGTCAAGTATCCTTCTAAAGTTTCCTTTGTCGTTTTTCTCAACGCTGGCTGAAGCTTCAACTACAAATCCCAAATCCACACGAGCGTGACAAACTGCAAAAATGTAGATTAAAGTCAACAAGAACCGTGAGATTTCGGATCAAACATATCTAGTTAATGGACTGGGCTTTGTTTTAATATTTTTTGTATCACCTTATTTTTTCTAACGATCTTTGCTGATTACTGTAAAAAAAATAAAATTTAACTTACACGGGCCAGGCTTTCTTAATGGAGCTGTAAACAGAACAAGAAATGAAAATATAATCAGCCCATTGGTCAGACCTTCAATTCAGTCGATCGAACGATTCTATTGAATCGATGAACGTTGTTATCATTCAAACAGCAATTTAGTCAACCCAAGCGATTGATCACAACAAATTGCTCACTCAAACAAATACGGGTAAAACAATAAGTTGAAACAGCTTTTAACACAAACATGACCGCACTGAGACTGATACTACGTGAAAAAGTTGACTTTGCGATACAACAATTCGACAGAAACCGATTAAAGCAGGGCTGCAACCGTTGATCGGTTTCTGTCGAATTGTTGTCTCGCAGAATCAACTTTTTCACGTAGTATTGATCAGCCTTGCAGTCAGAATTGTGTTACAGTTTATTTTTGGCTGATTTGGTCTCTTGCAGATCCTACGTAAACTAGCAGCATTATCGTTCGCGGTCCTTTGCAGTTTTCACGTCTACTTTACTTAATCAAGCTGATCGTTTTAACAAGACATGTACATATTATGATGACCAGCTGAAAGGATTATAAGGGCGATGATGATGATGAAATGGGACGATCTGATAGCGGCTATAATTAGCCTTGGACGTTTAATACATAAGTTAGTTAAGTAACATTTAATTTAACTCTGGCAGACAAAGACGGTATCGGGCAACATTTTGATGCTGTTGCTGTAACTATAGCTACATGCTAACGAACCAAACTGGGCACTGATCGACCGATGTTGTTAATTTTTCAAACTTTCTTGGTCGTGCAACAGATAAAAGCTAAATATGTTCGGGTTTACTTACGGCACGGGGGGCACCCAGGAGACCTTGCAGGTTGAGTGTCATGAAAGAAGTAATTATGCTTGATAAATCTTGAATCCTGAGAGTGCTTTCTCAAATATGAAGTACCATCTTCGTGTTCATAGTTAGCATTAGTGTTATTGGAATTCCGCAGACTCTTTGAAGTACAATTATGAAAAACATCGTTCTGTTTGTCCCCTTTAAAGTTGTATCCGTAAATAGGTGTAGCCAGCAGCCAAGTAATCACGTGAAAAAACGTGAACATAACTTCCAGACCGAGTGTGCTAGATAGTCAGTGTCAAATTAAAAATACGGCAAGTGCTAGAAATAAAATTGTTTCCGCTTAACCTTACAGCGTCCGATCTTGAGCTGGTGGATTCGAGATCATTGTCGAACTGACCTTTCAACTAGTCTAAATAAGCGATGTTGACATTTCTGACCCAACGGTAACTCGCCCAGGCTCAATATACCTGTTTAAAAATATGATAAACATGTTTTTATTGACTTAACTTTAATTTAACTGTGAGTAAACTCCAAGGTTAAAAGGTAAAAGCTTAGTTCCTTGGAGTGACGGATTATGATGGTTTCATAAGTAACAATTATAATAATTTGTCACGATCCTCTTCGCTGGCATATTTAACATTAAGCAACGCTTTTTGCCGGCACTTGTCGTTTAACATCATATCAAAGTTTTAGTTGAAGGCAAACTTAAATCGCCACCATCAAAAGTGGGCGTAGCAACATCGTTAGCTTGCCTGGTTGAATACCGCCTTTTCCGTTTGGTACGTGATAAAAATTCTTTTCTTTCTCAAAATCGTTGGTTCCAAAGGGGCAGTGAAATAAGTACATAGAAACAATCAAAGTTAAAAACTGGAATACTCACGTTAAAAATATGGGCTTGAAATAAGCAGCTCGACATCTAATTACTAAGCTATTTCTGTGCTTGGCTCCTTCAGCTTTGTATCAAAGCGTATTTATATAATTACCTAGCTATTGATCAGCTATAATAGCTTCGCACTTTGCTAGGAGTACATGCTAACTCCCAGCGGTAACACTTTGTCAGACGATTATTCCACACCAGCAAAAAGACAGGTACTTGAACATCAGTACGTATTTCGATTCCACGCAGTAAACAAAATGGTGGCTAACAACGGATCATATTAACTATTCATTGAACCGACAAAGTAAAAACAAAAGAATCCAGATTTATCGCGCCCTCGATTTCTCAAGATACTAAGAAAAATAGGAAAATGATACCCACGGCCAGGAGAAGAGATTGAAACAAAAATAAAATAAGAGAAAAACAAGTTTTGTCGCCGACTTCTCTATAACTCGAGCACTGTAATTTTAGCTCTAATTTTTCGAGCTATTTTTCGGAGGGAGTTTTTTTTTCCTTGGAAAATCGAAAACAATGGTAACGATGTGGTAGCTGTTAATAGCTTTGGAAAAATACATCTAACATTTTTTTGTCTTCTGTCTAACATGTGAGCCCGGTTAGCTCAGTCGGTAGAGCATCAGACTTTTAATCTGAGGGTCATGGGTTCAAGTCCCATATCGGGCGAGTGACATTTTTGTTAAAATAATTTATAATCATGAAGAGGATTGCAATCGGATTTTAAGCACGCAGAGCTCATATTCTTTTTCTAAAACAGCTTCCCATTCTTTTTCGCTTTCCTATATCTCCGTTATTCGTAGATCATTCTCATCGAATAAGTTAAGTTGTCGAAAATATACGAGGATATTTTCGCCATTTCCACACCCAGGTGATTAACTAATGTAACTTAAGCGGTTTTATCAGATTTTACACAATAATCGAAAGCAAATAGAGTACTTTTCGAATTCGTCCGGACGCGCGAGGCCTGGGCACTGGTCATAATCTGGTCATCATGAGAAGTGTTTACTTCTGAATAATGACACGCTTATATACTTCATGGCGGGGATCGCTCTAATTTTATTTTTAATATGATCTTTTGATAACATTTCTAAATGTCTGAAGATTTCCGTAAAGTGACCTCTTTTTCTTTCAATACTTCTACAATGTATGCAAAAAAATTTAAACATTGAAATAAAATAAAATTAAATGATCAAAATGATAACATAAAACAACTGAAAAATGAAAAAAAAAAAAACGTTGGTTAAAAATGTGTTCCTCCCCGGCGGGGAATCGAAACCCGGTCTCCCGCGTGACAGGCGGGGATACTCACCACTATACTACCGAGGATTGGATAATAATTGAGCTTATTTTATTTTAAAAAAGAATCTAAATTGTTCAGACGGAAAACGGGTGGATAAATTATAATCATGATGATTTCTTTTCAGTTACATGGTCGTATTGCCAGACAAAGAGTAAAAAGTTTGTAAGCAAGGGAGATCTAAAGAGACTAAGCCGATTGTGGATTTACAAACTCAACGAAAACGCTCTACATCGCTCCAAAAACTACACAGGGGACAAGCAGGCACCAGAGTTAAGGTATGGTATTTTTTATTGTAAAATTGTAAATGTTAAGGAAGGAATTATTTCCCCATACAAGCCCTTATAATTGCATTGTTACGCAACGGAAGCGCTGCCATCAAAGGTTGCATGTTGTTAATCTCTTATAGAGCTTGGTGTACCTGTGATTACAACGTCGAGCAAGAGAAATTCGTAACTCCAGTCGAGTTATTCAGAGCTCTATGCGTTTTAAACACTGTTCTGACTTGGTGTCATTAATGTCCGTATATTGATAACCCGGCGATACGATTCAATTCTCAAAGATTGGCCCAACTGCGGTCAAACAGTTTACAATGGAGAGCTAACTGACGGAAGCTCTTTTTAACGACATTGCTTCCCATAATTCTCTATTTCAAGCTAGTTCCAGTCCAATATCACCGGAGAACGGAAGAATATGAAGTGAGATGCGATCATGTATTTACCACGCCCACTGACAACTGTATACTAACACCTGTTGTTTAAAATGAGGTTCATGAATTGATTGAAAACAAATACAAGAAATAGCATCAATATTTCTGATTTCAACTAGGAATTTCATAAATTTATTTGGTCAACAGCACTGGCAGTAAGATTTCCAGGTAAGCAAAACTGTACAACAGATCGGAAATAAGTTAAAAATTATTTTTGCGTATAAAGTACCTATGCAAACAATGGTAAGCAAAATAACGTTGAAATCTTTCAAACTCGAACGCTCGAACATACAATTACTGACTTTCGATTCGAGTACATTTTCATGCCATATTCATCTGTACTGACATTTAAGTTTTTCAGACTTTAATTCAGACTTTTACAAATATATACACTGTACCCAACAATTTTGGTAACTCAAATTCATATTGCAGATGTATGTCTGATTCTCCCCCTGTCAACCAACTATTGAACTACATAAGCCCAAGGAAACGTATTCATAAGTTCGAACACAACAAGTTGAATTGTTGCGTTTGCTGAGAATGTTACTGTAATAACCTTGCGTCGTAACAAGCCCTACGGAACTCGGGGAGGGGCGGGGGACACATAAATTTCTAGAGGGGGTAAGTTTCTAAAGAAACTGTGGTGCTGCGTCGGTGGGAAGTATAACAATATAATTTGGTTTTATCAACTGGGTTGATAATGTCAATTGGCCACCGTAAAGAGATTCAAGAGCTGACGTTTCGAGCGTTAGCCCTTCGTCGGACCGAATCAAGGAATTGTGCGTCGTGTGTTTTTATATACAGAAAGATGGAGCTTCGCTATTGGCTGGTGCCTGGTAACGTGAAAACTTCGGAATAAATTAGTTGAATGAAAAGCGTTCGTTGATACCGTGAGGATTAAGAGTGCCGATTTGAAAAATAAATTTTTGTTCTAGAGTTTTACGGCTTTCCGTGTTTCCTTGGTGAAGGGAAAGGCCGCAGACTGCCATATGTTGCTTAGAATGATTTGGGAGATTAAAGTGTCTCGCGACCGGTTTCGATGCGATTCCGAGAACACCTTCGTGACACAGAGAAAGACGACAAAAATGTATCGAAACATCGAAACCAAAAACACACGACGCACAATTCCTTGATTCGCTCCGACGAAGGGCTAACGCTCGAAACGTCAGCTCTTGAATCTCTTTACGGTGGCCAATTGACATTATCAACCCAGTTGATAAAACCAAATTACATAAATTTCTAGCAGCTTGAATTTTAAGTGGAGGGTTAATTGGATCTGGAGAAACCAGTAGAAAGTTAAGTTAACGTCTCTATCTTGATACTAGCAAATTTTCCCCTTGTCAAAGTCATTATACGTTAAGGTCATTTTATTACATTTCGATTCTCATGGGTTTAATTTTGCACCACCTGACGTAAATAAAATTTAAAACATGAATTGGGAAATACATATTGTAATTTGTCAGGAATGATTCCGTTCCGAATTATTAAGATTTTGTTTTTGTTTAAAATGTCGGGATTTTACTATTCTCCTGCGTATGCGTTTCTTTGGACATAAAACTGGGAGGGGTGGGGGCGCACAGGTCACCCCGTCCCGTCCCCTCCCCTTGCTCCGACAAGTTGTACTGAAATACCCAATTGATAATGTTATTGCGAGCATTCAAATATCTTTTGTTGTTATACACTAGGTGATGACCTGTGGCCGGCGTTGTAAAGATATGACCGTAGCTATGTGGTGGTGTTGTTTAATGATTCCATCAATGTTTAATGTAGTGCATATGGACAAGGCTAGACAAACAAGAATTACCACATTTCGAAACGGTAGGTTTATGTGGAAAATGTAGAGATGTAATGTGAAGAACGTTCTGAGTTTTAAGAGAGGCGATCACATCACTTAATTTAATTTGATGGTATACAGAAACCTTCAAGAGTGGAACCCTCCAGAGCCAACGTTAACTACATAACTAACCTGAACAGCTCGAAATTCAGTGTACAGATGAACTGTCTGCTGATAGATGTTTACGTGAAGAGTTAGAATTGGTTGCAGCTTTTAAATTACTCTGGTCCTGGCCGGGCCACTGCGTTGTGTTCTTGGGCAAGACACTTTACTCTCACAGTGCCTCTCTTCACCCAGGTGTATAAATGGGTACCGGCGAATTTACTGCTGGGGGGTAACCCTGCGATGGACTAGCATCCCATCCAGGGGGGAGTAGAAATACTCTCTGTCGCTTCATGCTACAGAAACCGGGATAAGCTCCGGCCTGATGGGTCACTGGCCCGACTGCAGACTTACCTTTAAATTACTCTTATTATTCATAAAACAGTTGGTTTAAACAGAACGCTACCCAGATTAATATCAATCGGTATTTTCTTTTGTAGCGCTTCACTCACACAAGTATCCACAAGATGCTGTTTTATCTTTCCTAAGGGCTTTCAAGAAAACAAATCGTACTCTCTCCAAGAAGTCATACCCAGCTTCATATTACAATCCAAGTCCGACAGCCTACCCATCTAGCTATCCCTTTTCGTACCCGTATCCCGCTTCTTCTCCTTATCCTCACGGAATCAAAGGCGACGATGTCCCCATAGTGAGCCAGACAGGTCAATACCACTGCAGCAGCTACCCTGGCACGCCTGGAATGAATCGGAGCGAGACTTTTGAAATTAAAGGAAAAAGTAAGATATTCTGTCATCGTCATTGGGAAGGCTCGGGTTGTCACAAGCTGGCAATATTTTGTATTGTAATACACTGATAATTCACCGATACAGCGACCATTTAGCTCAGGGGGTAAATACATATTAGTTTGCCCCCAGGGTACCCCATAATGTCTTTCAAAACAATAGCAAGCAGGGGTGGGCACCACTAAGGAATGACGTAACTGATGGGTGACGTAAGCAGAATACTAGCTGTATTAGAAAGCCGCAGGTCATCTCAAAAGGGGTGCGCACCCCCTGCACCCTCCCCCTAGATCCGCCCCTGGCCGGTCACTGCCGGCCGTTTTGCTTCTAACGGGATCCGAAAATGATTTGTAGCTTGTGCTTGTAATTGTAAGGCAATTTTAAATACACATTTGTAATAATAGCCTGTATTTAACACAGCTTTCAAGAGCATCGGTTGCTGGAAGGACAGTCCAGATCGTGCGATAGAAATATTGGAAGGAAAACATCGCCTGCTAGAAGACGCGAATTACAAATCCCGCGTGAACGCTCTCATGAAGTGTGCTAAGGCAGCACTAGATATGAGACTTGTGATGTTTGCTTTGCAAAATGGTGGACAATGCTTTGGCAGAAATGATGCTGAGAAGTCGTTTTGGAAATACGGACCCAGTGATGGTTGCTGTGGTACGTCTGATCTAGCGCAAATTGTTGAAGTATTTCGGGATCTAGAAAAGTTGAAAGCCATAACGTGCAATACTGGGATCTGTGTTTACCTTTTCACGGCCCAAATTGTCACGCAAGGTGTCTGTAAAAGATTAGTTACAACATGATGTGGGTTGTACGCTCAAATTCTCGTTTTATTAGATGTCTTTAATAACGACGATAGGCACAACACGAAAATAGAGATTTACATAAAATTAAAGTTGACTGAAATCGTCTTAAAGTTAGTTATCCAACTTTACGCTTTGAATTAAATCTTGATAAAGTTACTTGAAAGTTTTAGTCTCTTTACTCAAGCTTTACTCATGAGTGTGAAGCTGGCATAAAGGCCAGCTTTAAAAACGTAAAGCAACTTAAAACAGACGATTACGCTAGCTTTAAGTTGGCTTTACACTGCAGTAAAGTTTATCTTAAGTTTTCATGCTGTGAGGTTTCAAGTCTCCATAAAACACACTATCACATGAAAGAACTCAGAATCATACTCTGACTTGGTTATATCTTCCACATCAGTTAGACTTTTAATATGCTCCAATACACCATCCTTTCCACTTTTTTTAATCAACATGAATCCGGCGTAACATCGCTTGCAAATGGTTGCATCATGTAAAATAGCACTATGATTGTAGAAAAACATATATCTGATAATTATCCCCATTTTAACTAACGTTACTTTCACATTTTTAGGAGATGGTGAAGGAGGACCATGGAGCAATGAAGTTTATAGGTGGGCATGCTTTTGAAAGGGTTCTCTGGTTTCTTTGTTTTGAGTTTTCGTGGCCAAAGGCCCTTATATATATTTTTCAAAGCAAATGCTTCAATTGAGCAAGTACTTCGTATTTCGGGCATTTTTGATCAACATTGGACCTGGAGTAAAGTTACTAACAGCAGATAACTTTTTAAGCGTGGAAGTACGTTCGGATGTTGCACGACAGTAGATTATTGAAAATTACTTAAAGTTAATTCGCGCGAGATTTTTTTAAATCCCGCTTTTGCAAACAAGTTTCAATGGCGGGCCACCGAAATGTCGGGTTGTTTTCTCTCTCTTGCAATATCTTCATTTCAATATTACCCACCACTTTTTAACTAATTAAAACAGTTTCCTTGGGAAGAACGGAAAGCCGATTGCCAGTGTCAATAACAGTCCTTGGTCGCCCTGGTCACCATGTCCACAGACCTTCCAAAGTGCCGAACAAAGTGTGGTGCAAGTACGTAATCGCACATGCTTTACTACCCAAGACAGCACTGAGATAGTGCCACAGAAATGCATTTCTACCTTCGAAACTCGCCCATGCGGAGTGCAAATTTGTCCAGGTTTGAAGAAATGCTTTTATCATGCATTTGCATGCATTGACTTTTCACAGAGCATCTCGTTTAATGTATCAGTATTGCATCGAAATATATATTTTAAATTCGAAAGCAAGTTTCACTATTTTTTTAACGGATTGTGCATATTTTCTTTTCACAGGTTACAATCAAACAGGTAATATCTATATTGAAGTGTAAGTTAATTCATTGTTAACCGTTTTAACTTGTAGTCAGATTTTTGCACTGCCAGTTGCCAATAATTGCACTGATTCTCTTCGAACAGTACCTTTAGTCACGCAGGCACCTCCAGTTGCCACGACACCGTCTACTGTTACTCCAACAGCAACGCCCCCCTTCCAGGCTCCTCCGTGTCTAATGTTTCTGCCATCATCACCGCAGCAGTCTTCAGGTGAGTGTATGGCAACCGGCCAGAATATATACTGTCCAGAAACGAGTTCCTCTACATTTGTTTTTTAAATGTACGGAGCTTTTCCTTGGCTTACAGAAGAATGCTCTCAAAATCTAAACCACCTTGGTCAAAGGCTTATGTCAAGACTCCTAGATATTATAGGCTCGACAGTGTTACGATTTTTTGACATTTTCCAATTTCTTGATTTATACAACCTGGCTGGTCTGCAATTTATTTTCATACGGAATTTTCTCACAGTCATGCATGCAGTATTATATATAGTTTTGCCTAAATTTCTAAAAATCAGCAAATAAAGCTGTTGGTGTAGCTATTGAGTGTTCTTAAATCAGGAACATTCGAAAATTAATATCTAATAGGGTAGTGTAGCAGCTGTCCAAAACTACTTTTGTTTGTTATTGTAAGCAGCTTCTATTGTTTTCAAGACAAAGTCATTGTTTCAATTGTTGAGTCTTTTGTTTAGGGCTAGGGTATCAAACCAATCACATTACATGTTAGGAAAGCTGCTACATAGGCCACTTCGGAAAATACCATAATACTCTTTGTTTTTCCCCAAAATTTTGCATAAGCATTGTCTCCAGTTTCTCATGGGACTTACAATGGTCCCAAGAGAAAACAAAAAAAATGCTTACCCAAAATTTTGGGGACAGACAAAGTGTATTATGGTATTTTCTGAAGTGGCCTATTCTGTCGACCCCAGTCTCTGGAATATAAACTCGATATATTTGAGTAAGAGTTCCTTTTTTGAAAAAATTCTATCAGTTTTAGACTTCCGTGAAGTTGCATTAATTATTTCTTTGCATGTTCTGTATTTGCTAGTTTGCGCAGCCAAAGTCGATTTGGTTATCCTAATAGATGGGTCTGGAAGTATTGATAACGTTGGGTTAAAAAATTTCCAACGGTCGCTGAATATTGTCAAGAAAATTGTCAGCGGGTTCAAGGTCTCCACAGATGGTGTTCATGTTGGAGTTATCCTTTCCTCTACCTGTCCCACGGTTTGTATAAGCAGATCCCTGTATTGTCCTTAATACCAGTAATTTTAATACTTACTGTGCTTCTGATTTCAGTAGTAAAGGAACGCTTTTTAACAGAGCTTTTGCATGTTTCAAAGGCACAGGTAGCCCAAGCTCCTTGTGAGAAAGAAATTTAATAAATTAACAACTTACTTCTCCTCTATTGTGCACTGATTATTTGGGTTGTTGTAGCGTTACGCTCGTTTGGGGCCGTTAATTGTTCAAAAGGGAATTTCAACTAGCATGTCGCATATCAGCAGGTCCACTGTTTTCCTGACGGGCTACCTGTGGTAAAAGCAGTGTATTTGCATTTTATCAATCATATTTTATGTAAATTAACATGTTGTCAGAATACTATTATCATTAGTTATTTTAGACGAGATAAATTATATGAATTAAGAACAAATGCAAGCGATGTTTTCCCTTTTTCCCTCACCCTTAAACTATTAATATTTAATATATAGTACGAGATCTGGACATGCAACTCACCAACTTTCTAACTTTAACGTGTTTCCTCTTTCCATATTTCCTCAAAAGCTATAATGAAAAAAGCTATCATGATTTATTTGCCACATTATAAAGGAATTATTAAGATAAAATTGGAACAGAATTAGCAAGGCGAAGAGACCTCCAGGAAAACACCAGGCTTATAGAAGGAGGCCACCTCGGTTATCAATATTTTTTTAAAAAATCAATTTTATTTTACAAATTCGGCTGTGGAAGTGCGGCTAGGCCAATTCAGAATCATTTCATTAAAAATTCGATCATCTGAAAAGTAGGAAAGCTTGTTGGGCCAGTGATGGATATTGGCAGATAATTCCAAATTTTTGAGGCCGAAAGGTGTTGAAAATGAATTGTAACTTATTAAAATTAATTATTATAATTAATAAGTAATTCATTTATTTTATTATTTACCACAATATCTTGTTCTTGGTAGGTCGTTTCTGGTCTCAATGAGCATCATTATGACACAAGAAGCATCGTAGAGTCGATTGCTGGAATCAGATACTCCGGAGGTTGGAGTAACATTGGAATTGCTCTGGATTTTGCAAGAAACAAGCTTTACCACGAAAGTGGTCGACACGGCATTCCCAAAATGTTGATTGTTGTCACAAGGGAACTTTCGCAAGACCCAGTCGCTGCACCTGCGCAGAGACTTCGAGATTCAGGCGTGACCATATTTAGCATAGGAATGGGTAGCTTCGACATGCGACAGCTGAGAGAAATGGCCACAGATCCGGATTCAAAGCATGTGTATAAAGTTGACTTCAATGACCTTGATACGCTTCTTACATCCATCAAATATAGAGTGTGCTGGGGTAATATTTTATGGGATTTGTCTGTCTGTCTGTCTTTCTGTCTCTCCGTCTGACTGTCTGTCTGTCTGTCTGTCTGTCTGTCTATCTGTCTGCCTGTCTGTCTGTCTGTCTGTCTGTCTGTCTATCTGTCTGTCTGTCTGTCTGTCTGCCTGTTTGTCTGTCTGTCTGTCTGTCTGTCTGCCTGCCTATTTGTCTGTCTGTCTTCCCGTCTATCTGTCTGTCTGCCTGACTAGCTGTCTTTGTCTGTCTGTCTGTCTGTCGGATGTCTGTTAGCATGTTTGCTCGCAATCTGCACGATCCCTATCTGTCTGTCTGTCTCTCTCTGCTCGCTTGTCCGTCTATCTGTCAATCTGTCAGATGTCTGTTAGCCTGTCTGCTCGCTTTCTCTATGCCTATCTGTCCGTCTGTTTGTTTGTTAATTAATACAAAAATTCCGAAATAATTACATACATTTTAATTTGTTGTCTTTAGGATCAGGTGGAGCAATAGAAACACCGCGTAAGTAGCAATTCACCACAAATTTGCACACGTCCAGACACTAGCTACAAAAATGCATAGAGAACTTTATAGGATATTTGTTTCTTGAAACAGGTTAGAGCATAAATTGGGTTTTTAACTCTAGGAAATTTCGAAAATACTGGAATATTTTCAGATATAGCTTGTTCAACTTTAGACCAGATTATGGAAAATTACGCTGGTCAACTACTTCAAACAGTTACTAAGACTGATGTGTATTTTTTTGCTTTTATAACTCTCTGCTTGGGACGACCAGCTCCTAAAGGTAAGAAAAATGTCTTATATTGGCACTGAATATTACTTCACCTGTCATTCATAGTGCTTGCTTGTAAAGTCTTATGAAACCATGCACCTAAGACTTTTCTTAAACGGCAAAGTTCAACCCACTACCAATATACTACCCAAACCTTAGTCTAACTTTTTAGAGTCAATAAGTATGTTCTTTGCATGTTCATGGGTACGTAGAAAATTATGATTATATTTATATAATACACCCGGGGACTGAAACAACAGCCGCTGGTCAGTTCACTCCTTATTAATGTATCTTTCAGTGTGCAAAGCTACGTTGGATCTCGCCATCCTCATTGACGTATCTCTGGACGTGGAAACTTTTGCTGAGAGAATCATTAGGAGATGTTTTCAGTTCATCAAGCAGCTGGTCAGCGGATTCAACATCGGCCAAGCGGATACACACGTAGGAATTGTTGTCTTCGCTCGAGACGCGAAAGTCGTATTTGGATTCGAAAAGTATTTCAACATCTGGAAAATGTTGAAAGCAATTGACAGTTTAAGATATTCACAGCAAAGGGATACTTTCACGGGAAACGGTCTGAACGCGGTTCGGACCCAGCTGTTTGACATGAGTGCAAGGCAAGGCGTGCCAAAGTTATTGTTGGTCATGACCGATAGTGCGTCACAGGTTAGTTTAGAAACGAAGCCATTTACTGCTTAATCATGAGTAAAAATAATTCAAATATCAGCTGTCTGAGAAGAACTCATTAATGACTTCTGCATTTTCCAACCGGGTACGGTCCTCTCTATCCCAAACTCACCAAACAATGACACATTATAGGAGGAAGTCAGGCGGCCGTGCCGGGAATGGAGCAACTCGTCCTTCAGAGAAGGAGGAAGGCGCGCCAAGAGGAACTCTGTTGGCCGCTTAAACGAATACAGGAATATATAATAAGATAGAACAGCCTCTTTAATTGAACTAATCTTGCACATAATATGTTAGCATGCGGTGAATCCTCTTTCCAACTAGCCTGCAAAGCAGGCGGTTTTTGTGGGGGGAATACTTCGAAAATAGCGATCACGAAAGACCAAATAACAGCCTGCCCGTAAACTTGTTTCTGAAGACGCCACCTCCAATCAGCGATCTATCAGCGAGCTGTCAAAGGTCGGTTGTCACGCGCTATCAAGCGTGAATTCAAAACAAACTCACGTAGCATCAGTGGTATTTTTTAAAAAAACTGACCATTTATCCGATCGTGTTTGTGAACCAATGCGGCAAGGCAGCAAGTGTTATCAAGAAATGAAGCCACCGATTTTAAAAGCTGGAAGGATTTTTCTCAGATTTAACAAGCGAATAAACAGTGAAGAGTTTGAAACTCAAATTTTTCCTGTACACGTTTTACAGTGTGAGACTCGTCCACTACTACTGCTGCTAGGCTTTGATACAATTTGCTATTGTTGTCTTTTAGCTTCTTTTAGGACTTCAAGAAATTTATTATCGCGAGTACCTGTTCGGCAGTGCAGTAGATGAACTGTCGGTGTCACTACGATTTTTTGAAATGTTACCGCTGTTTAGCTCCTCAGCAGTGCAATTCATTGAACGCAATTCCATAATCTGATCGATCAGGCTTTTCAACGGCGAAAATTATGCCTAAAACGCTGGTTGTGCCATTCTTTCCCGCCCGATTCAAACACTCGTGTCTTGCAACCAGAACACATTGAATATCATACTCTTTCCGAAACCAGCCGGAAGAATCGCTAGAACATCCTTCCCATTCATCAAATCTTTCACTGCTAATAGCTGTTCTTCTTTGAGGATGATCCTTTCTTTCAATTCATTGATTGTATCAAGAAAGATATCAAGTGCCGCTTCGATACAATCGTTCAGAGGTCCATCTTTCAAGAAAGAGTCAGAAATGGTATCCGATGCTGACAGATTGATTGACAAATTTCAGTAACAACCAATCAGAATTTTCCGTCCCTCTGTGGACGGACAATTCACTTGACCCTAGTTTACGGGCAGGCGGGAATTTGCAACCTCCACCCTACCCCCTACCCCTCTCTTTTTTCCTCTCCCCAGTGTCCGCACGCTGAAGATTTCGGCCGGTCTTTCGTGATTGCTGTTTTCAAAGCATTCCCCCAGAAAAACCGCCTGCTTTGCAGGCTGCTTTCCAACTTAATCATGAGATAAACATAAACTATACAGAGTGAGGAATACACTCTTAAATAAGGTGTGTTTTCAAAGCACACCTTGTGGGTTTCCTAGCACATCAAGGTCTGTTGTGGTGACACACCTTTTCACTGTTCGATTTCACGGTTTAAGAAAACACACCAATGCGTGTAAGGAAACACATAAGGTGTGTAATAATTACACACCTTTGTGTTAATTAAAAATCGGTTTACAACACACCATAAATTAATGAGATGCACACTCTTAAATAAGGTGTGTTTTCAAAGCACACCTTGTGGGTTTCTTAACACATCAAGGTGTGTAGTGGTGACACACCTTTTCACTGCTATATTTCACGGTTTAAGAAAACAGACCAATGTGTGTAAGGAAACACATAAGGTGTGTAATAATTACACACGTTGATGTTTATTACAAATCAGTTTGCAACACACCTTAAATTAATGAGATGCAAATGTTCTTCAACTGGAGAAATCTTCCAGAAATATCATAACACACCTTTGATGGCAACACACCTTGGTTATATTAGTGCATAATTAATTCAATATTTCCAATATTTTTAAAGGGGCGAACCTAACACATTTACAGGTGTGTTTGGGATGTTTGAGATGTAATGACATCTCATATTCAACAGAAGCTCATGAAATAATTGTTAAACAATCACCTCAACTTTGTCTCCCATATTATTCAACAATATTCACTTTGCCTTTGGCAAATAATTGTTAATTATTATTTATCATTATTATACAGTTAATAAAATTCTTTCTTGAAAATTATTGTTCTGCAATTGGAACTAACTGGTTTCCAGGCCCCTTGTTTCCCAACCTGTACACAAGATGCAGTCATTTGAATAAAATAAGTTTTTGGCCTTTTAGCTTTGCACAGAATTGTTATTCATCAAGACCTTTGCCTTATGTTGCCCTCTCTACAAGCAAAACAACGCATGGAGGGCCTATTTTCAATCGTCAAGCCTACATGTAGTGTCATCACTGACATATTTCAAACTTACACTATGGAATCAACATGTCATCATTGTCGTCATAATGTTCTCTTTATTTTGAGGACAAGAAAAGGTGTGTTGCAGTAACACACCTTATTTAAGGGTGTAGATAGCTTGCACGGGCGGGAAAATAAATAACTAGAGAAACAGGAATTTTTAAGACGAACAATTAGAAGTAAAATTATTTTAGGGATTTATCTCGGTGTTTTTGAGCTTCTTGGCCCCTGCCAATGATATTGCATGATTACAAATATCTTTTTTTCAATTCCTTATTAAATTTTAAAGGATTGTGTTGACCAGCCCTCAAAGAGATTGCGAGATATGGGTATAACAGTTTTCAGTTTAGGCGTTGGAAAAGAATATGATGTCAATCAACTGAAAGTCATGGCAACCAACCCCGACCACGATCACGTGTTTACATCAGAGTTTTCTCATTTGCATTCATCTTTAGTTGAGGAGATAAAAGACAAGGTTTGCACGAGTAAGTCCAATGGCATCGTAAAGCTGCTGATACTTGAGGGAAGAAGTCAACGGTCTGGGCGGGGATACTTGACCCTTTGTTTGGGTATAGGGGTGCCTCTGTAGGTTCGAAACCCTGACCCTGTTTAGGACCAAAATAACCTCAAACATACACCCTTTTTAGTACCAAGGAAAACGTTTTTTAATACTATAGCGCCAATATGTAGTCCTGAAAATGATCTAATGTTGAATAAATACAGGACGACTTTGGATGCTAAAGCGATGGGTATCGAAAGGGTAATTCAGGAGGTCTGCTTACTTAACCGGATTAAAAAGTGATCCAAATCTATTACACCAGGTTTTGCAATTTATTAACACTATAAACACCGTACCCACGCTTTACTAACTTTAACTAACACGACGCGTGATTAATCAACATTAATTTAACGACCCGTCTTCTTAATTAATCAAGATTTTTAGTAGCTTTTAGTTCGTTCGTTAACGTAGGGTAGAGGCAACTGAAGAGATCAGATGTATTGATGTGGCCCTTGGGATAGTGTAGACAAATTGACTATCCGATCAATTTTTTTCAGGATCTGGAGGAGTACTCCAAAATATCGGTATGTGTTTCTTTTGTTGACTCGTGATGAATGTGTATCCACAGCAAGTCTCTTAGGAGATCTTCTTTTTCTTATAACATATTCTATTTTTCAAGGCGGAGGTATAGCCAGAGCAAATGACGACACGAATTTTGGATCACGAAATGAAAAGATGATGTATAATGAAATCTTTAAAGGAAAAACGATTGATGAAGGAGGAATGAAGCAGCAGATGGGGTCTTCTCAGGATAAGGAAATGGCTCTTGAAGAAGAGGAAAACATAAGAGACAGGACAAATAATACGGACGAATTCATTGGAGTTGCAGATCGTGAAAAGAAGCAAACTCAAAAACAAGTTGGAAAGGAGTTCGGGGCATACCAGATCCCTGATAGCCTTGATGATGCAGAAGGATGGAGTGGCGCTGATAGAGGACACAATGGATTAAACAGACGTCGAGATAGATACAGTACGATCCTTTTCCAGAATGGAAAGACTGTGAAAGCGAGAGCAAATAGCCTTGATCGAATGATGACTAGAGGCGATGTCAGAATGAAGTCACCTGTTGAACGATTAACACTCCTGAGAAATAAAAATAAAATTGAAGGTGTGGAGAGAGCTTCTAATGCGGCACGTCGGCAAGAAAAGTCAGGAAGGGGCATCGAAGCTTTGGAAATGCCCGAAGAAAAGGGCAATATGAATAAGGGTGGTAAGTCAGAAACTCCTTTGACTACATCTGAAGGAGAAGCCTCGCCCTTAGATAGTCAGTATCTAACAAACAGGGACACAAACCTGCCGGAAGAAATAAGACCGATCGTAGCAATGAGACTCTTTAGAAACAACGGCAAGGATGCCGCGCCGAAGACAGTAGATTATACCACGTCTCGGGACGAACCACCAGTTTGGGCTACTGGAAATACCGCATCGTTAAGTAAAACGGAAATTAGAGGCTTGCGAGACAAACAGGATACTCCAGAGGTCATTTTTAAAGGGAAAACGGAAAAACGAACGCCTAAAACGAAACTACTGGCGAACGATACAAGCGAAAGACGTATCACGAAGGAGGCAGCCGAAACGACTTTGGGTAACGCTTCGCGTATATATAGGAAGACTAGGAAGGACGACAACAAGCAAATTTACACAAATGGAGCGAATTCACAGATGTTCGAGCAATGGTCAGGGTCGCTGAAAGCAAAGGCGTCTGTAAAATCCAAACAAGGGCCTCTTTCGAGTTTACCAGAAAGGCCTTTCGCAGTAGGAAAATCCGGCTCCAGACTAATGGATATGACTGGTAAGTCGAATTAATAGGCTCCTTTCAAGATATAGCGTAGATAACAATAAGATATAGAACTGAGGCATTTCCGGGCGCAAAATGAGCTTTGTTGCCTTCTTGAGCTCATCAAACGGCCTTTTCATAAAATAAGTTGAACAAATTAGCAACTGCATGTCCTACTTATGGGGGTTCATTTTTTGGTAAATTAACGGACAAATAAATAATTTTATGTAGTCTGGTACGCGATTAATTATCTAAAATGGAGTCTACATCAGGGGCTTCACTATGTCTATAATTATAATTCAGCATTGAGTCGAGCTACAGGACTCTTTCCTTAGGTTTTGATACAGGGCAAGATTTTCCAGTCCTAAGATTGTCCTCCCAATTCAAGTTTGTAGCAATAGCGCTTGTAAATTCAATTAGTGTGGCGTTAGGCGTGTTTGCCCCCACCTTTTCAGGGAAGAGTTTTTTCTAGATTTATTGTAATTGTTTATAATCTCGGCATGAGTGCGCACGTTATGACAAAAATTCAAGTCTACATACAAGCCTAGTGGCCCATCAGACTGGAGCTTATCCCGGTTTCCACGTAAAACGACTGAGAGCACGATTGCTAAGTCTAGTACTCCCCCCTGGATGGGATGCTAGTCCATCGCCGGGTTCCCGGTAACCATTTATACGCCTGGGTGATGTGGCACTGCGAGTGTAAATTAACTTGCCTAAGAACACAACGCAGTGTCCCGGGCCCAGGCCACGAACCCGGACCGCCCGATCCGGAGTCCAGTACACTAATCACCGAGGTATTATTTTCCAGATCTATTGTAATTGTTTACGATATCGGCTATGCATAATAAGCAAATTATAACAAAAATTAGCATCAGTGTAATTCTCTGCCGAGCAAACCTAGCCTAGACTTAGCAATGCCAGTGTAAAGTAATCATTAGCAAGTGGATAAGAAACAAAGGAAAATTTATAAAGGGATACAGTCAGCTTTGGGACCGCGCTGTTCTGGACACTGGTTTTCTCACTTTGAAAAAAGTTTACATGTATCTAAACCTGAAATCAAAGTTACGCGTCGAGTACATCTACAAATTCGCTTCAACCTTCCCAGTGTTTCACTCGATTTTCAATCGTTTACCGAAAACCTGTTTTTGAGTGTGCGTTTGCTCATCCTATGATATTATTTTATCATATTTGGTATGGATCGCGATAACGTATGATATGCAAATTAGCTACGAAATGGTATCTAATGCGCATGTGCACCAGCTGACTGTGTCTCTTTAAAGTCTTTTTCACTTTATTTACCGAGCTAGAAAGTTACTATCTTCCTTACTGAGTTGTAATTGTCCTAAATTTCGAATTTTTTGTATACTATGCTAGTGGAGGGGATATGGCAATATACTTATTGCAGTCTGAAATCACCTGGCCTTGTACTGAAAAACCCAACTGATTCAATTCGACGTCAGATTGGCTCTGTTGCTGGGTAGACGTCACAAACTGATTTGCTGACGTCTACCCACCAAAAGAGAAGGCTACCCAGGAATGCACGTTCTGACTTGGTCAACCTGCAACAAATAATGCACAGTTTTACGTAACTTTTGAATTCTATAAATAGTCTTCAGAATTTATCAAAAAGGAGAAACGAAAGGTCCAATGCGTTTCGAATTGGTACAAAGGTTTATTTTAGTGAAAACATTTTGGGGTTAGTTGCACTTTAACACTAATAACCATGTCATCCGTACCGTTACACACTAGCTTTCATATACCACTGATAAGTAATTAAGTTCAGTGCCTGTTCTTTCTTCCTTTCAGCTTATCCAAAGCCGCTGGCTTTGTATCCTTTAAGCGCCAAATTTCAAGCGAAAGATGTGATTGGTGGAAATATTCCTGGAGTTGTAAACAATGTTTCTCCGGCACCTGGGCCTTTTAACCAGAGTGGAAATTCTTTCTCATTTCTGGGTTCCCCGGACAGCTACATTGAGTTCCCAAATAATGGATTATTAGACGCGAACGGCTCTCTATCGCTCTTGGCGTGGGTTTTACCAAAACAGGCAGGGCCCATTTTTAACTATAAAACAGACGGATGGGGGGTAAGTTTTTGGATGGCGAGACCCAGAAAGCTGTTTGCACGCTTCGTTGATCGCGAGCAACGTGCACTTTTACCGGCTATAAAAAGCACGCACATCAAACCAAACAAATGGAATTTTGTAGGTGCAGTCTACAATCAGAAATCCGGACGGGCAAGCTTGTGGATAAATGGAAAGCTAGAGGACGAGAAATATATTGGCAACATATCATTGGCCACTAATTATTCTGTTAGAATGGGCGCTCGAATCGGCGACAAGCGCAATTTTCGTGGTCGTATATCATGCATGCAGGTTTATAACGAGGCGCTTAACTCGCCACAGATCGGTGTTGCGAAATGGAAGTGTAGATCGTTTGAAAGAGTCTATAGAGAAGATGAAAGGGACATGACGATAAACGCGTCGCCAAAGACACGTGCGAAGACCGACATAACACGCCAAAACAGCACTGAAGAATAACGTGTTACGATTCGTTTATTTTTAAAAGCCCCTTTCATAACTTGATTTTATGTTATTATAAATTATTTTAGGGTGAACGAAGAAAGCTGGCGAGGGGGTGGGGGGTGGCGATTCGACAAGATTCTTCCTTTTCTCGACTTAGTCCCCCTCGTTTTTACCCGCTTCTTCCTCCGCCCCAGACTATGACTTGTAGAGTCTTCTTCCATGGTCTACTGTGTACAGAATGGGGAGTGGCAATTGGAAATAAAAATTGAACTAAGAGTGGTCACAAAGATCGAAGGGACCTTTGCTCGCAGGGTAGTGGCACACGCGACAGAGACATGAGACACACAAAATAGGTACACGAAGCCTAAGGATAAGGGTAGATGCAAATAGACAAAACTTGATCTGAATAAAAATGCTCTTCAATAAAGGCGGGTAAGTCTCTGTGGAATAAGGTGTTACTGCTGGTTATATTCTACGCGGCCTCATTAAAATTTTGGAATAACGCGTGGGCTTCCTTTTTCATGACATTTCTGTGATGAAAAGTAAAATTCTAAACGACCTGCTTACTTAGCTAAATAAACTTCTAAAAGTAGGCCTGAAAGCAACCGAAGCAAAATTAATATACATGCAAACTGGACAACAAATCAAATACCTGAAGGTAACAGCAAGGTGCCCGTCTGTAGATTTGCCGAAGAACAGAACAAGCAACATCAGACCCATAGCTTTACAAGCGTAAGAGGAGGCCTTACAATTTATGGAAAGGCGTTTATGGCGACGTGAAACAAAATGAGGAAATTGGCGAGGCTTCAAGCAACCTCGTTCCCAGGGTCTCTCTCTCACCGGCCCAGGGGACGGGAAGGAGAGGACCCTGGGAACGAGATTGGGCTTCAAGCTCTTGACTTGGTGAAGAAGCAGAAAAAACTAGCTTAATTAATGCGCTTAACAAATAGGTGTGAGAGGCCCCGTGGGACACAAAACGCGCGAATTGTCACGTAACGGCTTCCTTTGCAACGTACGACTCCTCGTTCAAAAGACTCAGTGGCGACCGACCACTTCAAAAATTTTATTGATTTACAATAATTATCTCAAAGGTTACAACTCTGGAAATAAAGTTGGTATATCTACATCAGAAATAAAAAATAAAATTATTATAGCAACTTTCGCGAAACGTTATTCATTTGTCCTTACTGGTCCATTTTTGCGGCCAAGTATCCATGGTAGATGTGTAAATCTTTAGTCAAACCACATTTTCCTCATATTTTCATTGGAAAGTTTACGCTCCGCTTCTTTTTGTATGGATCAGCTTCTGCCGGCTGACAAAGACCACCATAACAGTCAAGACGCGCCCCGTCACACTCCCCCTGACAGGTGACTTCGCTACAAGGAATGTTCACTAATGTGCACCCAGCCGAGGCTCGCTTTGGACGCTGCTTTGAAGACAAAATTGAGAAAATTCGATCTTAAAATTATTTATTATTTATCTGCTGATTTAAACGAAAGTTTACATTAATGTGGAATATCAAGAGATGTATAAAGAGGCCGTAACGAGTTGAGCTTAAAAGTGGAAAATGATACAATGTTAAGGGCTAAAACCTATATGTCGGGGACTTTAAACGACATCGCGGTGATAGGTGGAATACAGTGCCACATATAATTATTAATTTTAGCTAATCTTGCATTGAGAAAGCAATGATCGATATCTGTGTCTTTTATTGATTTAAATGTAGGTTTAAAACAGCGCAAAAATTGAAATCCGCTAATTTTGATAACTAATTGTCGTTCAGTTAAGGTTGTTATGGCCTCACTAGTTAGTTGCGCAAATTAAAATTATGTCAGTGCTGCAGATTGTGCGCGGACCTTAAATCTAAAAGACTAATAAATGCTAAGTTCTTATTAACGCAGAAATTTTAACAGTGATAGCAAAACTGAACTTTTCTATGTTTAAGCATCCTTTTGTAAAAACCGAAATTAAGAAATTTAAAGGCTGTGATTAAGAAGGAAAAAAAGTAAACTTTGCGGCTGTCTTTACAGAGTTAAAAAAACCCGTTATCAAAAGCTTACCGTTTCCCGGTATGTTCTGAGCCGATTTCTCGCAATCATTTCTTCAGTGAAAACAGCCAGAAGAAGGAAGGCAACCAGCAAGATTTTCTTATCCATGGTTAAGTTGGTCGATTGCTGGAGTTTACTACAACAGTGTTGAGAGTGCAGTTAGCTCGAGAGCGACTTAAACTGACTAGTCTGCGCTTGGACTCGAAGATCATTTGAAGCTTGTCATTTAAGTCGAAGCTCATTTATTGCGTTTTTACTAAAGCAGCATTGTTCTTTGGATCTAAAACTTGCTGCGCCTTAATAAACAATTACGTCTCGATAAACACAAAACCGCTGAATAAACGAGGAAACCTCAACTTTTAGTTGAGGAAATGTGGCTTCGGGAAGCGCGTCAGAGACAATATGCTCAAAATAGACTAAACAGTTTTCCATAGGAAACGGTTATTATAAAGACAGCCTTATTTCATTACAGTAGCCAATATATTCCACTTACACGCTACACCTTTTGTTTACATTTTTGATAACTTCTTCAAATATTTTAAGTGCAATATTTTTTCGCTATCATGAAAGTGACGTGGTCGTGGCTGGAGTCAGCGAGCATCATGTATATTGCCCTGTGAGCATGTCACCTCAAGTGAGACTGACAAAACGAAAAAACAGTGTTGAACTCTAGGAAGGGGAGCGAAACCCCGAGAAAAATTAATTTCGTATATTTAAATTAATTGCATTCGAAGTATTTAAAATGCGTTTTAATAACCCTGCGAAGTCGTTAATCGAAACCATTTGCGCTGTTGTCAAAAACACCGTAAAATACACTTATTATTCTTTAAAAAAGATATGCAAGTATTATTAACATCAGGTCAATTACACGAATTTGTGTATGAAAAATAAACGCGTTAATTGTCGCTTGAGAAACTACGCATATGCGCCGAAATATTGATTTTGTACCGGCCCTATAAAAAAAACAAAACAATGATATTGAAATCGCTACAAATTTTATATTTCAGTAATGCTCCCCTGTTCTATTTTCTTAAAATACTATTATTTCATTCAATGTAAAAATCGGATGCCGTCTGAGATAAGCGGCTGTTTTAAGGAATTGACTCGTTTCCTTTTCCTTAATGCCGGCCAGTTTGTCACGGTTGTGGAACAATGTTTTAGTGAAGGCCAAGTTATCGCGCTCTTCCTCGAAGGTCGATTAGACTCTACCAGGTTCAGTTCGAAATCCTTGCATCTTTTAAAAAATCCATAAAGCGGCTATTAAACATTTGTTTACATGACTTTTTCCCTGTTTTACGCTCGAGGTTACATTTCGTGTCGTGTTTTTGTTCGTGGCTAGCCTTTTTGAGTGCTCTTAAGAATTTAATGCTGTGGAACAGCTTTCTCTGACGCTGAACTGAAAGTTGAAGCTTGGGACAAATGGCACATAATTGGCCCAAGAACAATCGCAACTTTTAACTTTCAGTCAAGTCGGAAAATTAGTGGTCGCTGGCGCAATTACCTTTTGTCGGCCGTGGAAACTTATCAACTGACCAAGATTTAAGACGATAAATTGTTCTCTATATGCTCTTAAGATAAACCGCAAATGAAACCGCACAATCTAAAAATAAATACCCGTCGACGATCCCAAATATTTGTCTTTGTTTTGCAGGTTTTCATTCTCAGAGCGCTACTTCAATGTCTATCATTTACAAAATCTGGCTTGAAAATGTTCGTGCTTGGACAACGATCGCAATATATGGCGGGGTAAACTCATTTCTAAAACTATTTAATTTGAAATGCTATTCCAGAAAAAAATATCAGTCATTCTTTGTTTTTCTTAGAGAAAAAAAATTGTACTTATAGCATTTGATTTCGTTGTTTAGTTTAATTTCTAATTAAATCTTGTAAAAAATATTCCTGACTATTCGATATTCGTGGTTATTAAGACATGATTTTTTTGCTTTTGGTGATCACCGTTACTAATGAGCTCCACAATTTTCCTTCAGTCTGTATTTAAGCAATAGAGGACATCATATTTGAGCCTCATCTAAACACGAGGGTGATTACGAAGTGGAGGGTTTGCACAACGTTCAAGAATTCTCCCCGTGTCAGCCGTCTGTTCTGATGAAACACCAAGAAAGTCCTGTATTGCCTCTATTATAAAATACTTCTCAAAAACACAACACGAATCCGAGACGTCACAACTGAGTTTACATACTCTTATCTAAACACACATATCTCAAAACTTCTAGGTGCCTTCATGACAGCTTTTTCTTTTGAAACCGGCTGAAAGTATACAAAAGTTCTCCCTGCAGGCGTAGTGATTCTCGCATATCGAATTTTTTAAATGCTGTAATATAATGAGATTTTGATGGCACCAAACCCCAAAACAATATTTCCTCAAGATTTATCACGTCTGTTCTTTTTACATTACTGTAAAAGGCCAGGGTGGTTCACGTTTTGTTTGGTTGAAACATTCTTTTGGCTGAAGGTACGAAACTAAAATCCGAATCAGGACGATTTTCTTATTGCATTGTACAAGTTACAAATCAAATTTAAAATATCAATGGAAAAATGTTGCTCGAAAGTTAAGATTAATGTTTTTTAATCGTCGTTAATGAATTCACAGCAGCATAAATTAACAATTATGGTATATTATTGGTTAATGTCAGCATTTGAATTTTCCCAGACGTTAATTCGTTGATTTCATACGGGGAATTTGATCATGAGAACCTGTTTGGTGGGTTTCATTTAGCTTAGCTTCACTTCCTTGAAAACAAATGATTGCAGAATGGAGTTTGATTAAAAACACATTTTGTCAATGCGATTTATTCATTCAGTGCTCGTTTTGGTAAAGGTTGGCTGTGACAAGAAGTTTGTGGCCGATGAAAATAGAAACCGTTTTTCAATTTGTCTAAATGTGTTCGGTATCGTGTTCAACAACAAACAAATAAAAAGGCTCGAGGCATGTGGTGAGGACTAGAAAACAAAAGGACCCCTCTCCCCTAGAAAACCAGTTGTGTAACGGCTAAGTATCTTGGGAAAAGAAATAAAAACGCACGAGGTTCGTTTTGTCCGCCATATTAGATGTCTTGTCTTTGCTTTCAAGCGTGCAAATCGCTGTCTCCCTTCGTCGGCCAGCAACACATGTAAATATCTTGATAACATGCTAAAATTGGGATGGGGGAGGGAACGGTTGCTATAACTTTTGGTGCTTTTCCGGAGGCGACTGTTTTAGCCGGAGGGTTGAACAATCTTTACGAGTTCCACGGCACGAAGTAAAGCCTTATTTAACCTTATTTTGATAAACGATTTCTTTTATCTTTATTGTGATTTGAAAATTGCCGTCTGTAGCCGCCCATGATAAGATATTTATAGACGTCTAATGGCAGTTTCTGAGTAAACCACCTACACCATTTACCACCAATTTCCCTGATGAAAGACAGGTATATTTAAAAACTCAAATTCTTTTTTGGCAATCACCCTTGTTCATTTTCCATTGAGGCGCAATTATAGGTTGTATGTAATTTCTTTAGTTTACTAACATGTCTAACGTGTTGCCAAAATTTTAGCTTTTCTACCTACAAGAAGACTGGATAAAGGAATGAAACTTTCACATTCTAGGCAAAAAACCGGGATGGTGTTATTTTTACTCTTTGGCGGAAACGCTGATCTCGTCAGGAAACGCTGATCTTATGAACTCTTACGTGAAACGGACGCTGACGTCACGATGATACAGAAATATAAATTTCTGTCAGGTTTTTGAGTGACTAGTCTACCATGAATAATGAACTCGCCCACTGAGGCAAAGTCAACCCACCGTTTTAGAACATGTAGTGCACCTACATCCTGTAATCTGTCAAGCACACCCTTTCAAAACCAGGACGATTCGAGTGTCTTTGGACCTAGCCTTCTTGAATTACGTCTTCCGGCTTTTAAAATCAAGCGTAGGCGACTACATCAGCTTAATGTAGGCGAAGCGACTGATTGCTATTGAAACACTGAATATAAATATTGACTACTTTATTGCCGTGATCAAACGTCCCTTTTTTAAGTTCACAAGGAATTTAAATAGAAAAGCAAACTTTCCGCCCAAAGAGCTCTCGATATCTGCTGGAAAACTCACCTAGAAAAGTTTGATTAGATTTCCTCGGCATTTGACAAGGATTGTCCAAAAATGTGTCTCGTAAATCATGTAAATTGCAATTTTGCATTTAATTCATTTTTTATTATGTATAATATAAAGATAATACTCTGACTAATGTCAATGTTTGGATTACACTGTGATTTGCATGGTTCTTCCAGTCTGTTTATTTTTTTCTCAATTTTATTTATAACTCCTGACGAACATGATTACTTGTGCTTGTTTGATACGAGCTTTATCAGATGGAGAACAGGAATGTAACGACGTTATCGAGCGGACTGCTTGTACTGAAGGCACTGACAATAACAAGTTCTTCTGGCTATGGAAGTATTTGATGCATTTGTTTAATCTGTGCTTACATTTTTATTAATCTTGGAACACCAAACGAAGAAAATTTGACTATCAACTAGCACATTGGCCCAGTTACTTTTTGGGTTTAGCTTAAATGTTTAAAGTTTGTTGTCAATATAAAAAAAAACTCACACTAATTTTCCCTCTCTATTAAAATAAGCAATTGGAGTATTCGTTTGTTTCGATATATTTATGTATATATCACTTATTTTTATTATCTTATCGTAAACTGTTCTGAATGACATTTCATAAGCTTATTTATATTATATACAAGATATGTTCAGAAAATTAACCGTTTATTAAAAGTTCTCGAAAGCCTGAGAACAAATGGCAAAAAATGACTTACACTTAAACTCTTGAAGATATACGAAATTATTATGATGTTATTCTTCCCTTGAGCCCCCAAACGAAAATTAAACTTTCTAAAATAATCACTTTGTCAAAGCTTTGAAAACTAATAAAAAAAGTGTTCTGTAGTCAAGGTTGCCGACATCAATAAATGCCAATCATTTGTGACTGGTTCTGTCCTACAAACTCTTTTAACAATGAGATGTTTCCCACGCGGCATAGAAGCAAAATAATTGGTTGTGAGAATCTTTTAAAACTGACGATCAATGAGGTTATTTTATATATATAAAGTTAACAGTATAAATTGCCATCTTAAGCTGATATGCATTGATGTAGACTTTCTAACAGCCCTTTACAATTTAATTTGCATAGTGTAGTAAATATCTAAGCTACTGGCGGTTACTAAATGCCGATGAAACGATGAATTAAAATGAGGCATTTTTGGCACCATTCTTGAAATTTGTGAAGGGCAACAGTTTTTGGGCGTGTTCCTACGCTCTGAATCTGCCTCCTATGCCCACGAACCTTCTCTTCTTATCTAGATTTTTTCTACCCCTTTAAATATATCGTGTAAAATAACTTTAGAAGGTCGAATTTTCCGTTTTTAAGGTGGGCGAGGTTTTCAAAGGACACTTGTGTATATAACTTCTCTTTTATCTTCAATTTCGAATCCTACTAGCTCTTCCGACCTCCTAACGCTAGTCAAAAATTAATGAAAGTATTAACCGTGTTATGTAAATATTTTTACCAACTTTTTTTCTAAAACTGGACTGTTTAAGTAGTTTAAAGAATAACAAAATAATACACATAGTAGCAAGCACAAAGAAACCTCTCCATAACCTCGCTTCATCAGAAAGAAAGAAATGTGTCACGCTCGCGAAAGCCTCACAACAACAATCACTATTATAGTACACTTACCTGCCAACGAGAAGATCGTGTCAGAGTGAAGGTGACTGTTTTGAACCTGCAAGCTTTATATTGCGTCTCTGATATGCGATAGCAATAAAAACGAGTTATTTATGAACTGCCCAAGCCCAAAGGATAACGAATTAAAACTAGTTTTAATTACTTTTACACCGGAACAATTGATCTTGGTCGCTTCCGCGTGGCTTCAAAGTTTCATAACTCACTCCCGGCGGTTTAATATGGTAAAGCAAACAGAGATTTAAGTAAAAATCTTTACAAATTAAAAGAATATTTTTCTATTTGCCGTGTTTTTCAAATACAGTGAAAGTTTGGATTAAGACTTCCACTTGAACCCAAACTGATCACGTGACTTTTACTTATTTATTTTTGGCTTTCAAGTTTCAGAGCAATTTTTATGACTGAACAAATGATCCAACTAGAAAAGTTAATCACGTCTTTTCAGTCATCCAATATCGCATTAAAGCCAAGAAAGCGTAGAACTATCTAGAATTGAAAGATTTATTGCTCGATTATCGGTGAAATCACCACCGTCGCTTTGCTTAATATTCCTTTCATTACAGGTGTCGGTGGAGACCACAATTTAAAGAAATGAATACAGAGAAATTCTAGCCTAGGCGATAAACATCGAAGAAATGCTGATAAAAATGTAAGTTAAAACAAGTTTAATTTGATAAGCCGAACTTGTTTCCGTGTTACAAGAGAAGCATAGAAAGCCAAGTCGAGAAATTGATATACCATTTGAGCTATAACACTATCGATCTATTGATAGTCATTGGATAACGACTTTTTTCTCAATATAGGATTTTACTTTGCTGTGTTTAAAAATTGAAAGTTCCAGGCTTGTGCACAATAGAGATTCTCCCTATATATTACCATTCAACGGTCGTTATGGAAATTTAAAGTTTTTTATATTTTTTTCTTAGTTATCACTGTTTCCTTGGGAAATTTAATTAACGACATTTACAATATATGCCCAAGGTCGAAGGCTGTACGGAATATTCAATTTTTTTCATGATTCATATTTTTTCATGAGCCATGCATGGAAATGACAATACACAATACGTGTGTACAACATGCATGGACTCAAGGCAATCATTAAAACCTTTCTTGAAATCAAATTTGCAACTTTAGCAACAGATAACTGAGAGGAACCTGGACATGAATATGTATATTAATTTGAATGGGTTTGTTATCCCACCAGTACATTGCAGCGTATATCGTTAAAATTAACAACGTTTATGACCGAGGTAGCCTGAAAAGAATGGATGTTCACAATAAAAGTAAGTTTAGATCAGGAGCCGTATAGAGATGTACACTAACTTATTTGTCCTGAAACAGCTTAAATACGATAGCCTATTTTGAACTGATGAAGTCTTTATTAAAATCACTCATATTGCGTAGCTTATAACAACGCAGATATCTCATTACCAATAGTATACATCTATCTGATTACTATAAAGACTTTTTAATATAACATTAAACGACATCAATGCCAAAGCTTGCCACACACTGTATTAACAAGGTTAAAACACATAATATGATGGGAAATATAACCTCTGATGTACTATATCAAACACGAGAGACAGTGTTTCATCACATTTACAAACATCGAGAAGAGAGTCGAAAATACGACGCGCAGCCGAGTATTTGTGACGAACCTCGAAGTGTTTGGAAACTTAATGTGATGAAACACTCTCTCAATTCAAACGTTTGACATTATTGAGTATGAGAAATTCAGGCAAGCAGTTCTTTTGAAGTTCCTACAACTGCACAACAACCTGAACTGGTATCAAAAATAGCATGCCATGTCTTGTCTTCCTTTTAACAAACTAGTACGACAAGCTGTAAACATCACCAAACAACTCATTAATTCAGTCAATTTCCTAGACCGGATCGTTTTACCTATTTTGATATGATAGACATTAGAAGACCATAGAACATCCAAACTGAAGCAGCCAAAGTTAAGCGCACAGAGAAGTCATCGAAAGATACAGCGTTCAGCATAGGTGTTGGACCACGTTCGGACTTCGGGGAGGGGGGGGGGGGAGGGGATGCAAACACCCCAAAATTGCAAAAACAACAAGACTTTCGTACGCTTATTGAAACTTTTAGAATTCAAAAATAATTCGCCGACTAAAACTTGTAAGCTCGTTGTAGGTTGTCGTCGTGCCACATGATGAGTACGTAACGAAAATCCGATCAAGCATTCTATCATTTCATCTGAACATCAGCTTGGTACAGACCGTCGCTTTTAGTTCTTGTAACTTTACTGTCGCCCGAATTCTGAGCGTTTTGCCCGACAAATGTCGTCAATTTTCCCCCTCCCTTTCGGGCTTCATTGTTGTCTCATTTAACAATTGGACATATAATAATTTTAGGGGCTGAATATAAAATGTCCTTCTAAATGCTGCTTTTTGCAACCTTAGGAGCTAGTAAATGTCTACAAGGCTGCAAAACTTCTCAATGTATTATTTATACTGTGAACAGTACACAGTGCCAGTAACCAGCCATGACGTCACTCCAACTAAGGTCTGTTAACCAGAGGTTATCCTAGAAACAAAACATAAGAAACATGATTATTAACGAAATGATACCTTTTTAAAGATCGCAAAATGTATTCAATCTCTCTCATTTTATACGTCGAAATCAATTTTATGTATTAAAACATTCTAATTTCCTGCGAATGACTATTTTCCGCCAACTTCAAAGTCTTTTGTTTCCTTTCTTCCTCGTTGAAATATTGAGGTTAAAACACGCACTCGTAATCATTGTCGGATCTCAGGATAAAGGATCTAAGTTACCATGGAAATAGTGACTACCTGAAGACGAAACTACCAGTGTGTGGTTTTAATGTTTATTTCTCCGTTTTGAGGAGCAGCGTCCCCCCTCGAACTCAATATCATCGATTGCGATGTCGCCTCTGTATGAGCGGCCAACTGCACCCACAACTGCGATCTAGATAAACACCAAAACACCAACTTGTTATGTTGTTAAAGGGAATAGATCATGCTTATTTAGGTGACGTTAGAAGCTCTCCAGAAAATTGAAATTGGATAGCAAATTAGAGTAGTGCTGCAGAGGAAGACGTCAGTTAAGGAGTACGCATATTTGGTCAGTACTTGGATCTGTTTTTTTTTATGTTGACAACATCTCTTTGCACCTCCCAGTCTGAGCCTGACAGAGATTAAGCATGACGTTATACGGCAAACGGGAAAAGCGAGCTTAAATTTCATTTTGTATCTAATTCTTAAATTTTGTATCTAATTCTTAAATAAATCTCTCAGAAAAATAGGAAAAAATTCACTCTTTCACAGAAACAGAAAACGACTTAATTCCGCGTACATACACCTAACAGCAGATCGCAGAAATTGATGTGCGTGTACAACTACCGATAACTTATCCGTGAACACCCAAAAAATTAAGGTCCGCATTAGTACTCTAAATCAGCCATTTTTACCCATAACGTGACATGCAAACTACAGAGAAGTTTTAAATTAAGTTACATAAAACCAAAACCGAAGAAATCACTCCGGCCAATGGCAAATGACACTGTTACAAGATGAGACACGACCAAACAGAGTCCATCAACACAACCTTTATTCCGAACGAAGGTCGCCTCAACAACCCATCATAGTCTCTCACACTAGGACCCAATCCTCTAACACCTCCCCCCCAGTAAAATTCGCAATTTTACGTTTAACTATAGTCTAGGGAGAGTAACGTGCAGGTGCTTTTACTAAGCGTCCAGAACGTGTTCGTTTAACAGTAATCAGTTCCATCGTTTTAGCTGGTTTAACTGCTTTGGTAGCCTTCGGGGTTTGCTTTGTGGAACTGAGGTTTGCACTGGGCTTCGGAGGAGGCATGGCAGTTTCTTTGATTGGCTTCTGCTCACCAGACGGCGGGGCTTTGTTGTCTGGTTTGAGATGTACACGGTTTCTTCTAAGAACTTTTCCATCCACTTTCACATCATACGACCGGTATCCGTGATTCCGAAGGACATTACCTTTCCTCCACTCTTGCCCTTTTACTAGTCCATCGGGCTTGATTCTTACCATAGCGCCAGGCTTTAATTCATTCAGATCTTTCGCAGTTCTGTCATAATGAACTTGAGATTTCTTGGTTTTCTTAGCTTTTTCTTCCAAGACTTTATCAGCAAGTTCCGGAGTAAGCAGAGTTGCTTTCATAGGTATTTCAGTTTTTGTTCGTCGGTTCAGGAATCGCTGCGCTGGAGACGTTGTCATGCCAACAGTTGGTGTATTGTGTTGGTCAAGTAACGCTTCATACGGGTTTAAAGCAGTTTTTGCTGTTTTTCTCAGCAATGTTTTAACAATCTTCACTGCAGATTCAGACTTTCCATTGCTTTGATGATGATGAGGTGAAGATTTCGTATGCTTTATTTTCTTTCGATGGCAGAATAGAGAGAATTCGGCCGAGTCAAAATTCTTACCACAGTCTGTGACGATCTCATCAGGAATTCCCCATCGTGCAAACTGTTTTTGCATCAGATCAATGGTTTCAGCAGCAGTTTGGTTTTTCATCTGGTCAAATTCGATCCAGTCACTATAATAGTCAACAAAGACTAAGTAGTGTCCTTTGTTCCACTCAAAAATATCACATCCAATTTTTGACCAAGAAGTGCTAGGAATTGAGTGACTCATCAGAGTTTCTTTTTGATTATTTTTCTGGAAAGAGTTACAGACTTCACAGGTGGCAATAAACTGTTTGAGTTGGGAATTCATCCCAGGCCACCAAAGGGATGTTCTTGCACGTCTAAGGGTTGACTCTGTTCCCATGTGTGCTTGATGTAGCTTTGCAGTCAGTGTCTTTCTCAATGTGATTGGGACTACGATGCGATCACCCCTGTACAGAATGCCATCACTGAAAGACAGTTCATGTTTGATGGTCCAGAATGGTAGAATTTCAACAGGTATGTGTCTTTTGCTGACTGTCCAGCCTTCAGATATGTGGTGCATTACAGACTGTAGGATGCTGTCCTTAGCTGTTTCTTCTGCAATTTCTTTAAGGTGACTTGTTACACTTTGATCTTCAATAACCAGTCCAACAGTTTCAATCTCTTGTTCACTCTTGCTTCGGATCTGATTGGTCGTTTGGGATCTGCTGAGGGCATCAGCAATGAGAAGATCTTTGCCTTTAACATACTTGAATTCAAGATCGTAGCCCATAATTCTGCATAGCATTCTCTGGAGACGAATGGGACTGTCTGCAACAGGCTTCTTCAGTATCGCAGCCAGTGGTTTGTGGTCATTGTAGATCGTTACTTTTCTACCATAAGTGTACGTATGGAATCTAGTGAGGCCATATACAATGCTGAGCATCTCTTTCTCGGTTTGGCTGTAACGTTTTTCAGTTTCCGTTAGTGCTCTTGAAGCATACTGTATGGGTTGACCACCTTGCATGAGGCATGCTCCCAAGCCAGTCGATGAGGCGTCAACTTGTACTTCGACTCTCTCAGTTGGGTTGAAATATTTCAGCAGTGGTGCATTTGAAATGAGTGCCTTAATTTCTTCAAAGGCTTTCTGTTCATTTGCTTCCCAGATGAAAACAGTGTCTTTCTTTAGGAGTGCTCTGAGTGGTTCAGACTTGGTTGACAAGTTCTCAGAGAATCTTGAGAGGTAGGTAACAACACCAAGTACTCTTCTTACTTCTTCCTTGTTAGTAGGAGCTGGCATGGATTGAATACAGTCCTGTTTCTTTGGGTCAGGTTTGACTCCATTGGGTGTCAGGACCACACCCATGTAAGATAATTCAGTCTTCCTCAGCTGGAACTTTGCCATGTTAAGTTTGATGTTCTTCTGTTGACATCTCTCTAGCAAAGCCAACAGTCTTTTGTCATGGTTGGCTGTAGCCTCTTCATTGGTGTCACCATCACCCCAGATAAGGATGTCATCAGCAATAGCTTTTACACCCTCCAAACCTTCTAAATTCTCATCAATTCTTCTTTGAAATTGTTCAGGTGCAACACTAATGCCGAAGGGCATTCTGTTCCATTTCATTCTTCCAAGAGGGGTATTGAAGGTTGTAAGCAGTGAGCTTGCTTGGTCTAGTGGGACGTGCCAGAAGGCAGACTTGATGTCGGCTAAGGTAAACACTTTAGCACTGCCAATTTCCGTGAGCAGATTATCAACAGTTGGAATTGGATACTCAGAGCGTTTTAGTGCTGTGTTTAGAGGCCTGCTATCTATGCAGAGTCTTATTCCATTCTTAGCAGAGGGCTTGTTAACAATTGTAGGAGCACTCACCCATTCAGTGGGCTCAGTCACTTTTTCTAGTATACCTTGTTCCTGAAGGTCCTTTACTTCAGCAATGAAGTTGTTCTTAACAGAAATAGGGATCTCTCTAGGAGCTGTCTTGTGTGGATTGACATCATGCTTTGTATAAAGGTGTAGCTCACCTTCAAGCTTTCCGATGGAGTCATCAAATACATTGGCATAATTACACAAGATGGTTTCCACGGTAAGTGGTGTTTTCACTTCCGATGCAGTTGAAGGGACACAGGGCTTGCTGTGTTCTACTGAGGCAATGTTGTCTCGCAAAACCTCAAGAAGCTTGAGTTCCTCAGAGTCATTTAGACCTATCAGAGGGGTCAGTTCCTTGTTAACAATTCTAAACTGAATGATTACTTCTTCATTGGTTGCAGGGTTTAGGACGAAGACCTTTCTAGTTCCAAGTGTCTGAATTTTGGTTTCCTCATCATAGAGTGAAAGAACAGGCTTGACTGTTTTGTTCAAGTCCTTCAAATTATGGTCTCCACTTATGTCCCTGTACACACTCACAGGTAGGATACTACAGGTAGAACCAGAGTCTATCTGAAATTTGACAGGTATTCTATTCTTTGACAGGAAGAGGTTTGCAAAAGCTTTCTTGTGGTCACAGGTTTGATTTAGAACACATATTTCGTCCACAACTTCATAGTAATGCTCTTCACCATCTTCCTCTACTTTCAAGACAAAGGACTTCTTTGACGATTTTGACTGTTTTTGATTTGCTGGTTTGGCTTGCCTTTCTTTTTGTAATCTTTTACATTCCTTAGAATCTTGAAAGTGATTTTTGATCCTACATAACTTGCAAACTGCTCCCCAGGCAGGGCAGAGTCTTTTGTTTGAGAAACTATGAGATCCTTTCTTGTTTGCACAGTAATTACACACCAGAACTTTCTTTGACTTATCTTTATCTTTAAACACAGTATGTATGTTCTCTTTTTCAGGTTGCTTTGCACAACATTCCTGAACTTCTTGTTTTGTGGTTTCATGGGCTTTGCCAATTGCTGTAGCCTCAATTCGTGTAAGAGTATTTCCTTTTTCTAGCAATTTCTTCTTCAATTCTTCATCGGAAATTCCATAAACAAACTGATCTCTCACTTGTCTATCATCATCTACATAGTTACAGTCTTTAACTAACATCAGCAAATCAGTGACAAAGGCAGTGATTGTTTCTCCAGGTTTCTGAACCCGTTCTTTGAATTTCTTGGAAGCGACAATCTCATTACATTCAGGACTTACCGCTGCTTCCAGCTTGGTCCACATCAGTTCGTAATCGTTTACATCTTCACCTTCTTCCCAGTCCAAATTGTCATAAATCTTTTGGCCTTCCGGTCCGAGCCAGTCTTGAACCAGTATACACTTCCTTTCGTTAGAAATGTTCACAAGACTTCCTTTAAAGATATAACCACACCTTTTCTTGAACGCTTTTAGTGCTTCAAGGCGATTTTCTTGTCGAGCATTGAACTTAGGTCGTTCAAAGTTCATGATATTTCCAGTGAAATGTCCAGGATCAGGAGGTGGAGCGGCTTCATTATCGTCTTGAGACATATTTCACAGCAGCAGCAGTCGACGAGTACAGAAATTATCAGAATTTCTCGCTCAGATAATCAGCAGAATACGAAAATTCCAGTGAATTTTCCACGGATGAGTTGTAGTTTTGGCGCGAACTCTTTCGATCAGAAATTTCGACGAAATGTTTACATTTCCTCCACTTGAATAATCCAGACACGTATCACAGCAGACTACAAGTCTTACAGCAGTATTTTGATGGTTCTTTACGCTCCTGGTACCATGTTACAAGATGAGACACGACCAAACAGAGTCCATCAACACAACCTTTATTCCGAACGAAGGTCGCCTCAACAACCCATCATAGTCTCTCACACTAGGACCCAATCCTCTAACAGACACAGACAATCCAATCGACCAAACAAACTTAAGAGTCACGATCTGTTTGGCTTTTACCTGTGATTGGCGTGAGTTTTTTCACCAATCACCAAGTAAATTACTTTCGACACGCAATTGAAAACCTCTCTATAAGCTAGCTCTTTAGGTTGAATTAAATTTTAAAGAGCGATCTGATTTGACGGCGAGGCAAATTACCTACCCAATGAATTGTTCCTTTCCGCACAGATCGGACCACTTCAAATTCCACTTCGGCCTGCTGCCACTTATTGACGCTAATTTTGGATTTTTGCCACTCAATGTGAAGTTCCGTAAAATCCTTTCGTTCTGGCTTGTGGTCATCTTTTTCCTCTTTCACAATCCGCATAACCGTCAGTGATCCAGTATCACCGTACATATGGTACCAGAACCGCATGCAGAAAACGCGACCTTCTAGTTTGACGCGAAGCATGGCCTCATCTCTTTCCCTACGTGGACTGGAACTTTCAATATAAATATAGTTGCCCTTTTTATTCCACCCTGCAAGAAACGGAAGAATTACGTGGCAGGAATTTCTGAAAACAAATTACAGATGAATTCACAACCCCGGGTTCGAATTCACAGCTACCTTTTGTATGATCAAAAGATGGCCCAGTTCCCGATGAAGGTGTAGTACCCGAGCGCATTGACCAATCAAAGCCATCACTCTTAACATCAATCCATTTGCATGTATCGCCACCTTCAAAGTTACAGTTCCCTGTTTAAACAACGAGTTAAAAAGAACAGTAAACATTAATAAACATTGCAGACCATGTGACCTTCTCTAGGGAATTGGTCTTTTGTCCATGAAAACATATTTATTCATGTCCACGCAACTATCTGAAAATTTGAAAGAAAGAATCCTCAAGAGTACCATCACATGGTCTGTAATGGAGCAACAAACCGCCCAAGCGGAAAAGGTCTATAAGACGATCTTGGAAAACTTAGGCAACTTTAATTACAGGCAGGCCAGGAATGTTCTAGCAAGGGTTATCTTTAATATAGTTACCGTATTCCGTCAATGAGTTTCGATCGGAACAGGTTTACAGTAAAGTAGCGGAATAGCCAGCTTGGCAGAAGAGCCTGTTTCAGACAGTGAACAGTCCAGGAGCTTGCCAGGAAGCTACAGGGCATATTACAGGGCAGGCCAAGCTCTCGATTTGAACCGTACAAACAATATAGCTTAAAATTATAAGGGTTTGTATAGGAATTCTGACAAATGATTCATGGAGGTAGTCATACGGTAAAACTGTCAATAAAAAAGGCTTACCTTGTTCCATTTGTGTGTTACTTGCTTGTGGTGTGGTTATTTCACCGATAAGAGCAGTTTTAAGCGATTTTTTTTTTCAATTCCTTCCCCCCACTCATAAAGAAATGACAAGGCCGAACACCTCGGTGGAGACAGCCTTCCGAAAGCAGCCAAACATTTCAGCCTAAAATATCCCCACGGCCACAAATCCAACGCAGAATCCAAGGACAAATGTTGATCCTTCATTCACACAAATCGAACAAGGTAAGCCTTTTTTATTGACAATTTTACCGTATGGTTACTTCCACGAATTGACGGAATTCCTATACAAACCATTACAATTTGAAGCCATATTGTTTGTACGGTTCGAATCAAGAGCTTGGGCTGCCTGTAGGCATATTTGTTATAGCCCCATTCACCCTAGCAAGTCCAGAACCATGCACCATAAATCCTAAATCTTGTTAAGGGTTCGGAAGATATGAGGAAGATTGCTGATTTCCCTTGCTCCATTGACAGGAGTGAAGAAGATATTGCCAAAAACTTGGATCATAACTTTTTGGGCTAATCATCGATCTTTAAAACGGAGTGGCTCGGTCTGGTCCTACAACAGGGTCACTCACCCTCCTTTGGATTTTGCCCCACATCCTTTACTGCAGCTCCAAGCAGTTGCAACGCCTTGCATTCCTCTGCCTCGGCAACGCTGATTTCATCAAGGGCAATGTCACCAAGATATGTTTCGCCCCGAACACCGACAAGCGACACCTTTTTTTAGGAGCAACAAAAATAAACAGTCTTAGTAAACTGATACCAAGATAACAACAACAACATCAACGAACCCGGGATTTAGAATTCTAATTTACCGTGTAATATTCTCCGTAAAAAGCTTGAGAGCCAAAGTGCCAGTAATCTTCTTGTTCCCCAGTCTTTGACCAGACGACTTTTGTTGAATTACTTTTAAGGTCACGCTGCTCCAGCCGCAGTTCGCCGATGCCCTTGCCGTACATGTGATAGTGGAAATGTAAACAAATTGGAGTGAAAAACGCTTGACTTTCTAAACGGATCGTTTGTCCTTTGAGCAGGTCCGAGGCCTCCATGTAGATATAGTATCCTGTATGAAGAGGAATTCAAAAATCCCGTTTTTAACAAAAAAGTAGCACTGTCACGACAATAAGAATTTAGGACGAGTACATTACTCTTCCCCCAATCCCTGAAAGAATAGAGACAGATCAAATCATACCATTTCCGTCACTGTCGTATTGAGGTCCAGTATTAAAAGATGGCGTTTCATCGTGGTGAAGATGCCATTCACCATCATCGCCAAATGAATTTGTCCAGCCACATAAATTCTTATTGAATATACAGATACCTTAAGGAGAGAGTAAGGAAATGAAATGCATCAAGATACGAGGAGGGTCACTTCCATTACAGTGAATTATAACGGCTCCAGATAAGTTACCATTACTTTCATCAAGATAAGTTACCATTGCTTTCATCAAGTCCAGCAAACAAACACAGATACGGTATGACATCGTCTATTTCGTAAAGCGTCGATACCAACGATTGCAATCTTGCAGAAGGGAAACCAGCTTACTTAGGCGATACGATATATATCATTGTGTAACTCTCGAGTAAGTTTAATTTGTTTGGAGTTATTATCGGGTTTTGCCAAAAGTGCATGATTAGTTTCTAACTTTTCTCTTTCTGAGCATCTTTCATTCCAATTCATCTCAGCAACTCTATTGTACGTTAACAATCAATTAATTTAATTGCTCCACGGCATGAACGAACAGCCACTGCATATTTCCCTGGAAGGTATCGTCACACTAGCTAGAATGTTGCGGGTCTCAAGGATACTATATTTAGTAGCTAGAACATAGTCTACTCTGATTTTTAAATGGCAATTATATTTCCCAAGCAATTGAGTTGCTTACTGTGTGGTGGTGGTACAGGAGGCACAGTTGTCGGAATTGGAGGCGTGTAAAGCGATCCAGCAGTGGCATCTGTAGACGTCATAGGACAAAGTCCTGGAGTGAAACGGAGTTCGTCGATCGCAATGTCACCGCGCCATCCAATCACAGTCGCTTCTATTTCAACCTGTGCGAAGATGAAATGATTGTGATTGGTTAATATTTTCCATCGTATCATTAAATATAAAGATTGCAAAATCAGCAGGTAAATTTTAGACTCATTTAATGATCAGAAAAAGCCATTCGAACTCAGATGGAACTGCTTATAAAGCATGTACTGACCTGGTATTGCGATATGCTACAGTCGAAATCTACCTGGCCTTCAAGCCAGTTATTCCCATGGTTACCGTTTTCTTTCCATACGAGAAATCCTCGCCTATAAATTGCTAGTGAACCAACGTCTTCGCCGTGCATGTGGTACTTGAAGCGCATGCACTGTTGTCCAGCCATCATGTCGCTGACCAGTACAGCTTTATCACCCCTTGACTGAGGCTCAGATGATTCAATATACGCATATTTCCCTGTGAATTCAGCGAAACGTACATTAAGGATAATTCATTAGAAATGATTTCTCAGCCTCGGTACGTGGTCGGTAAATAGTTTTGCGCGATCGTTTAATTATCACATAAGTTATTTATAAAGGGTTTTTTTTGTTTTGACCGTGGCTACGAGGCCAGTGGCTACGAGGCCAGTCGCTACAAGGTCGTGGATACGAGGCCATGGCTACGAGGCCAGAGGCTAGGGCGGCTACGAGGCCAGTGGCTACGAGGTCACAGCCTATGAGGCCACTGGCTACGAGGCCATGGCTACGAGGACAGTGGCTATGAGACTAGTGGTTACGAGGCCAATGGCTGCAAGGCCAGTGGCTACGGAAGGGTGGGAACCATTTTCCCCCAGTTTCCTTCCCACCTCCCCCCACGCTGATTCCCAGGTTAATGCGTGATTAGTAGCTACAAGCACAGAACTTTGCTGCGGTTTAAAGCCATCTAAAAGCTGGCGTAATCCACTATTTCAGTAGCTTTGTAAACGCTTCTTTCACGTTTCTTAAAGCAGACCATTATGCCAGCTTCACACTCGTATATAAATTGTGCTAAAAGACTTTAATCAACTTTACGCTAGCGTTGTGTCTTAAATGCCAACTTTAAGCAAAGTCTACATCAACTTTACGCACAGTAGCGTAATGCGCATTTAACGACCTTTAACAATATTAAATTCATAGCGCAAAGTTGGTAAACCAACTTCTTTAATTTCCAGTAAATCTCTCTTTTCGTGCTGTGTGATTTCATAAGATATATGTAGAGTTGGATCGAGACAGGCTGGTACTATGCAAGTAGATTTTGCGTTTCTCATTGTGACAACACTCGGACTAGGCGGGCACCCGAAATTCACGATCCGATATTGGGATGAGTTTATATTTGCATTGGCGTTAGTAAAAATGAACTTATAAATTATGCATCCACTGCTCACCACTGCCCGAGGAATCCGCCGAGGGTCCAGTCATGCCACCACTAGCTTTTCCACTGCTAGTCTGTCTGCGTCCGATGCTCCAGAGGAAGGTTGATTTCATAGAGGGTCTCCAGTTACAAAATGTTCCTTGGTCAAAATCGCAGTTTGCTAGAGAAGGGTGAAATGCGTTAAAAAAACTTTAGCTGGAATAACAACAACAATAGATCTCATAATCAGAAATACGTGATGAAAGATTTCCACTTTTTTCCACTTTTCCATGACCGAGATAAGATATTATTACACGAGGTCAATAAGGGACATTGTTAACTGACGCAGTTCAAGGCGAGAGTATCGAGCCTCTACGGCTTCACCTTATCACGTCAAGATTTTCAGATCACAAAATTCGATAATCATCTTTGGACCCTAAACAGGGAAGAGGAAGAGTTCAACAAATGTTCAAGTTAGGAAATGACTATTTAAAACCCAGAAATAGAAACGAAGTTGTGAATGGATATTATTTTGGAGTGACCATTCCTTCAGTTCGTTGACATAACTTTCTGGATCCCGAGCCACTCTGTACGTAGCTACAAAAAGAGTTACTCTGGATTTAGACTGAGGAGAACGCTTTTAACCAAAAATGTCTAAAAATGCAAATCGCCTTGGGCATTTAATTATCTGCTAGTTTCAAAATGGTATATGCGTGTTCAAGGACCGCTGTTTTAGCTTGTTTTGAACAGTCGTATCAAAGAACAAAGTTAAAGGGACACGGTCATGCCTGACATATCACATTTTAATAAGTATGGCCTGTAGCTTGCTGTAATCGTGCTTTATTGTCTTGCAATAGAAGAAGAAAAGTTCTAAAATTGGTGAAAGCAAAGATATATCAACTAAGAATAAAATTAACTGGTAAAAGATTCAAATTTTCACAAGAACTTCAACTTTTATTTCATACAATTTCCATAACCAGGCGTGTCAGTGTCCCTTTAATACATCAGTGGAGATAAATACGGACCTTTGGCGGTGTCCTCGAGAGTGTTGATCATTGGGCAACAGCTTCCATTTGCTATAAGGACGTCATCCAAGCCAATTATTGATCTAAATTCTCCACGAAGATTGGCCTCCAGAACAAGCTGAGAAAGAAGCAAAAAATGTTTCAAACATCACTAATTAATATGTTTTCGATTATGTACTACCAAGAGAGTTTGACCCTTCAACGCATAACTGGAGTGATATGTAGTAATTGGGTGTGAACGTACCTTAAGCTTTGGAGGGAAAGCTGGCTTTGACAGAACCGAGAAATAATTATTTAAAACATTATGGAATAACTTGCCCATTAGTGTAAAGGGTGTCGAATCTGCTGATCAGTTAAGCGAAATATCTGAAGAAGGTATCCATTACGTCGGATTCTTACATGGTAATCATATGAAGCAGTTGTAACGTGTATTATTTTCACCAGAAACTATATCACCTGAACAGAATCCTATATATAAAGCCTATAAGGTAACGTTAACCAAACAACTTAAAATACCTGAAAGCATGTTTCTTCTTCGGTGTTTATATCGACCACTGTCCTTGTCCAATCATTTGTTTTTGTTCCTTCGCCGGATGAAAACCACACGCGATCCTCGTCGGGATCGTTGAACTTTCTCGCTAACAGCCTAAACTCACTTCTTTTGAACTTTTCCATAAAGTAGAACATTTCGACACACTTCGGGCCGCATACTTTCTCGCTTACCAGGCGGTGCTTGGACGATTTTCTTGCCGTTTTCAATGCGTATACAAATTTTCCTCCTATTTGAAAAAGTGTAACAAAGGGATTGGTAAGGTAAAAAGTTGATCAAATACTTGTACAACACCAGCAACAACAACAGCAATTTATTTAACCAAAACAAAGAACAACAACAACAACAACTTATTTAACCCAAACAAAGAAAAATAAAGCTTACATTTGAGAAAATTAAATAGTTGCAAGGGTATTGGCTTCCTAAAATAACTAAGTAGTTAAAAGAGACAAGGAAGCCAAAGTTACAAGAGATAAAAATAAAAGCACAAAACTGTCTGTTCTAATGGAGAAAGGAACCGCCAGGTTGATTGGTTGTTTAAACCGAGATCACCAAGCTAAACAAGGGAAACGCTGATCTCATCCAATTCTGAAAACAACTGGAAGAGCCAAAGAAAATAGATGTCCCCATACCAAGTCTTTTTCCATGATCCGGTCTTTTGATATCTGATTTCCTACTGCCTCTGTATGTGCTCAACTTCCATGGACTTCTATCATTGCCAACCAAATCATTTGCCCAGTCGCAAAGTCCCAAGTCAAAATTGCACTTTCCTATAGAAAGGAAGAAAAGGCTGCATGGTTATCTGAGTAACTGAGAATGGCTGATGTGCTGACTATGGTTGAAGACTCTACTTTAATTTGACTGTTTTGGTCATTTGGCAGTTTGAAAACTGTTCGTAATAAAATGGAATTTGTCCCAAAGAGTCTCCTGAACTAATTTCCTTTCTCCGCTATAGTAGTCTTTATCGCGGAAAGTTCCAACACTCAAATATATTCTTTAACTGCAAACTACGGCAAACATTAATGGTCAATGAATTACTTCGACCTGCAGCAACTATAGAAAAGACACAAGGTAAATCAATCCCTCGGCGCGCGGCTTTAGTCTTTCAAGGACGCCAGTACAAGGGATATCTGTTTCTTTCTACCTTTTTGCACCATAGAATACTCACCTCCAGTTTCATTTGAGTCATTCTGAAATGCAAACGATTCTCCAAGGCAAGACCCTTTTGTGAAATAAATGTCGTCGATAGCGATGTCACCAGTGTAGCTACCTCCCGTGATCCCCTCAAAAATTATCTGCAACAACACACGGCCACATTAAAGGTTGCGTGGGATATTTTGAGTTAGTAAGCTACTCAGTGATAGAGCGATCCAGGATCGAGCTTTGGCAGATTGTGCTCACTTAGCGCCTCTCTTTGCATAGGTATATATAATAAATGGGGCCTCGATAATCTACTGCTGCGGGGAACACTCCGATGAACTAGCCGTAGCCCATCAAGGTGAGGGTAGAAATAAGAATTCTGATCGTTTTATGCGCTACAGACACTGGGATAAGCTCCTGCCTGACTGACCACCTGTATTTGTACTTCTGGCCGTATATTACATACTTACAATCATTTCTAGAACTAAATTCTAAAATGGAAAGTACTTAGGATGCTATTTCGTCATGTTGGAGAATAAATATATCTAATAATAAAATAGCTTGGTCTGAAGCAACTAAGGTGCAATCGAGTCGAAATGTAACCGACGGAATTTTGATTCGGAATTCTCTCAGTGCTGGTGTAAAAGTAAATAATACACGCTCTGGGTGGTTTCCGTTTTGGCAAAGAAATGCAATTGGTAGAATCCGAGAGAAGTATCTCTTGGTGCTGAGGACATTTCCAGCGCGAGCTTTTTTTCAGAATGAACATCCAGAAACCGAGCAAATTATTAGTTTTACAATAGCGAAAGACTTACGTAATAGTTTTTGCCGTAAACAGTAACATTCTCTGAACGCCATTCTTGGTTACGCTGTGGACCCTTTTTGGACCATATGTCGAGGTCTTGACCATGAATATGGTGGTACATGTTCAGACTTCCGATTGAGTCACCGATCATGCTGTACCAGAAGTGAAGACATAGCACCCCACTGAATGGACCGTTGATGAGCCGCGCGTTTTCACCTCTTCGTCGAGGAGAGGACGTTTCGATGTATGCGTAGTAACCTGGGAGTGAGACGACACGTTTAGCGAAGATAGAAGCACAACCACGGGGAAAGCGCCGGTTAATGGGTGGAGGTATATCACAGGAATGTGATTTCGAGGATTGTGATTGGAATAAAGAAACGGACAGGAAAAACGGTCATTTAGACATTTAAAAGGGACTTTCAAAATGTCTTGTGCAGACACATCTAACTGCTAATTCATTCAGCTGAAATATTGTGGGATTTAAACATAGCGAAAGGAAAAGAAAGGGTGTGTCAGATACCTAGCTGAAAAGAAACCTACGTGAAGGGGCTAAAATTTTTCATGAAAGGTACACGGAAGGGCTACGTTTTCTGTCAAAACCGTGCTGCATAAAAGCCGACTACGGCTTTGGATCAAGAAGCCTCCCCGTATCCAACTTTGCAGAAGCCCCCAAGTACTTCCTTCCCGAGATGGAGAAATATCAGTTGCCACTTTTCAGCGTTCAAACACATAATTAGCTACAATGTAGCTTGAGCCAAAATGAATTTAACACAATTTTCCATCTCAATGCAAAGCAATAATGTTCATGAACTCACAAAAACATGAGTGACAAAAGGGTATTTGTTTTCCGCTCCAAGATTTCATTCCAAACAACCATGTCGGTTCCACCAAGAGATTATATTTCTCACCTTTTCCGGAGTGATCTTTACTTGGGCCAGTTGATCCGCTTGGCGTAGAACCTTTGTTCAACGTCCAGTCGAAAACATCGACATCGTTATTCTCTTGGCGCCAGTTGCAGAATTTTTTCTTAGGTGAATCAAAGTTGCAGTTTCCTAGAACAATGAAAAAATGACAGCCTAAGTCTAGACAAAGACCCATTAGCTGGGGTAGCTTAAGTGAATAACTCCTCAAGGACAGGATGGATGATATGTTAATCCAACTGGCAAGTAACCTTCATTTTCATTCCTGTCAGCCTCTATATGGCCCCGGCTTGCCTGTTTACGGACAGCTGTCAATAATGGCAGTGATAAAAAAAGATGTTTGCTTTAAATATTTTTGCCAGTCTGCAGGTCTGTTCTCTGGATTTGTGGCACACCAGCATAAGAAACTCTGAAATGGCGCGCAAGAACTGGAGGTTACTGCAGAACGAAACTACACAAAAGCATCAGTGTCGTTTCTTAATGTTGGGTCAACACCATCATGCATCCACTGCAATCACTGAGCCTCTTGTATTTTGCTCGATAAATCAGAGTTCTAACATGACTATAAGGCATTCTGATTAAACTGCTATAGTTGGTTTTTGTCCTTTCTTTGCATCAAGTCTCTTGTGACCATTGTCAGAGAAAGAGAGGGGTATATTAAAATTGGGGCCATTTCAATACCAGGATACATTTATCAGCCTGAATCGAAAATTTCTTGTCCACGAACACAGGGACCCGGCAAATGTGTTGAATATAATACTTTATGTCGGGAATTTAGACATCTAACATCTTCGACGAAAGAGTATTGTCGAGATGTTTTGCTGCAATCAAATATGCATTCATCGGGCATGGGCCACTCAAAAATCTCTCTTTTTTTGGTCTGATGCCAAGGAAACTAAATGACCAAATATATAGCTCGAATTGATTTGTTTTAATACCTGAAAGGTCCGTGCCCTCTCACTGATTGGAAGCTTTTTTATTCGGAAAGCTACTTTGTACAGACAGAACCATAAAAATAATCTGTTTGCTTTTTCACTGACCGAGGACGCTTCATGCTAAGGTTAAGTTTGCAAGACTAGAAATGACCTCATACCGCACGTTCTATTGATCGGTCTTCTCGCGGAATTAACCACTGTGACCACACCACGAAAAGAAAATACAAGCTCTCTCAAATCATCATATTGAAAACTGCAAAATTCTAACAACACTGTTACAACAATGAAGATTGCATCACTTGAATTTAGAAGGAAAACCTTTTTGGATAGTTACTTATCAATTTTATAGCCTCGTTTTTCCTGATAGTAATGGTTATGACAAGTTTTGTCTGGCATCTTAAAAAAAATAACCTGAAAAGTCACTACTTTCTCAAGCAAACGTAATACAGAAATTATTGTTTTTCACTCTGTTATCGATAACGGTTGGACCTTAAGAGGAATGAATCCGAACTTGACACTAACACTGTTGGAAACTGAGTGGAGTTTCAGCGCAATCTGTTTTATAGCTTTCCTTTCACAGTAAAATGCTATAAAAAGGCTAACACCTTTCGCCACAGGATTAACAAGAGAAGTTTTGCCTCCTACTCTGCTTTAGCTTGGGTTTTTCTTGTCCCTCAATGACAAAAATCCAGTTATAAGGAATTTAAGGAATATTCCAGAAGGTACATCATTCTTGTGCAAAATGACAACACTACTTCCGCAGAGACCGAGGAATGCAGAAAAAGTGAACGACAACTCCAAATCATAGATGGCCATTGGTCCGCTTTTTTGTTAAACATGGGTAATTAACTAAGTGTGCAACAGTAATTCGACCCTCACCAGGAATAGCTGTTTACCACATGATACTCCGTACTCCTTGCAGCTTGTTTGGGTACTTAGCCTAGCACGGAATGCACAATTGAAGATTCGAAAGTGCTAGAAAAACTCATCAAGCTGCCGTCGACAGAGAAGAATTTATTTATGCACAACAGATGCCCTTAGAGGTTCAAGAGCAAAAAAAAATATTCAAAGTAATCCAGCCAAGTAATCCGGAGTGTTTCTTGAACTTTAACATGTTTAAGTTCCTTATTGAATTTTGGTGCAACTGGTCCCTGTTTAACTATTGGGTTATTTCTGTTAGCTCCTCCCAAGACGGGTAATCTAGTCCATACACTCGAGGGAACAAGCTCGCTGCAATTGCTTTCCTTTTTCAACTGGGACAATCTTAACTAACAACCCTGATACTTTTTTCTGCGAGTTTTAGATTTTAATGCAACTGGGAGTCTAACGAAAGGGGATAGCGTTCTGAATATATTTAATGTATTGAGATTTAAAAGGCGTTCCAAACATCAAAATTAATCGATTTTGAGAGATTTAATCATTAAGTTTTCCTGCCTTTTTCAATTTGACCAATTTAGTTAAGAATTCAGATTACATCGTATAAATTCTACTGGCATGAAAAGCATTCCAAAGAATATGAACATTTCAACTGAAATGCTCACTTGTGGGAGCGTTTATTATCCTGCACTATAGGAATGTACAAACATGCAGTTATAAGAAGACAGCAAGACCATTTTATCCTGCTCGTAAATTTCCTGTTCTAATTGGAGGAATGCATGCATGGTGACACAAATGACATCAAAAATTTATAAGTCTAACACTGTTAGCATGACCGTGCACAGAACATGTAAAATACGTTTCGGGAGAATTATACATTAAAGATTAACATTTAACCGACCTGTGAATTCAGTATCCTTCGGCTGATTTGGTTTTGGGGCGCAGAAAGCAAATGGAAGGAGCGTAAGTGAGTGCAGACATACCACCAAAAGGCAAAAAGTACGACTTGTCATCGTGGTTTAGAGAATAGTTCTGCTGCCTCGTCTGTCACCTTGGAGCAAACTTGTCCGGGCTAAAAAATATACTCCTCACGCCGTTAATTGTCTTATATCCAGAGGGTGGTATTCAAAACACGTGTGGAACACAATTTGATAGTATAACGTTCCCTTGCAGTTGGCTAAAACTGTTGAAAAGATGTCTTCAATATAGCTGTGGGAATCCCTTCTTGTAGCGACGGAAGATACTTTCTCATTTGCGATCACACTGTACTTACAAATATAGTCAACTAAAGTTACACATTTTTTTTTCTACAGTTTTACCTTCAGCGGAATCAGGTTTCAAGAATTGCGACTTAAAATGAAAAGGGTATTTGATGACCACTTCATAAGCTGAAAGGGTGAACATAACCGTTGTTGTATGGTCTTCTATTGACCTTGAAATTCTTAGAAAACTTCTAGAAAAAATATACCAATATACCGTAATGCATTTTGATTGTAATTACTTCATTCAAATCCGCCACATTCAACGTGGAATTTCTCTTCATGGTTTTTATCATGAACTACCGATACAAAATCCTTTAAGCAAGTGAAATTGTACTAATTGCACTAAGTTGTACTAAATAAAATACGTGCTGCTGTAAATTAGGTAATGCCATGTATAGATATGGAAACACCTCAATAAATTGTTATTATTGTTGTTGTTGTTATTGTTATCGGCAGGTAATTAAAAATGTGAAAATTGAACCGTTTAGCCAGTGGGACTGAAAAACCTATCTGCGGTATGAACTGTTTATTCCTCGCATTCATTTGGCAGCTTGGAATAATGCGACACTAGAAGAAACTTTATATTAATTAATGTGGAACTAGAATTTCTCAACGAATTTTTGTCTTGTTCCATTATGAGAAATATATATTATTTTCAAAACGTTCAAAGGGATGCTTCCATACTGTAAATTATAGAGCGCATCAACTGCAGGAACAATGCCCAGGGCGAAAAGTACAGCAACAAAAACGCGAGAAAAAGAACATTTCTAAGAGTGGGCATGTTCTGTATAAACACTAGGGATTGAGATTACATTCCGTAAGATCTGAATTCGTTACGTTACAAGAGGATTTTAAAATATGCCCTTTCTACAACATACTAAACAATCTTGCTTTGAACACATTATAACTGAGTATATTCGTATATCTGGGATCTCCTTATAGTCTGTGGCGGGGAAATTCTTTCTACTCGATTCGTTAAACATGTGTTATTGCGATTTTTTCAAACACTGTTTCATTAGGGCAAACATTGAACCTGTAATTAGTTATATTACTTTTCCTTTCGCCTGCAGAAATGAAAATCAAGAATCTATTTCTTGGCTTTCACTAGAGGAGCTGTGGATGAAGCACATTAATACACATTACTGGGGCTTGGTTTGAGTGATTACCACTGGTTCAACTTAGCAACTAATTTCAGTGTCGAAAGGATAAGTTATATTACGCAAGTAAGGTTCTTCAATATTCATTTGTTCCCCGGTGTGTTGCCTACATTTTGCCAAAGAAACAGAGCAAATTTAAAAGGTCACAACGTGACAGCAAATGAAGCAGCGTGACGTGCAATTGCACGTAAGGAAGATTAAATTGTCTTTTTCTTGCATGGAAATTATAGCATTGGATATAACATATATCACCAAAAAAATAGTGGATTTCTGAAGAGCTTTACAAAGGATCTTATCTTTTGTAGCTTGATTTATCACTATAATTTTTGGAGTCTTAATCACACAGTTCAGGCCAAAATGTGCAAAAATGTAAATTTTTGCAAATGTATTATTCACCTTATTCCTGTTCTTATTTAGAGCGTATGTTTTTTAGATTATCAGGCCAAAAAGTGAAAAGTAGGACCTATTATAGAGGGTACTCGTGTTATTGTACATGTGTTCTCGTTTAGAAGGAATGTTAATAAATTTCTAGGTTATTAGGCAAAATTAAAACGTATTTTAAGGAACAGCTTGTAACGGCACTTACAAAACGATTCGAGTGCACCTGTGGCACTTGAAAGCCCGCATGTTACCCTAGTTTAGAAGCATATGACTCTATAGATGGATAGGGCTCCCACATTTTGTTTCATTGATTGGTGAAAGTAGTTAAGGAAAAACGTTCGGGATGGTGGTGTTTCAGCGCTTATGGACTTTGTTTACGTTTGGTACTTGGAGAATTATCACTATTTATTTTAACTTTCCCGACATTATATCAAATTGCAAGTGTTGAATAACGATTCAATTGAAGTGTGTGGGATACACAATGAAGTAATAGCATATGTCATTTCGATTGCAGGAGAGACTGCTTGTGGAAAATACATAATTTAGACAATAACTTAAGAGCTTTTAGCCTCTTTTAATTAAACCTGCAAACCTAGAATTTGGCTTTGATAACAAATTGGAAAATGTAATAAGGATAAGAAATACTTAATGTGCATTGTAAGCCAGCGGGATAAAAGTAACTGTTTACGCCGAAATGAAAACCTCAAAGTATTTTCTTTTCAATCAGACCACCATTAACTTACCTTTGGAATTTTAGATGAATTTTTGGGTTCAGTTTGACTTGTCAGTCTTTGCGAAACAAGAAAAAAATTTGTAGCAAGGTCCTCAGCATTTAGATAAAAACCAACATAGGCGTACGGGCAGGGGGGAGCTTGCCCCCACCCTCCCTACCCCAAACTTTTTGGCAGCTCAGAATTTTTGGGCAAGGCAACCAGGGAGAACTTTTTGGGCAAATGGTCCCCACCTGTGCCAAAAAAATACCCCTACGCTTATGTCAGTTGAAAATGTTGAGGCACACCCAATTTCGAACTTGGCTGAATTTTCATTTTTTGTAGTCGAGTGGCTCATTGCCTAAAAACTCAGCTGAAAAACATTGTTCAAAATATATGCTTCAAATTTTCGATTAACAAATCCTAGCTTAGCATCTGTCCATATGGTTTTTGTATTTAATTTGTCTTTGAGGAAAATTTGGATTGCGTATCATGTTAGGAAGGAAATGGGAAAAACAGCGATTAAACCATAGCACCTACCTTCCGATTCACTAAGAAGTCTATAACCACGACAAGAAACAACCAGAAACGAAGTTGCCAAACACAAGTGGAAGATTCTGGCTTGCATGTCCACTAACATCACATTCAGAGATCACACACAGTATTTTACAAATCTTGATACAGAGGACGATATGAACTTACAGTGTCTGTTTATGAAGCCTTGATTGGGTCTACTATATATAGGAAAAACCTCTTATCTAGGCATTTGAGGCACGAACATCGGCGTTACTTTCAAGCTCAAGTAAAGTTACTCAAGAGGTAATTTAATGAAAGACCTGAAAGAATCTCTATAGGAAATCCTTCTGCAATGATTAGTGGCGCTGAAACATCCAAACTTGTAGTAAGGTAAAATGAACGGTACCAATGCTCTTAGAGTCTCTGAACTGCATAAACATTGCCTATGAATCTTCCAAACCTAAAATGATTTAGTGCTGTTCTTATCGCATCCAGAATAGACCAAAAAATCGTTTCCTGGTTGTCAAAATACTAATTGTATAGCTCTCCATGCCTTTCATCAGCTGCAAAATCCACATTCTTTCCCATCGTTGACAGAACAAGTTCTTTTATTGCGCCCTATACTGTGTCAAAATTTTTTCATCAGAAACACCCAGATGGTAAGTACCGTGGAAATTATGCACCTCATTGGATTCCCAATTCTTTGAATTCAGTAGTGGCAACGCATTGCGTTTAATGTTACTGTACCATAGTTAAGAGATAGTCGTTATACAGCAAAATGCAAAATAGGGTCCCAAGGGTAACTTCTGTTAGACTTTCGTGGACAGCTTGAAAATGATCCTGTATTGTTAAGGAAAATTTTATGTTCCTCAAACAACAATAAAGTGCTAACGCACTTGTTACTTGTGGCAATAGCCATGTGATCATCGGATCAAGACGAACACGCACCTGAAAGCTAACAAACAACAATAAACAAAGAATTTAATTTATGCACTTGTTACTTGTTAAAAGTAGCTTTCGTTTTCAGCCATTTACCATGGCTTGAAAGTGGCTCTTGATAAAAAATATACATTTCAAGTACACTTCGCAAAATAGAAACTGCATGGTAGAGTTTTCAAATGCGTATTACAAAGCAAATGCCATCGATATATAAAAAATGAAATATACCTCACACGAATTTATGTCTATGGTTTGTAATGTATTTTTTTGTAACGTTGTGACATTAATTTAAAAATTAAAAAAAATAAAAATTAATGCAGGTAAGCGTTCTTAAAAAGATATGTTTTTACAAAAAGATTTAAAAGTACTAATGCACATACGGCCCCTAATATATTTTGGGAAGCTCGTTCCATAGTTTCGGCGCCGCAACGCTAAAAGACCAATTCGATAGCGATTTACCTTTGGGAGCTACTGCAGGATAGGTGATAACCAACTTGAAAAAAGTTCATGACTTTCGTCAGTTGCCAGTCGAGGCAATTCATTCTGGTGACGTCACGACTTTTTCTGACAAACTATAAAATAAAAACACCGAATACAATAACATATAATTCTAATTTGGATATAGAGAGTAGAGATTGGCATTTATTGATTCATTCGTGATATTCACCAGACTTTTTCTTTATCGGTACAATTTAATTTTTCAGTCAGGTTGACACCCAGTTAATGTTCATCAACAATTTCTTTGGCAACCATTTATATATTCATAAAATCATAAATGGCCACGAATCGACAAAAAAAGCGTTCAGACAACAAGAAAAACACAGTGAAAGTAAGTAGTATTTCGGTTTGCTAAAACGTTTTGTAAAATTTTCCCCTACAAACTCTTATATTTTTGCCGTGATAGCTATTACGCAATATGATCCTAACTCACAACATGAGCTTGGGCCGCTTTGAGTTGCATGCAGAAGGAATCAAGTTTACCAAAGTCAAGTGACTCTTGGTTTATGTTCATCAACGAAACTCTTTTATAGCTTCACAATAAGCCACGCGAATATGGACACACTATGATATTTTTAGATTCACAATGTAGCATTTTAAAACGTCAAGTGACTCTTGGTTACGAAATTCTAGTACACAGCACTTAGCATCTTCTTTCGCTCTGGTTAGCTTACTCAATTATGCAATTATGCCAACGTGACATAAACCTTCCACAGATATTTATAATAAACATTGAAAGGTTTAATCTTTGCCAGGGTACGGCCTTCGGTGGACAAAATAACAACTAATTGTTTTTTTACCGATAACTACAACCTTTGACCTTGGGTTTATCCCTCAAGGAGGCTTAAAGGTTTCAGGTGATGCGGTTTTGCGATATTTTTGACGCAATTTTGCGAAAATTGTTATTTTAACCTGTAGTATTTCGGTTTTACCAGAGAGAACGCGGTTTGCGGTTTTTGGAAATTTAATTTTAAGTCGTGGTCAGTATTGGTGAAAAGAATATTATCTTCCGTGTTACGATTCAACGGAATCTTCTTATTTTTTTTTGTTTCAGCAGATCAACTTACACAGGTTGTGGCTATAATTGTGCAAACAAGCTTTCCTGGATGGGAAGTGGATTACGGCAACTTTGACATTGAAACCTGCGGCGGCGTCAGTATTCTGCACAAATTTGATCCAATATTGCTGTTTTATCAGTGTTGCTTCGTGCGTTTTTGGTGTTTATGGAGCCTTTTACAACCCCGCCCACCTCCTGTTTAATAAAAGGAGCACTAATTGTCACTTCGAAAACTCAAGGTCCTAAAAGCAAATGTATTAACAGGACCCTAACAATAGTGGTCTAAAATACCGGTGCACTGCACTGAAGTTGTAAAAGGAACGTTATGACTTTAAATTCGATCTCAACTTAAAAAAATGTGACTGACTGAAAAGTTCTTCCCTTATGTCTTGAAAATTTAGATAAAAGGAAATAACGCTTCCCCCATTCCTTCACAAATTTACTTGATATCATTTTATTAGGAGGACCCTCCTGTGATACACTTTTTAGTGAAGTTGGTATCCTCAATAAAGATTAGCTTTTTACTATCATTATCTTGATATTCTAGACGCATTTCGTGTATAAGCAAAAGTACTGTCCAAATAGTGCTGTTTTACTATACTAAGTGACAATAGATTTTAACTGCAACAAATATTTGCAGTTAAAGTTCCCCGCTGTATGCTCAGTTAAAAAATAACAACAATTTTGGATTTCAGACAGTAAAACAATAACACCCACTGCCAATTTCGATATTAGGTTGTTCACAAACTAGACCTTTGCGACACACAGTTTTCAAGTTCAAGGCCAAAGAAAACGACAAAGCAAACATGATACTTTTATACACGATAGACGGTACTGGCAAAAGAAATAAAAAAAATATTTTGATTGAATTGAATGTTACTTTTTCCGGTTGCCAATATAACTACACAATAACCACTCAATTCTAAAATTTTATAAGAGAGTACATGTTTTCATGAAAGGGCGATCTTGGCCGAAAGTTTTTTTTTGTTCAATGTAAGCCAGTTTGCCAGTCAACTTAAGAATTTGCATCCACAGTCATACAGAGGACAATATAGCTATCCCACTGGTTTTAATCCTTTAAAATTCCCTACTAACAAGGAGCCAAAAGCTACTTACGCATTTCCATGGCTTCTTATAAAATTCCCACTGTTATGGTTTATATTTTTAGCATGCACATCAGTGGGCGATGTATAGTTTAATCGAAATATTGAGCTGAATCAAGTATGACCTGAAAAAGATGTGCTATCATATTGTACGGATTTTTCACTACTTTTTAAAGGCAATGGGACACTGTGTCTGTCATGGTTTCATTTTTAAATTGCCTCCTGTCGAATTCAAGAAAGGAACTGCCATGCTTGCCTGCTTTGGCTATAAACATAAAATTGTTAAGTGAATTTTAACGAATTTAATTATAGAATTAACTACTGGGCAATGACACCGGCAAAACAGGAAATTGCTCAATGAGAAGACTCTTCTAGAAACACTACACGAAAAAGTTGTCGAAATACCATCAGTTGCATTTTGCCCTCTACAAAAGTTTTTTACTTCTTTCCACAGTTGGAGAGACCCCCAAAAAGGCGGAAATACATTTTGAAGACGCCGATGCAAAGTTTAGTCTTTTGAGTCGTGCTGGGCCTAAGTCCTTTAAGAAACCCCATTTCATTATCACCCGCAACGTGAATGTAAACATAATTTGGCAAATTGGGCGCAACACACTTACTCGCTCCAAGAAATCTTTTTCACAAAGCTTTGGGTTTATCTTTCAAAGTTTTAAGATTTTAAACACAATATTAACCTTTTAATTAGTCTCAAGGTCAGTACCTTTTTTTTTCAAGGATCTTATATGTATCTCTCCTTGGAAGACGCTTGCATGCCGTCAGATCCTTAAATTGTCATTATTTATCATGTTGATGTTCTTATCAAATTTCGAAGAAAAGACAAGAATCTTGATGTCCTTATCAGATTGTAAAGAGAGGTCCAGAATTACCGACGGAAAAAGCTATTTGCTTTGCCAACAACTAATCCTGTTATCTTGAAAATTAATAGCTGACGAATCGTTTGTCAGGCTCATTAATTATCACTCATCTTGTATTGGCCATTTCCGTTAATGCAGTTGTACCAAAACATATATCAAGGGCGCGTTCGTTTGGGATATTCCGGAACAAGAATAGTATTCCGGTAGCCGGAATGGAAATCCAGGTATTTCGGAATGAAAATAGCTCCCAAACAGACGCTTACTCGCATTATTCCAATTATTCTTATTCCGGATTGATCCCAAACGAACGCGTCCTTAAATTCAAGAGGGCATTATAAAATTTCGTCCAGAGAGCATTTGCTGTTTTTCGCCTCTTTCAACGAAAAGGCATCGAAAAGGCCCCAGGCAAAGTGGCCGAGGCACTTTATATAGGAAGGCAATGATCATGCGATGATCTGGATTACTTTAACGTTCTTGTGTTATAGACGACTGGGTGTTCTTTTTCAGTAAACATAAATGGAAACAGAATATAGAGTATTTGTTAACATCCAATATACCTTTTTCGTTTGGGCGGTTTGTTGCCCCATTGCAGACCATATGATTATACTCTTGAGATTTCTTGCTTTCAAATTTTTAAATATTTGCGTGCATACACGCCCAAGCGAGAAAGGTCTCTTGAACCGTGAGTTCACAGGTGATTCGTTAGGAACTTAGAGATGCAAGCAAAAGAACAGGAAAAAGGTCTCAATATAATAGCGCAAATAAAAAAATGTAGGCTTTTAGGTTTGTACACACGACCTGAACATAAAAATTTCCACGCAACAATATCATGAACTATTCAAATCAGTTGAAGAATAAACTCCCCAGACAATTCATTGTTTCACCATTATTAGCCTTATCAACCGAAATAATAAAGCTGAATCGCTTTTAACAAAAACATCTGTCAAAGGAGACGGTAAAGGTTGGCAAGTCAACTATTGGCTGCAGGCAAAATGAAATGGGAGACGGGGCGCTGATTGAGAGCTCGATTGAAGAGCCCAAGGCTTTTCTTTAAAAAATAAATAGATTTTGCAGCTTGTGCAGCTTAGCGTCTAAAGGTATAAGGAAAAGGTGAGTTTACTAATCTCTCACATGTACTGGGCTGTACCTGCGAGACATAAGCTAATAAAAACTAAAAGTTACACTTTTAGATCGTTCCGAGTCATTTTCCATACAATGCATCTATAATTTCTAACACCAAGCCATAAAAACTGCATGGGACACAAAATGCTCCAAATCAACTTACATACCAAAATTAACACGAGAAAGAAGATATCTTTCGAGTATGCCTTTTAGGATATCGAAATTCCAAATGAAAATATGTTATACTACATTCAATTATATTAAGTAACTGAGATATTATATATATAAGTAACTGTGATATTAATATTAGACTGAGGATCTTCTTTGAAAAGCCCAGCAAGGTTTGCTAAGATCTCCTGCTTTTATAAATTATTCTTATGTAAAGATTCTGTACAGTGATGGGCAAATAAAGATATATTAATTTTTTTTGAGTAAAATCGCGCCTTCTTCTGCTTCTTTTCGTGCGTTAATTGAAAACATGTACTAATAATGTATTTTATAATTCATTTGATGTGCTTCAGTATCTAGCAAACATTTACTACCATGTATGTCTCGCAGTCGTACTGTTGACGTTGTTCCCACGGTTTTTATCCTTAATAAAGACTTCCACAATGACTGCAGAAACAAGCCACTTATGCACATTTGTGGTTAATTATCACATCAAATCTTATCATTCAATCATGGTCAAAGTAAAACAAGGCTTCTATCATTCATCAGTGGTGCAAGGTCAAAGAGCCGGAGTGGAAAACATAAAGCTACCCTGTGTCCGTGAAGTCTAAGTGCAGGTATCTTGCCCAAGAAATTAAACAATGGAAATAAAAACCAAAACAAATGTTACTTATTGTCAATTAAACAAAATACATCAAAAGCAAAAACTTCTAACAAGTAATTTTTACATTCTTTGCCTGGAAATGTCAAATGTAGGTTATCTTTGACCTCGTCTGACGTTGCCATGGCAAGGAATTTTGAAAGGCCACGAATTTTTTCATTGAAAAACTTTCACAAATTTGCGCTGAAAGTTATTTTATTTCTCAACATTATTGGTGTAGCTGCAATAGAGTGCAGAAGATGGGAAAGTCTACTGCCATTACGAGCCATTTATTAATACATTACGAGCCAGGCCACCTTGACGTAAACATCTTTATATGATATTTTAGAATCCACAAAATAACTAACTGTCGGGGTCACATCAAGAGAACAAGAAAATATCTCATTTCGCGTTCATTTCCCTTGAGTAATTTACATGTAAAATTACTTTTTGGTAGTTAGAAGCCTGATGTTGGCAGCAGATAATCCGTCGACAACAGTGAAGGGGGCGAATGCCGTAAAGAATCTCACTCTCTTGCTGGCTGTTTGGAAAACTCAGACAAGTACTGCCTTGTCTGATCATTTGCAGACCGAGTCAAAGGTTATCATTTATTGGTTGATTTGCAAATTAAATCTGAGCTACAGGCGGTGTCCCCGGTGCTTTCTCATACGATTAAAATCTGGTTAGGCTCTGCTGCTCCAAATGGAAAAGATTTACTTACACGCATATACGATTTCTTTCCATTCTAGAATATTCTCCCTAAATTAAACTTGCAAAGTGCAAAAGCAAAGGGCAGTACAACGTACTAATTAAAAGCATTGTTATATTGTATTGGAAGCTTGGACCTAACACAAATCGTCATCCAACACAACTGCAAGCTACCTCTTTTCATAACTGCTCGTGAACAAGGCGAGTGACAAAATAGACAAGGGCAAACCAAGCTTAGTATTATAGTCGAGAAGGGGGGTGGGGAGGGGGGTAGGGGGGCTCGCATACGAGGGAGGCGGGGATGCTCGCTTAGGGGTGTAAATTTCGGAATTTGGTGTTACTTATGGTGGTCTGGGCAAAACGCCATAGTATTTAGCCGTGAAGGTCTCGTTCAAGGTTCTACGGGTAGAAATATAAAAATTTGTACTGTATTTAATATGCATAATTTTAATTCTCTTTTAGGGGCCAAAAAAAATGCTTGGGCCACGGCCAGATCGGTTTCCTTCTCCTGGGGTTTAATAAAACATTTCTAACGAGCATCTTTCATATGCGAGTGCCCCCGTGATATATCAACAAGGTAGCTTACGTCTTGTTGTTGAGTTTTGCTGTTATCACTTTTAAAATATTACTTTCATAGAAGATGGATCCACCAAATTATGAGCTCGAGATTTCTATCACCCCATAGAAATCGAGAGCGAATTCAATTGCTTTTAGTAAAAATCATAATAAACGAAACATGTGTCGGTGAAAAATGTTTAAATCTTCCTGTGAAACTTCGCTAAAGCGCGAAGACGTCGCCATATTGAAGACGACCTTCAACCACTGCACTCTAATGGCTGATAGTGTGCAACTAAGAGCATATAGTAGAGCATTTGAAAACTGAAACAAATGTTTGGAAATCAGAATCAGACAATACCAGTTTAGGTGCAGATGCAGTCATCAGATGGCTGCTCCTCTATATGTTTCAGTATTTTGTTGAAAAAAGTATCCGACAATTCAAGACGCTTTCTTTTACAGGTGAAAATACGTACGTTTTTGCTCATTTGTTTGTTTTGGTGAATGCATACCATAATAGGCCACTTTCGCTATATTCTCCAAATTCCTCCACTTTAATTACATACATGCATGTATTAATGTCTCCCTATATTCCCCAGAGATATCCGCCCCATAGTTGGTAATCACTATATTCCCCAGACATATTCGCCCCACTAGTTGCTAACCAGACAACACCACAATGCCATTGAAACATGGCAAAGCAATTATCTCGGACTACTCCCCGGTGGCCTCATGGTTAGTGCGTTCGCCTCCGGATCGAGCGTTCCAGGTTCGAGCCCAAGCCTGGGACATTGTGTTGTGTTCTTGGGCAAAACACTTTACTCGCATAGTCCCTCTCTCCACCCAGGTGTGTAAATGGGTACCGGCGAATTTAATGCTGGAGGTAACCTTGCGATGGACTAGCATCCCATCCAGGGGGGAGTAGAAATACTCCTAGTCGCCTCATGCTACGGAAACCGGAGAATAAGAAACCAGAGATAAGCGACGGCCAGACTTTTTTCATTCTAGTGGTGAACAAAAGCATTTAATTACTTTTCACTGAACTGTTTGGGAACTTACATTGATACGTATCATAAGACGAACTAAAAGGCGTTCAGTATTTACCTTTACAGTTCTCCGGTTTAAGCCTGTACCAAAGTGCATCTCTCTACAACGGATTTGCAGTTCATCCCGTAAGTTACCTGCATGTCTCTTCAACCGCTGTTGATCTGCACAGAAGAAATTGAAGCTTCTGTGTTCACTACCGCAACGAAGGGAAGCATAGTTCCCATCGCGAAGGATAACCAACAGTTATAAACTCCAAATACGCTTTTATTATTCCGAAAAAAATTGCCACCTTTTAAACTTATTCATATCAACAAAGAAAACGAAATGAAGGCAGGTATGAATGTGATTCTTGTGAGAATTAAGCTTTTGTCTGTTTTTAAGGAGCCCCACCCAAGTTATCCAACCGTGTCCTCGATAGTACACAGCCTGCAACGTGGGCACCTCTATAAGACGTAATATGTCAAACACGAGAGACGGTGTTTCATCGGGATATCCAAACACCGAGAAGAGAATTGAAAATAAAACGCGCAGCGGAGTATTTTTGACGAACTTCGAGGTGTTTGGAAATGTGATGAAACACTGTCTCGAGTGTTTGATATATCTTCAAAACCGAAACAAAAACTAAGAAATAAACGGATAAATAAAATCGTCAAAATCTATGCTAATTAAGAGCGGGTATCCAAACCTCCTTCACGGTTATGATTTTCTTCGTTTTAGCTCGATAAATTATTAATGAGTTTGAGAAAGACACCTCCAGCATCAGACCTTTGGAAATAAGAGATTTTCCTATAAAATAGCTTTGACAGGTGCAAACGATGAATTAACATGGTTGAGTGACTGAGAACAATATAAAATACCCGTTAAAACCATTCCTAGTTTGTTTAAAATGAGGTTTGAACTGCACTCTTGTATCACGTGATCAGCTAGCTAGTTGTTGTGTCATGGGAGCACGATATTTTCTTTTTCGTAGTTCGCGGTTGTATATATGTCACCCACGCTGCACAATGGTTCCTGCTATTTTTCAAGTCATTTATACAAAGTGAAACTGCTATTTTGTCTTTTTGCTATCGATTTCAGCGAGGTTTTATAGTGTTTTCACATGACGTCACGGCGGCCATATTGGTGTCCCAAAACAAAGAAACTGCGGTCATGTTGGTGTCCCAAAGCAATCCTCCAGGAATTGAACTCTATTATTATGAAAATATCATCTTTTGTTTCAGCAATCCAATATGGCCGCTTGTCACGTGTATGAAAATACTCTACAAGGTACTGGGTGGATGTGTCCTCTGCAACCCCCATATTCCCCTATCAGCCCTGGGGGAGGGGACATAGTTCCATTGCCAACTCACCGTTGGCGGCCATAATAGATGGTTTTTACTCACGTGATTAGGCGGCTATATTGGTGGTGGACTAAACAATAGAGTTTTGTTTCCAAAGGAGAAAGTCTGTTGTTCTTGTCCACCAACATTGCCGCCGTGACGTCACGTGAAAGCGAACTATTGATTACATCCCACATAGACACAAAATGGCTATTACTACAGCAATGCGTTTAAGCACTGTTACTTTGCAGTAATAACAATTTGCCATTATCCCACAAACATTTCAATCAGTAGTACGATCTTGCTGATTTACTTTGCAGTAATAACAATTTGCCATTATCCCACAAATATTTCAACCAATAGTACGACCTTGCTGATTTATAACTCAAAAAACAACACGTAAAAATACAAGTTATGTGGAAAGGTGGATTTCCACTGTCGTGTGTTTTCTTACGTGCGTAAAAAAATTAGAGACAATGTATGAACGGCTTGCGTAAACGTGTACGCAACTTTTCCATACATCGTCTATATTTTTATTTACGCACGTAAAAAATTACGCGACAGTGGAAATCCACCTTAAGGGCGACTCGAAAAAGTATTGCTGATGCCAATATCATTTGACATTATGTACAATTAATTATCTAATATTATACTCGTTCCTGTTTCAACTATTAAATTAAGATGGCTTCAGTTTGTTGATAGGGGCTAGGAGCGCTTGGCTCGACTAGTCACACCATGAATAACTATTTTATCAATTGAACTTTTAAACAATACGCATAGAGACGGACACTTTTACGTTATAAAATTAATAAAATATTCATTAAATACTGGAATCAATTTGGTATCTAACTGAAATGAATTCCGATTAAAGTAGATCATTAAGTTAGATCATCTTCAATCTAACCTTGCATCATTACCACGCTTCTCTTATTTTTCTTTCTTTCAAACCATTACTAGTAAGACCAGCCTGGATAAGACAGAATTACCTTTAACCCCTTCAATGCCACTTTGTTATATGAAAAAAAGTTGTCAGTATTAATTTGTCTTTTATAATATAGGTTCGGTAGCACTGCATTGCTGTCTGCACTGAGTGTGTGTGTGAGTTCAAGCGTGCTTTGTCAGGGTAAGCAGAAAGTAGCTTGCGAAGATTTTCGTTTCTGGAACCTCTACTTTCATAGGTCCTTTGTAAGTAGTACTTCTGTTTCTATCTATTGTTTTTAGAACCAATGACATGTCTAGTTCCGAGAGGAAGTTGGCGACCCCAAGCGTTCCCTTAGAGCGGACGCACACACGAACTTGTCCTCGCCCCAATTTTCACGCTGCCAAAATGCGATAAGCGGATCATGTGCGCCCTACGGGAACGCAGGCTTCACAGTCTACCCAGAGACAATTTTTCGAAACAAAATTTGATCCTACAATATCATAAAGAGTATATAAAAGGCCTTAACCGCATCACTATTTTTTCGTTGTAATTAAATTTTGTTCTTGTCATCAACACGGGATAAAGTGCCCGTTAATACGGTCACAAAGAGGTCATATAAATTTGCCCGTATTAACGAGGTAGGACCAATTAAAATTCAATAGTGGTCCCAACAGATACATTTGCACTACTAAACAACTGTAAATTCTTTAACAAACATCCAGAATGCAGACACTTCACGCGGTGTATGCAACATTATTAACCAAGGGAACTTTGATGAACATAACTAGATTTTAAAATCAAATCAAAACCAGACTTGGCTTGACTTGGCTGACTTGACATCATGTCACTTTATGTGAAATATTGTTTCTCAATTACAGTATTTGTTTTGTTTTGACAATTACGAATGCGTGCTGGTTTGAGTGGCTTGAAGTTGACCCTATGATGTTTCCCGAAATAAAAAGACAAAAACAGATATAAACTATATACAATAAAAATCCATTAAGAACTATTAAAAATTAGAAAGGATTACACAGGTTGCGATTTCAGAATGTGGCCGCTGCCCGTATTAACGAGCAACGGGGTTTTCCTAGAATAAAATGCAAGGGCGTTTCACCGGGACAAAAAATGACCTTAATATAACGAGGTGTTAAGGTGGGGCTCTATACTATCATTTTTACGAATTGGAAACAGTATTTTTCCTTATTTTTGGTGTTGCGACCACACCATGCCAAATGGCCTTCATGACGCTTGAGTTCCAGCCGCACTCTGGCTTGGCTTTCCACAGAGACCCTTGTTGAAACCAATTTCGTCGATAGCGATATCTCCTCGATAGTTTTGGCTTCTTACGGCCTCGACAATCAACTGAATGGAAAAATAAACAGATTAACAACACATAATAATTAACCGTTCAGTTGGCGCAACGGTTGTGGAGCTAAGATGACAAATCTCCTGCCACGTATTATACCGAAAGCAGACCCGGTGGAGACTCAAAACTACCCAGCCTTTGTGTTCCATTCGAACTTCAGACTCTGATCTGAAACACTTAGGGGTGGTAATTTACAAGTATAAGTACCCCATGAAATGACAACTAGCTAGTTGATGACGTGATACACGAGGGTAGCCCTGATGATGTGTTGGAACAGCATCCCAACCAGGAAACGGCGGGGGGGGGGGGGGGGGGGGGTTAGAAATGCTCCAAGTCGGCATAAGGTTCGGTATGTTTGTTCAATATGCTCAAATGCATTCCAGACTTGAGGGCTACAATAATTCACTTCAGATCTCAAATACACCCTATTCTAGGCTAAAGACCTACGATAACTGTACAACCGATGGCTATTGTGGGATACAAATCGTCAGTTTTCCTAATCCCGTTTCATTTACGGTTTGATTGAGAACAGCATCTACCTTGTACTGTGTATTTCCCTTGATACTGACTTCCGCCTCTTGCCACTCCAACCCTTGATCGCCGGTCTTGATCCATAGCAGAGCAGGCAAAAGTCCTCTACCGAGCTCTTGTTTATAAACTGACAGGCTGCCGATACCAGTGCCTGACATGTGGTAAGCAAAGAACAAACAGCGGTCCTCTCCAGAACCGTAAATTTTTAAGACGGCTTTATCTCCTGGCCTGCGAGGGGACGAAGCCTCAATGAAAGCGTACCTTCCTAGAAATAAATTAAATTGCAAAAGATGCCATTATTTCTGCAAAATAAGATGATCGGCAAAAAAATGATGGGCTTATTTTCATTTTTCCACCTAATAAATTAATTAATCAAAAGTGATTGACTGATTTCACTGTTCGTGCTTTGCCAACTTTGGTTTTTAGTGAAGGACGGCGTGGTGGTTAGAGGGCACTCCGTTGTGTTCTTGAGCAAGACACTTAACAACTCTCATAGTAAGTACCTCTCTTCATCCAGGTGTAACAAATTAATTGAATGCTTGAATGCTGAATGGTAACCCTACGATGGGCTAACATCTCATACGGATGAGGGGGGGTGGGGGGGGGGGTAGAAATACTCCTAATCACTTTATGCCAAAGTGACGGGCCACTAAGCTCGACTTTAATGGGAGGGGGAGTGGGTGGGTGTGTGGGGGGCGGGGGTTCTGAGCCTCCCACTTTCCGTACCCTTTATTTTCGGCTCTCGCCTCTTTGTTGCATGTCTATTATGCAATTTTGCGCCATTTTTCCCGGTTTCCACCCCTGGGGAATCCTTTTCCCCACAATCTCTCCTCCCACCTCCCATCCCCCTCCACATTTTAACTTAACTGACCCTACCAATTGCAATTGGTTTGGTGACAGCCGTTCAGAACCTTTTTATCTCAGACTAAACGCGTTACCTGATCCACCAAATCCTGTCATTGGTCCAGTCCCTTTGGAAGGTGTTTCACCCTCGGTAATCAACCAATCAAACTGATCTTCACTGGCCTCGTTTCTCCATTGACAGAAATCTTTGTCAAAGGAACACACTCCTGAAATTTAAAAAACCGTCCGTATCTAATTATCTGTTTATCTGATTTGTTTTTTAGTTGACAGTACAAACATCAGCAATTTAATCATAACGCTTTCCCCTGTTTGGAAAACCCGTTCCTTTCTTTTGCTTCTACGTTCAGTTTGTTGGTTTATTTGAATTTTATCCTGCGAAATCGCGCGGAATATCGTTACTTAACGTATATCACAGAATATCTGTCAAGTACAGATGATGGATAACAATCGCTTCATGACCATATATGGGCAACGTGACAATTTGTTGAATAAAAATATTTCATTGTAGTCTCATTTCAGACTTTTGCTGGTTTTGCAACATCGGGATATTGCAGCCAAGAAACAGTTTGAAATTAGCTTATATGTAGTTTGAATAAGTACTGGAATTACAAACCGAAAATTAACGTCTCAGGTTTTTCCAGTTGAACACAACGAAACATACCCTGGGTGCTAGAGGCTTTTCATGCGCGGTTTTCGGTTTCGGCCGCCGAAGCGAAGTTCCCCCTGTGCCGCGAGAAAACCTCTGGTACCCAGGGTAAAGGAAACACGACCAGTCATTCTGTTTGAAAATATTAGATCCACGTAGAGTCGAACAGACAGTCTAGCGAATACGGGTTCGAGTTCTCACCTATTCCTAAATGGCTGTCAGCTTGGATCTCCTCTTCGCTTACAATAGTCAAACATCTTCCAGGAGTAAACGATATCGAATCCACTGCTATGTCTCCCTCAAACGAAGGACCCCGTTTTCCCTCAATGGAAATCTATAATGAAGACAACCATCATAAACCCGAGCCTAACGGGAAAGGGAGTTGATGAAAAGTTCAAACTCTTGCCCTCGTATGCACTCATATGTGTTCTCATGCGCTCTCTTCGACTTTGAACGTGCTCAGGTTTTTCACGAAAGTAGATGAGAGTTTTCTCATGTTAGGCTCCGATTTAGTGATAATCAATGATCTTCCGGGGTGAGAGTGGCGCTGAAAAGCACTTATGTCGGTAGTAGCTAGTGACCGATGTTTCGACAACCTGAGTGGAAGTCATCATCAAAGTTAAGACGCCCATGAAAGCCAACTCCCATCGACTCTCATCCTCGTCTGGCCCGGGCTCTGGCATGTCATTGACAGCTGTTCAAGTAGAACATTTTGGAGGAACTAGACTAAACCTAATTTCTTTCTTGATTGGTGAGGAATATCGGTTTTAAAAATTTATATCTTGTCTTATTAACATAAAAATAAAAAATCCATCTTTTGAAACGATCTTGGTATTTTCGAGCTTGATTTAGACGGATTGCTCAAATTTATGACAAAAGAACCCAACAATTGATAAACTGAGTCACGTGTTTTATAACCCGTTGACTCATGGCGATTTTTGCCAAAAAAAAACGCGTTTTTTAGACAATTTGAACATTTTTCTAGTCAGCTGTAGGCTACATCTGCTCCAAATCTCTCCAAATTGCATCCCAAGTTTTTCACTAGAATCGCATTTAACGACATTTTAGCTCGCGCATGCTCACAAATCAAAATTTCGAGAGTGACCCACCTCTTTAGGCTTTTCGTTTTCTTTATTTTCTTTTTTCGCTTTTCCTTTCTCCTTTTTTTCGCATCTTTTTGATGCACTGGCTGGCCTTTAATGGGCTTGCTTTCGGTTTAAGAATTGCCAAGATAGCATCAATGAGACGGGAAAGGTCCTAGTTTTTGACGGAAATTTATTAGCGGTTTTGTGCATATTTCAAGCTCCATTAAACCAATCAATATCATTTGGGAATCATTGGAAGCTCTTTCCCTTCTGAAGAACTGGGGTAAAAGGGATTCGTATTTTGGTCAAGATGATGACGTCAGAACTGCAACAAATGCCAAAACGTCTGTCAGGGCCAGTTACGGCCGGTGTAGGAGTCAATGGGTTAATTGACCACAAAGGTCTCAATCCTCTTGTCATCACTATTGAAATATGCCCTAGACTTACAGTACATATTTGTATGGTGTGCCGAACTCACAGATATGCAACCGTATGTAGCAAGCCTAAAACGAACCTTATACAATCTCCCGAATAAATTGAAATGTGCGTCTTTCCAGTCTTCTCCTTGGTCTGCTATTCGGTACCAAACCACTCTCGGCCTTGAAGCTTTTCTGCTTATTTGATGAACCCTAAGGGTGCCGATTCCAGGTCCCATCATGTGGTACTTGAACCGCATGCACTGGGTTCCAGTCATGTAACCACTTAGTAGCCTGGCCTTCTGGCCGATGGTATGAAGAGATGCTTCTACGTAAATGTATCCTCCTTCATACCAAAACCAAATGAAACAAGGATGTCAAAATTCATGGTAAAATTATTTAAAAAATAACAATTGGAAAATTAATTTTAAAAATTATTTTTAAAGTTAAGTAATTTCACAAATTATACAATTTTAAAAATTATACAATTAAAAGTTCTACTGAATGACGTATAACAGGAGACGTTTGAGGTGTATCCTTTCCTAGGCATTCGATTGGTAGGAGCAGCTTTCTATCCTTTCCTCTCTGCATTTTTTACATCATTTTATTTCCATCAGTTTTGGGATCAGGAATCAAAATGTTGGGTAAAAGAATGGGATCAGTTATGAAAACACCTCTTAACCACCCTGTAAGTGAGTGACTTTCTTAAGTACATATCACAGTCATAGTCACAGTCAAAATGACTAAGAAAATTACCGCACTGCACTTGGTACGGGTCAGTTTAGTGGTCGTTTTCTCGAGTTCCCTGTTGCCTCTAAGTTAAAACGAGTCTTAGCGTGAAAGGAAGCTACAAAATGGCTTATTAACCAGAGATTTGGCTATAGCAGGAAGATCGAATTGAAGATAATTTGGTAATCACCATCTCCGTCTGCATCTGTATCGGGCCCGGTTTCTTGAGTCATTGTTTCTCCACTGTTAACAAGCCAATCAAAATCGTCGCTATTGTCGTTTATCCAGGAACAGAAATGACCAGCGAAAGAGCAGTTATCTAGAAGGAAGATACAGAAACTTCAGAAAAATGGCAAGTTCAAATGTCATTAAAGAATAGCTATAGCAAAGCATCAATAAAATTTACTCTTAATATTGAAAAGGATGAAGATAATACGAAAAGAACTCTTTCAAACTAAGAATGAAGATGACAGTGTTCGTAATAACAGGCAATGGTGGTTGCGGTATGGTGTTGCCGAGTAATGGCGATGGCGGTAGTGTTGGAGGTGATGGTGGTAGTGGAGGTGGTGATGCCGAGTTGTGGTAGCGTAAGTGGTGGTAGTTGTGAAATTCCTGGTATTAGTATTGGTGGTGGAGGTGATCGATGGTGGTGGTGTTGGTTACGTTGGTGGTGAAGGCTGTGGTGGTGATGGCATTGTGGTATCGTTGATGGTAGTACAGAGGTAGTGATGCACTTGTTGGATACGAGGCAATTGTCAAATTAATTATTAAAATAAACAATGAAATGGGCAGTCGACAAGGAATTGAAAATTGACTGTCCGTACTGTGGAAATTCAGGACAAGATTTTGCTTACTTTCTGTGAGCAGGTGTGCCGGTATCGCCGTCGTAGCTGTGACCATCGGTGGCGACGTTGGAGGAGTGGTAGTGCGCGTAAACGGTGGGCATGCCCCCTTGGTGAACTCAATGTTGTCTATGGCAATATCGCTCCTCCAAACACCAATAACTGCTTCTATTTGTAACTACCAAATTAAAGTACCAATTCAAAACAATGAATCACCTAAAAGTTTTCTTTGTTTTTTGAAGTAAATAATCGCGATTCTCAACAGACAGACTTTGACCAGCAACTCTACTTATAAAGAACGCCAGCCAAACATTCCCTTCTAGCACTAATAATCACGAACAATAGAATCAATCAGACTTCAGTCACTGCACAATCACGTTTTTCATGCACTACTATAATTATGAAACAGAGTTTTTCGAAAGAGACCTCTTTAGCTGCGTTTGTTTGTTGTCCAATTTCAGAACACGTGATGTTACCCTTGAGAATTATTGCTTCCAAATTCAAAAAAATCCACGTGAAAATAAGTGAATAATTTGCAGATAAACAAAGGACAAATTTTCTAGAGGGCATCACATGATCTTAAATGGGCAATTTAAGCAGAAGAGGTATATTATTGGTTAGCTTACTGTCAAAATTTTCGAGGTGGAAATTCTTTTGAAAGAGGGTTTACTCTAATATATTACGATATGGTTTTCTTCCAAGATAAAATGCTATAACGTGGTCTGTCAGTGATTAATTGGGGAAACTGGTGATCTATTTTTGGAACCGAAGAATGCTCGACTTATTACTTATCAGTTCCCAGGCTTACCATATAGGAGGTAGAGTTACAGGGAAGGGTGACGCGTGCCTCGTGCCATCTGTCACCTTGGTCGCCACGACGACGCCATAGCCGACTCCTCATGACTCCGTCTCCAAAGCGATAAACAGACAAATATCCCATATCTTGACCATGCATATAATACATGAAGCGCATGCACTGTAGGCCCTTCAATACGCCGCTGATCAAGGTTGCTTTGTCACCGAAACGGCGGGGCTCTGAAGATTCAACGTAGAGGTACTGTCCTATGAAAGGGCAATCAATCAATCAATCTTTATTTAAACACGAAATCTTATCATAAAAATGATCTTCCTAGGAGTCGTGTAAAAAATTACAAAGAACAATAACATTACATTAACTAACAAACTAATTAACTAACCTTCAGTAGAAACCTATGTAATAAAAATTTCTCTAATATACAGTGCACTAAAAATCATCTTTCCCAATTAGTGCGGTTTAAAACAGTTTTAAACAAGGTAGGTGTCTGATTTCCGATGGGATCTTGTTCCACAGGACAGACCCTCTGAGTTGGCAATTTCCCTGTGAACCTGGAAAGATGGCCGCGGTGGCTTTGATTTATCTATGTCCAATCTCGAGATTCACGGGCTGTTTCTCCCACATGGTTTGGCCCGTTTCAGTTTTCTCTTGCATCGATCTGTACGATCGATACAATAAAGTCAATATTTTTCATTTGCCTTTTAAGAGCAGAAAGAAAAAATGTCAGCCAGATGTCAATATTGAAATACTTTATACGGGTGTGATTTTTAGTGTCCTATATGCAGATTAAATTCACTTGTATACCGGAATTCATTTATATACTTGAAAAAAAGAGCAGCTTATCATTTCTGTGATGTTACCTTGTAAACACACTGATTTAATCCCTTCTGCGTACAAGCACGTCGAACGGAGCGCAAAGCGCGATGATTCCATAGTGTGCGTTAATAGCATTTAGCTTCTGTAAAGCCGAAATTATGCTAAGAGTAGCTCAAAAAATAGAGCACGAATTCGTACAAGTTAGCTAATATAACTTAGAACTCTATTGGCCCGGCTAGCAACTGCGAATCTATGAAGAAATGACAAAAGAAGATCAAGCTAATGTAAGTATAAACACAACTTCAACCTACTTTCACAACGTTCATTAAGCGGAAGTGACATTATCGTTAATTCTGTTTATCAATTCTAAGAGCTTCGTGTTTTTATCCAAAGGGATAAACAGCTTGCGCTAAATTTGATATTGGATAATCCTAAATCGGCTTTTAAGATGCCAAATTTCTTGCCAACAAGCTATTTTTCACCTATATAGCTACGCAACGTGTTGTCAACATTTTCAACCCGTAGAGCAGCGAGATAGAGTTTGTAAGAAAATATAAAATAAAAACAACTTGACGCTACTGGCAAGTGCGTTGTTAAAAGGCAATATATAAAAATTTGTACGGACCTTCTCCGCTGTAACCAGACTTTGGTCCAGTCCCCTCGCTTGGCGTTCCTCCCTCTATAAGCTGCCAGTCAAAATCATCATTCTTATCATTTATCCATTCGCATATTCCTTCATCAAACGTACAGTTACCTGATAGATATAACGATAACAACTAGTAGTTTAATTATAAGTTAGCAGAGCCGCGCAATCAAAGTCAGTATGCGCAAACGTATACAAAATCGAATACTGCACACTAATGACGTGAGTAAATCGCTTCGCCAGAACATTTTTTCTCGTGCGAGTTTTGGCACAAGTTTTGATGTACACGTTTAGCGGAAATTTTATAAAACAATTGGTTCTCGCTTTTAGTTGTGCACTATCGAGGCTAGAGTTGCTCACGGCTATATATCGCCTAGAGCAACTCGTACGCTTCTTTCGTGCTCTCCAAACTTCACGCATGGGAGAGGGTAGTTAAACCATGTTTGGGTATAAGGGTGCTGCTGGGGGCTTGAAACCCTGATCCTGTCAGTTTAGGATAAAAGTAACGCTAAAAACCTACCCTGTTTAGGAAATAATGTTGACTGATGTTGATTGATTACCGGCCGAATAAACACTAATCAAACTTTCTGATTTCGGATTGCTTAAAACTCGACGAAAGACTTCAAGCCATTCCCTGTCTAGGACAGCTCCAGATGGTGATTAGGACAGATTCGCTTGAGATTATATACCACGTTCAGGACTGAGGTGTTAAAAACTATACTTTATAGGAGAGTACCCCACCCCGACCCCCGCCGCATGCACAATAAGTCGACAGTGCACGCTAGAGGTAGACTCACCGATTAAACCTGCATCAAATGAGTCCTGTCTTAGCTGGCAGCAGGTTCCTCTACTGAAGTATATGTCGTCCACAGCAATATCAGACAGATAACCAGAGCCAACTACTCCTTCGAATATGATCTATCATGGCAGTTATAAAATAGTTAATGTTCTAAATTACAGCCTCGAAATTGTTTTTGGAAAGAAAACGCGTTTGTTAACGAGGATTCCTAGCAATGTCTAACTCATTTTTTCTATGATGAGAAGATTTTTATGGATCAACAAATGCAAAGACTAAGAATATACCTTTAATTATCACAGGACCAAATGCCTTTTAATCTTGGTAAATAATTGGTTGATAGAAATTCTAAGGCCATTTTAATGAGATGAGACAGCGGTCCCATTTGACACTTACATGCAAATTATATTATACATGAAAAAATTACTGATAATTGGCTGGTTGTTTTAATCCGATTTCAGAGTGACGATATCATTATGAAAAAATTGGATAGGAAAACGTTCCGTGAGCTACCAACTTGGAAGGATTGCATGCTGTTCAATTATGCACAAATTGAATGAGAAAAAGTCCCGTGGACTACCAACATGGGTGACTAAACAACTGGATGAGAAAATTCCGTGGACTGCCGACTTGGGTAAGTGTTTATTTTATTGGGTACTAGATTAGGTGCTCTCTAAATTGGGCAGCCGTTGGATTGGATTAGAGCGAGTGTCAATTGAGTGTCGTAAGACCAAAACCAAAGTAATTCCTTTGGCCAATCACAAAGGACGGAGATAATCCAGTGAACCAATCAAAACACGAAGTAATTATTGATATCCAACACAAAGCGCAGGAAAAACATGCGCGCGCGAGTCACGTCCTGATTGGTTGAAAAAGTGGCGCGAGATTTTTGAGCCAATCATTGCACCTAGTAGTGCAAAACCAAACCGAATGCGAATCATTTTCAACACTCAAGTAAAAAGCGCTCCAAATGTAATTAGACAATTATTATTAAAGTAAGAAGGAATTTTGCAGCACCTGGAAACAGGCTCCGCCAATATCAACTACTGCCTCGTGCCAATCTGCTCCCTGGTGTCCCGCCATGGTCCATAATAGGTCATCACTTCGCATGCCTTCTCTTTTGTAAACATTTAACGAGCCCATGCGCATACCGTTCATGTGGTAAAAGAACTGCAAACACATTCTTCCACACATGCGTGGTCCCATCAGCAGGGCCGCGTGTCTGGGTCGCTGCGGCTCAGAGGACTCAATAAATATGTAAGCTCCTGGTAACAAACAGGCAGTCCGCGTTTTCTCTTTGTACTGAGCAATCAATGTTAGATAGGTAGACAAAAAACTAATTTGTAAGAAATTTAACTATTTATAAAAGTACAGAAATAAAAGACAAGATAGGCCAGTGCATGCCTTCAGAAACATTCAAGAGGTAAGGTAAATTAGCTGCAAGAAGTAATTAGAAAAAAATAGTGGCATATTTTTCTGGAAGTGTAGTACCGTCGTGTCCGGTATGATCCTCCTCTGGACCAGTGTGTATCGTTCCCGTTCTTCCACTATTCAAAGCCCAATCGAACTGATCCCCGAGAGGCAGATTGATCCATTCACAAAAACCACCATCAAAATCACAAGTTCCTGGAACACAATTCAAGTTCAAAATGAGACCAGTTATTATTTACACTGTCGTCCTCTCTCCATTGCTTCACACTTGTACGCCCGTCCATTTGCCAGTCAGTCTATCCCTTTTCCATCTATCCGTCCGTGCGTTGGTTCGCCTGTCCGTCCGTCCGTTCGTCCGTCCCTCCGTCCGTTCGTTCGTTCGTTAGTCTATTTGTCCGTCCGTCCGTTGGTTCATTCGTTCGTTCATCTGTCCGTCCGTTCATTCGTTCGCTCAATCCGTTCGTCCGTTTGTTGTCCCTCCTTCAATTCGTCCATGCATCTGTCCGTCTGTCCGTTCGTTCATTTATACTATCAAAGGGCCACAATTCTCTTGCTCAATCAACAATTAACTCATGAAAAGAAACCAAGCCATCCGTCCGTCCGTCCGTCCGTCCGTCCATCCATCCATCCATCCATCCATCCTTAATTAACTTTGCCATCGACGAGACATTGTTGTATTGCCTATAGCCTGCACGTTTCTCACTATCAACAAGTTTAACAGGCTTCATTTTACAAATGTCAAAGATCGTATTTACTACAATATTACCTGGTTCTCCTCTTTTAACCTCGTGCAAAAATGTCAAATTTCGCGGTCTTGGTACATAGTTAAGCTTCTTTCCATCGCACGTGCCGTTTACAAACGTGATGTCGTCCAACGCAATATCTCCTTGGTATGACTTGCCCACCCTGGCAACAAATACGACCTAAATAAAGATGGCTTCATCAGCTTCGCTAGGTACATTGCACTGGCAGGTATTTAATGAGGGCACTTCAAACTAACTGAGATAACCGAAGCCATTCTTGGTGTTCTTACTTGGCCTAAAACTGTACACTTCCGTCAACTTGTCTGGATACTCTGACAGAAACCTGCGTGCAGGGGTCAGATGTTAAAAGAGTGGATAACAACTTACAGTATCCACTTGACAAATCTCTCTCGCCGATTAATTGAGAATAACAAACTTAACTTTCCACTGAATCTTGGTTTTCTGCGGTTATCCATTTTGTCAACAACCAGAGTGCAACAAGATTTCCTTTCTGCGTCCACACGAACCAAGTTCATTCAGTACACTGATACAACGTTATACTGATAAACGTTCAGATACAAGTTATATGAAAGGTGTTGTCCTAGTTATGCAATCTCTAAACATTTGCTTCAATTCTTAATTTCCGCTGAGAAGTCAAAGTATTGCGAGGCATGTTCGTTATACGGTATGATCAACGCACTCGACGAAGTTTTACGCAACCTATGACGCAACAAAAATCAGTAAGAAAAGTGCACGGAACACAGGTAACACCACCTTGTTGCTCGCCACTGCAAGAGTGGCGATAATGGATACTGGATTACAAGTGAATGTTAATAAGTCCTTGGACCGACTTGTCCAAGAAAAATTGAGTATGAGTATAAGTATGACAATTTTCTCTTTTTCTTTTTGTTACTCCTTACTGTGTAGTTGTTTCCAAAGGTTGTAACGTTGGTGTATCGCCAGGTATTCCCTTGGTTCTTATATCGCCCCCATATATAGCTCTCCATTCCAGCCTCTCTAAGGTAGATCTGTAGATCCGCGACGTGTCTTCCGTACATGTGGTAATAAAAACGCATGCACATGATTCCTGAAAACGGACCACCAACCATACGGGCCGTCTGGCCAGATTTCCTTGGCCATGATGTCTCGGCGTATATGTAATAGCCTAAGAAAAACTAGTTGTTATAAACAAATGAAATCCAACGACAACGTTATTCATCTACACCGGTTCAAGTAGATCGTCCCATACAGTTCCCATCTCATCAACACATCAATCAATTAGGTATTCTCGTCCCCAGAGCCACTTGTCCCTCTTAGACGGGGTCTGTGCACTAACGCAAAGGGATTTTAAAACGGCGGATGTGATTGGACTCCCTTTGTTTGATTTCAGCGAATCAAATCATGTGTCCCCAGAGCCACTTGTTCTTCGTCCACAGGCCCAGTCGGCTAAGAGGGATAAGTGGCTCTGGGAACGAGAATGTCAATTAGGGATGAAAACAATGTTAATTCACAACCGCTCGTACACTGATGACCTCTAAAGGTACCTCTCTCTCTACTCGAGATGAGAATTTAATTAGCAAATTGAGCACTCTTTCTTGCTTCATGAATCAAGAGGCAGGAACCGCCACTGATGAGCAATGAATCTGGTTTCCTCCATCCCTTCTCATCGCCTTCACAAACGAATAAGCTCTATTAAAGGGGCTAAGTGACGGAATTCCCATTAATTTCAGTCCTGAGCAATTGGTCATTGAATTAACTGATTGAAATAACACGATGATGCCTAAGAACTTAAAAGAAACACAGAAACACCAAGATGAAGCATGGAAGGTCAAACGTGGAGAGGATTAAAACGGGGTACATTGCGCCTTTTTTGTAGTTTATCTCATTTTGTATGAAAATATCATTTATTGTGCTCGGAAATAAGGCATTTATAGTCAGCGCTATGGAAATATATTAGCTTACTGTAACTGACGCACAAGTAGTTTACAGCGCGGTTGTTGAGTCGTACCTTCTGCTCCTGAGCGATCTTCAGTTGGACCTGTCTGACTACTGGGTGTCCTTCCACTCATTCGTATCCAATCGAAGTCATCCCTGCTAGCATCATTGGTCCAGTTACAGAAATCGACATCAAAATCGCACCCTCCTTCTTCTGAAAATTTGATTACACATTGACCTTGAACAGTTGAGTTGTCAGGCAAATCGAAAGATAAGTTGTTAAGAAAACTGTTTTCACTTTGTGTCATGTGAGTACATTACCATGCATGAGACCAAGGTTTACGCCGGCCGGGACTCGATTACTACTACCCTCAGTAGTCTCTTTCCCCAATCTTTGTTTCAAAAGGGGGGTTGCATGGTTTACCCCGTCGACCACATGATATTGCCCATACTAAACTGCAATCTGGAAGAGTTGTTTAGTTGATTGTCTGTCTGTTTGTTTGCCGGTAGTTGTCTTTGTTGTGGCGGTCCTCTTTTGTTTTGAAGTCCACCTGAACTCTCTGGAGAGAAAACGCCACGTGTCTGGATCTCCGTCTAGAAAGACGTATCTCCGCTAGTTGGATCAGCCCTTGTGTTAGCTGAATGATTAGTGCTTATGAAGAATATTTTGTAAAACAGAAAAGTAAACTGAATTATGTTTCTTTTTCTCCTGTGGTAAACTAAAACTCGTGTTGATGTGTTCTTCTCGTCAAGCTCAGGGAGACTTCAGGAAACGACATCCTAGTATTATGCTGAATAGGTAGAGCTTCTGACAGCATCTTTCTCCACCAAATGATCCACATTTCGCTCGGAACAGCAGGACTAAGATATCAGTTTTGCGTGTCATTTTGAGTGATCGTTCGTACATATCAAAACAGGTGTGAAAAAACGCCTTTCGAAAGCAAATACTTTAAAATCCCCCCTCCAAAAGCTTGGCCTGCAAGATGTGTCAATTTTCTCACGTTGAGTTCGATTGCGTGTTTGCGCCTACTTTACTAGCAATCAAATCATCATCACATTTGCTCTGTCATCACCAAAAATTAAAAGCCAGAAAATTAGCACTTATTGTGTAACTGGATCGCCGCCTTTATAACACGATTATTGCTTTTTAATTTTGTGACCCTTTCTATCTTGATTAGTTTTCCAAATGCCAGTTTTGGCCAGGGGCCTACTTTAGCGCAATTGATTTTAAAATCAGTCTGTCCAACTCGGCTGAAATGTTTTTCTGTTGAAGTCATTTTGTATTCTGTTTTGTCACATGTCAGAATATCGTACATCACAATAAGGGATCATTTCGTACCAAGCTACATGACTTGATAACATTGATGCATTGGCAGATTACTTCGGCAGTGTTTCTAGAATTAAGCCCGGTTATCTCCAAAAAAAATAAGGCGGTAGGGTCGCAAGGTCTGAACCTCTTGTGCTTCCCCATCAACATCTGAACGCGAGGAAAGTTTGGCGACACATTTAGGTATTGACATGAAGTAGCATTCTTCACTTCCTTTAATTGAATGATTTTCATTTGCTAGCCTACGTCACACCAAACAGCAAGTAGGAATACACACACAAAACATGTGCAATCAAAGACAGATGCCATGCAGCTTATAGCTTGTCTTGCATGTACGCTTTTTCTTGAAACTGATATCCACATGCTTTCAGTCTTTAGGCAATAAACTGCATTTGCAATAACTTATGCTGGGGACTTGAGGTGTCACCGGGTGTCACGTTTGATCACTTTAAGTCGAGAAAAAAAGGAAAAAATAAACCGGACTTAAGGAATGTAGAAGAGCAGCCTCAGGTCATCGGTCAAAAAGCAGCCCGTGATACATTTCATACACATTTTTAGCTGACTACTAACTCAAGGATCAACGAAGCGACGTTTCGTGCGTTCTCCGAGTCAACAGCTCGTGGGAGAGCTTGGTGTTTTTGGAAAACAAATACCAAGATCTTTCATCTCCCAGACTAGAATGGACGTGGGTTTTGAGCCACCTGCGTCAAAAAGAGCGGTTCATGATCACCAAAGTAGGTTATGAGTGCTTGTGGATTTCTTTACCTGGCACTAGAAATGTGTTTATTTCCTTTAAAGAATATGGCAATATTGTGTCATTCAATTTAATAAGCAATCTATGACCTCGATGATTACTGTTTTCCGTGTGCGCGCCCGTAATCAAACTTGACGACAAAATGAGAACATAATTTTCTTGATTTACATAGTAATAATTATTGAGTATATTGAACCGTTAATTGTACTTTATTTTATTCTGGCGAGCTTAAATCTCGCGGTGATATAGACGGCGATCGCTATCGAAAGGATCTTAATCCTATTCTGTCGTAATAATTAATAAGTAGCACGATGTCGTCATGTGTATTGTTCAGAAGTTACTTCAAGGAAGCATTGCATACAAAAAGTACAAATCGCTTCACTTGCCTGCAGTGTACAAAGACCAGTAAAAGATCACTTTAGTAAGATTGCATAACAGTAACGTGACGCTAGTTTAAAAAAAATGGATGACATACCGAAAACAGCTTCTCTGCTTTCTACCAGGTCAGTCGTAATGTTGACAAAGCTGGTGGCATTGAATTCTGTGGCATTGTTGAAGCATACTACATATACACTCAGGTCTGACAGCAGAGCAAGCGCAATCGGGAATAAAAGCAACTTCAAAGACAAGAGCTTCATGGCGACAGAAGAGTTGCTTTCGTCTTCGAAACCTCACGGTTACTCTACCTACAGAGGAATAAACAATTAATAATCCTTTCCGGATGAGCCCGATCTGTTCTGTACGCAGAACATGAGAGTGGCACTGGAATCTAAAGTATGAGTGATTTGTCGAGCAGTGGGCGGCACCACAGTTTCCCGGGAACATGACGATTTAAATTGATCATAGAAAATAAAGGACATTGTTGGAACCGACAGATAAGTAAATGGAATGGCAACTTGAATGTTAGACGATACAAAAACTGATCCTTGGCTTGGAATTATTATACTTTATAATCAATATAGTATGTGGAACAGGGCTATCGGAGAAACTCAAGCTCTCTTGACGCACGCTGAGAAAATCTGATAAATCCGGCAAAAGGGAAATCTTTCAACGACGACAAGGCAAGCTTATTTTAGGCTATTCTGTTATACACAAGCTGGCCTTTAAATAGAATGGATGGGTTTCAGCAAAGTGTGTTTTCAATACTTAACGAAACTGGACCATTGCAGTTATCAAATCGTGCAAACCGTGGAGAAAACTGATTAACCGGCCGGGGCCAATTTAAAACCGGAAAACGTGAACCTGTAATGCTTGAAAATCGTCTTTGCTCGGTAAAAGGCTGATCAATATTTCATTAACAAATAAATATAATCATTTAAATGTCCCGAGTTTCATTTAAAGTCGAAACTGAAAAAACAATCGGACTGATGTTTGGTTCAATTTCTGTGAAAACGGGTGGATTTCTTGTAGCTCTTATTGCAACCATTGAAGACTCAACCAAAGCTAACCCTCGCAGCCCCTTCATTAAATTTAGCAACCACCAATATTAACGTGATCACCAGTTTGAATACGGAAAAGCTGACAAAAGCTGATGTTTGATCGTTAGAGCTAGGCAAGAAGTGAAAAGTTGGCTGGTTTGTTTAAAAGAAAACAAACAGATATTTTTGGAACATGGTTTATCTGTTGAAGTGTATGTCAAGGTTAATTCTATCAGTGCTTACTGTTTGTGCACGCAATTTGCCAAAGGCAAAAACTCTGAACAAGGGATTAGAGAACAGCTCAGTGTGGTGCCTGGCATACATGATAACATTTGACCACGGGGAGATAAAATCTCATCATTTCTATCGAGATAAATGCATAAAAAAGCCTGAGAATTAATTTCCAAAATATCTCCAAAATCACTTTTCAGACAAACCAAAACATTATGTCTCTGGGTGTTGAAAAATATTTTCGGTGATCTTTTGCGTTTGTCTGGAAGGAAATTAGTTTTTCTCGGAAACAAAACCGTCGAGATCCGCCACTAAACCTAGAAACCCTGGGTACTCTTGACTTTCCCTGGCATGGACACCATTGGGCCAACGGCCCGTTGGTGACAGTGCAAAAACGATTGTCTTTTTCTAAACCTTCTTTACACTTCTTTGAATTTCATTTAAATTCTGGTGTACTCCCGCCATATTCATGCAGACATTAACCACTTTTAACGTCCAGAATGGGGATTGTACTAATCACGAAGGATTTACTGAAACTCTTCACGAAGGATTTACTGAAACGTGCAGGTCATACTGAAAGCGCCTCACCAAAAATACTTCTTCATCAAGAGTTTACCGGGAGTCTTTAGCCGATTCTGATAGGGAAGATCTAGATATGAAACGGAGCATACTTATGATCAGTTTATGCAAAATAGTTGATTTGACTTGATCGTTTTCCATCACCAACAATCTCATGTCTTTATTTCGATAAACAATTACTAGATTATGAGCTCGAAGATTTCTATCGCGTGATAATTGACGAGGGCGAAGCCCGAAACAAGTTGCTTTTAACATAAATCTACTTTTCAAAACAAAACAAGATTATCCAAATCTTCGTCGTCGCGGCCGTCATTTTGAAAATCCGTCGCAACTCACTTTCTACAACAGAATAGATACTGAGTAGCGTAGCTAACCAGAGAATAGCAATCGTGATCAGAGAGAACGCTAGTAGATTTCTACTCAAGAGAGATAGGACGTCAGATTTAAGTCTTTGGTTACCTATAAAAGGCCAAACTAGCGATATCTCAACTCAGTTTGAAAAGAACTCAGTTAGTCTCCAACTCTTTATATCAAGATATCAATCAAAGAATGTTTTTTGTTCACTGTTGTTAAGTGCCACTGGTAGTTTGAAACGACAAAAATAGTATTTCAAGAATTTATGGTTTATAAACTTTTGTGTGGCGGCTCTCGTAAGATCTCACATGAATGGCTCGATACCCTGAGTGAAAACAATAAAACAAACAAGAACAATGCTCCTAGCCCCTAAAACAATAGCAACTGCTACACTTAGAGGACCAGTAGAATTGCAAGCTTCCGAGAGCTGCTACACTACCGTAAACTTTGCCCACTTTTCTAACAGAGAGCACTGAACCAGTTCTTTTCTTGAAAGGGGATCGCACCGAGTAAATTGTGATCATTAAAAAAATTCTTTTGTGTCTCAGAAGATATTATTCAGTTCGATCATTTCAACAAATTTAAAACGAGAATTAAATATTTCATCCAGTGTTAGTGTTGCCAACAAAGGACAGAATCACAAGTTGCCAATTCGTTGATTCCATTCCAAACCAAACTTCGTATGTTACCGTATAGGTATTCGGCGATAGACAAAACCTTTAGACCTGCCATATGTGAGTACATCTGAAGTATTCTTACTAGCTCACTGCCATATTTAGAGGTGCGGCAACCTATTGGTTGGTGTGCGGGACTCGGGATCGATCGAGTGGTCCGGGTTTGCACCCAAGCCGGGCCACTGCGTTGTGTTTTTGGGCAAGACACTACTCTCGCAGTGCCTCTCTCCAACCACGTGTAAATGGTTATCGGCGGTGGGAGACAACCCTAAGAAGGACTAGCATCCCATCCAGGCGGAGTATAGTAATACTCCAAGTCGCTTCATGCTAAGGAAACCGCATGGGATAAGCTTCGCCCTGATGAGCGACTAGGTTTATACCATGGAAGACTTATCTTTTACCTTATGTTTATCACTGCTCAGCAAGAGAGATATCAAGCTGTTGTCACAAGTTTCTAGACAATTTATAGCACGAGCAGCAGCAGCCCCGGTCGAGTATCAAGTCATGCATGACCTCGTTTCACGTCGTGGTACCTGACTACATGCCTTGCAAGTTCAGATAACCCTTTTTAATTGGGGAGATAAACAACGCTCCTTTCGCAAGTTCCGGATAAGGGTCCGATCTAAAACGTTTCATTACTTTCCGCGTTGTAGGTCAAGAATGTTAGAAATCTAGCTCGCATGCATATCGATCACACAGATAGCAAGAGTAGCTTCTAGAACTGTCCTGACGGTTTTACTTCCATGACAATGAAAGCCTAGAGAAAAATAGTGTAGGGTAACGTACGACTGGTAACAAAGCTGTCAAATGCCAAATGGCTCTCTGCAAAACGCAGCATAACCTGAGGATCAGGCCCTGTTGGCACTGTACCCTGCTCGCCAAGAAAGACGTTGGACCAGTTACTTCTTGATGTTTGGTAAAACACAGACGGGAATGTTTAGTATGACACTACTGAAACAATTACTTACCATAAATACCTTAGAGTTCTAACGAGCCAACTCGAACAACAGCATACCTTTCTAATCTGGAACACATTAGGGACTTAGTTTTAACATCGCCAAGATAACAGTTATCAGAAATACTGCAGTACGTATACTTTTCAGAGCCGGATTCTATCTGAGTTGGCGCACGGAGAACCACAGCACCAGATTCATATACGGAGAGACCTTACGTACAGTAGCGGTACAGTTGATGACCATATTCCTTTTGCAAAAGAAAAAACGAACAATGAAGACGATCTGAAAGAAATGATACATTTTTCGAGGTCACGACCACCCAGACATAACGGAATCAGTCTTTTGGCTTCCTAATATCCGTTACACTGATTTCATCTAGAATCTTCGAGAGCAAATTACTTCGCAGTCCTTAGCATTCGAGGAATGCACAAGCTTTTTTGTGGCGCAAATGAAAACTTATATTCTAGCTTCCAGGCTTACTAATTATTTTACAATTAATTAATTGTCAGTTTAAAACTATCTTTACACTCACTCCATTTGTTTCTTTTCAGTTTGGAGGCTGTATGTCTAACAAAATTTGATGGGCAAATCGGATGATTATCAGCTCTTAATGTTACGCAGCTATATAATTGATACAATGGCTGAAGCTTGTGTATAAAAATGGACATACACATCAAATGGCGTAGTTGGATGGCGCGGTTTCAAAATCTTCAAGCTGTTTTCAGTTTTTAAGCCATTTAACAGACGTGAGCTTGTTATGGTACGTCCTGTAATCGACCATGAATTTCTTCATCACATGGTCAAATTTGGTGTAGGCTCGCCAAAATGGCGAAGACTTGCTTTAACGAAGTAAAAGTGTGAGCGAAACGATTCCTAAACGTAAAGCATCACAAACTTCAAGGAACGCACAATAACCTTTATCCCATTCGGAAATTCTTGAAAACCAGATGAATTAATACGAAGTTCAATCCACTCGTGGTGCCTCGGCAGACCACGGCAAGAACAAACGATCCCATTCAACGAGTTTCACGTCAAACTTTGGTGTTTTCCCTTGACAAATTAATTCAGTTCAAATCCACATCCATCTTGTTTCATTTACAATATTTGTTTACGTATTTACAGTGTCCCCAATTAGCACAGTAGTGCTAAATACACTTTCACATTAAAATAAAGTTAATGTTATTATTATTATTATTATTATTATATCTTTCCGAGAGCACTATTAAAGAGCACAAAAGACTAAACAGTTTGAGTGATTAAAGTTGTTGTTGAAAGTTTTCAACAAGCGCGCGCGATGGCGTCATACTACGTCATTTTTAAGTTTCAATGCATTTTTCGACCGTGGATATTAGCCAATGAGCGCGCGAGAATTTCAGAAGTTATGGTAGAATTATTTCTCGAAAATAAGCGACAACTTTAAAAGGGAAAACGCCGAAGTTTGACGTGAAAATCGATGAATGGAACTGTTAATGTTTGCCGTGTTCTGCCAAGGCACTACGAGTGGGCTAAACTTTGTAGTAGCAAATCAGCGGGTTTTCAAGAGTTTCCGAATGGAATAAAGGTTAGTTATTGGAATTCTGTTTCTACATGTCAACTGTCTTTGGGTGTCTTTACGTAGTTTGAAGATTGTGATGCTTTAAATTTCGAAATCGTTTTCGCTGAAAAAATTTCAAGTTTCACCCGCACTTTCACTTAGCGCGCGAAGGCGAGTCTACGCTTGATCCTCAGTTTGGCTTTTTCTTATCAGACTTTCGCTTCGTGGCGTCCTCACTTTTTTGACAGTGTGATGACGAAACTTAAATAACAGGACAGTCGCTTAAAAAAGGGCGTCAATTTGTTAATTTTACAGAAGCATTCCCGAGTATTAAATTACATCATGGTAAAATGCTTAGACTGAAACAACATTTACTTGCTCAGACTACAAGATTATCCAGATATCACCAGAGTCGGTTATAGTAAGCGAGTCTCTAGGATTAAACAACAACAACAAATGTATGCAAAGCTACGACTCTTGCAAGCACTCGAGGACTATTTTTAATTGACTTTACAGTAAAGGTGCCGGGCGGAATACCGTTGATCTCACACGATAGCCATCGTGGAGAACAACATGTATATTTAAATCAGTGATATCAGGCATGTATTATTAAAAACTAGATCATTAGATAATGCAATTCTAGAGTTTTCATTGGCTAAGCCATCACGGTATATGAGCTAATATGACATGCTCTACAAATATGGTAAGCGTAGGCGCCAACGAGAAGAGCCGGGAAGCTCAATTGTTGCATTTTTTTGAGCGATTTTAATAGAATTATTCCACTCGCGCTTTGTTGGATATGAGATAGTTACAGCCAACTGATCAGTCTACCATCTCATATCCAACGAACGCTCGTGAAATAATTGTTAAATATATAGTAGCTTGTGTACAAATGGAGAACGGAAGAAGTTGTTCCAACCTGTTATTTTTCCGCAACATTAACAGTGAAAGTGCTCTATATAGCCGACTCTAAATAAGAGTTTTGAAACAGGTCCTCGAAATTTCTCAAGCGTTTACCGAACGGCGAAGCAAAGTGAGTAGAATCGAAATAGAAATCGGAATGATTCACAAAACCTTCGTGGCTTCAGACTTCTTGAGACACCGCAAAGCAACGGTTACGAATAAACGCATAACAGGCTGACTCTGGAAGGGAAACCTGAACGAGGCAGGGAAGGGGAAAGTGAGGTCAACAATTTGAACTATAATTTTTTTGATGACTTGTATCAGAGGACGTTTTGAAAAATTAAGCATTCCCCTGAGGGCCTCCGATGAGGCCTCTCTGAGGACCAGGGATGTTCGCCGGAAATTTCGAATTAAATCCCCAAAGAAGACCAATCTAGCGAAAGAGGTGGACCCAGCTCGTTTTGGCTATCTTTTCATGTCTGATCGTTCTTACCCGGTGACACAGCCATATGACATAGACACCATTGTAGTGATCAATGGTGTATGTTAAGCATGGTGGAAATATGTCGATCTGTCTGTGAGTCAGCTATTGCCGTTTTCAAAGCATTTTCTGATAGCAAGCAAGGAGAATTCATGTCGGATGGTGAACAACTCCCGATACCCTTTTTGAATAGTCCGAATAGTCAAGAGAGAAGGTTGTGAAGTTATCAGTTCTACTAATAGCATACGTTGATTTGTTGAAGATAAACCTTTACCCAATTCAACAGGTCAAATATTAATATTGGATACGTTGAACCTCTGTTCGTCACGGTACAGGGACCACGCAGGGGGTGGGGCTGGGGGGGGCACTTTTTTGGCTGATTAAACCACTATTTCTTTTTACTTTAGTAAATCAGGTCTGTCTTTTACAGTACAAAGAAAGTACATTACATTATTTTATGTCAAATACGCGGACCACTTAGGAAGCGCAGCCTTATTCTGGTTTGTCCATTTCGATCCAATTTAGTTTTTCGAGACACGGCCAGATGAGGCAGTTTGTCGTTAGGTTTGCGTTAGGTTTTATTTTCGCCTGCGCAAAAATGGAATTCAAACTCCTGTTTCTGTTTTCACTCGTTCTTTGATTGGTGTTTCTCGACGCCATTGGTTTAGTTGAGTAAGAAGATGAAATTTCATCACTGGATAAGCTTGAGTGGGGTTTTGCAGAACGCAGTTTTTTTTTATCAGAGCTGCTTATCGCCGTAAATATCTGAAACGAAGAATTATGTACAGCTATGGTCATCCTGGATCATTCAACCCTGCTGTTATAACGAACAAAGAAGCGCATATGATTATTGGTAACATGAACAAGGAAGCTGGCTCCTCACAAGCTACTGGTTTTGTCAAGAAGAAAATGTGCGAGTGACACTCAATCGTTGCGTCTGTTGGGTTTAGCTTAGAAGTTAGTCTATCCATTTAAATTTGGTCAAACGTGAGGGCTAGTTTGTTACTCGTTGTTTTATAAGAATTAAAAAATAACTTCACTTTTGGCAGTTTTAGATCCATTTCTAGCCATTTTAGAAGACTTTAATTTCAAATTTTCCCGGAGGGGCATGCCCCGGGACCCCCTAGTCTGCGGTAGCTAGAGTTTGCGCGGCAGCACCTCAAAGACGCTGATGTACTTCTTAATAAAGACAATTACATGAGCCCTGAGCTTTTTGCTTTCGGCATAACTAACTCTAGATATAGTTGTTGTCGTTTGTTTTGCTTGCCGTCTTACCGTGTTTTCGAGGGCTTCGTAAAGACTCGTCAGAAATAACAGTGAGTGTTAACGACTATCTAACAGACATATCTGTGTCTACTGATAACCCTCAGACACTGTTGTATCTTGGGTCGAGGCAGTTCTTTCATTCCCGTCAATCAACACGGCCGACCAAAGTGAGCATATAATGAAAACTGCTTTCACGATATACTCATCCGATATATTCGATAAATGAAGAACTTCAAGTGATGAAGTTAGTTAGACCATTAGGTTCCTCGTGGAACAAAGGGCGGACACTGTACTACGCCAGCGGACTCTGTTTGTGGCTGTTCTTTTTACCGCATTCCAGGTGATGTTGGCTTGTTTGAGCTCCTCTTCTACTGACCTCCTCCAGGTTTTCGCTGGTCTTCCCACCCTCCTTTTGCCTTGCGGATTCCACTCGAGGGCCTGCCTGGTTGTGTCAGATGTTGGCTTCCGCAAAGTGTGGCCGATCCAATTCCATTTGCGCCTGGCGATCTCTTCTGGAACGCATTCTTGCCCTCAAGTGATGAAACTCGACTGGCAAAACGGCATCCACAATTTTGCTACTAGCGCAAACTGTCGTTTCCACTCCAGCATTAATGAAACGACCCTCCAAAGATCCAATTATTTACAAAAATTAAAAGTGATGGTTTATTCTAACCTGTTAGTTGTAAAATGTTAGCGGATACCTCTCTTAAGAGCCGCGTTCAAATTGAATTTTCACACTAAAATGAACAGCACATTTCTACTTGTTCAATAATTCTCGTATCTTTTCTCTGTGTTTCGCAAATTCTTCTTCTGGTAGCGTAGCTCGTCTCATGCCGCCACAGAATTGTTCTTCAGTAAATGAATTGAAGGTTTCCCTGGCTGGAAATCAAAGCAAACTAGCAATTATGAAATACGATATTCCATATGCGATAATCACTTGAAGCAAGATTTAAAGCCCTAGTCAGCCTCCGCCATTTTCGATGGCATCGAAATTATGGAAATTGCATGGTGAAGCGAAATCTTATTGCATTGCTGTAAGTTATGTTACTGGAAGTGTTTAATTACAAATTTAGCAAGTTTCGTCACGCTCAGTGTAAAATATAATACTGAACTCTCGCATGTAAACAATAACAAAGGTGTGGCTGACTGGGGCCCTTTAAATGTGAATTGGACACTATCACTTTCTAGAAAGAAACAGGTTTGTTTTATCAAACAACGAGGATGTAATGTCTTACTTTCTACTGCAACGAAGCCAGAAAATTCACAGACAGCCATAGGCCGCTCATCAGACTCATAAGAACTCTTAACTTCATCACCTATTAGAACAAAGAGAGACAGGATAAAATAAGATGAAACTACGCATGTGTAATTGTAACGTGGAGACAAGGGACACAGGAAATCGCAAGGATGGAGGAGAAGGACTTTCTCTCCTGTTTTCTCCCCCTTTGCGATTCCCGAACCTAAATCTTCGTCCGTCGTGGTCGTTTTAATTTGCCGTTATTACTTCATCTTCCTTGCATGTTTATCAGAGAGATCTACGGCTCCAGAAACAAGCTAAGGCTGAATATGCTCACTTCAAATAGAAATACGAAAAATTAGCCGTCATCGTTCACGTTCTCCAAACTCCGCAGAATTTGGTCACTTCATGTTGTTGTTTTGCAGACCAAGGACGGCCAAGAAACGTACGAAGAACTAAAACGTACGTACAGAGCTATTATTCCGCTCATTAAACAATTTTTTGGTGGCGTTCTTGTTCCGTCCGTTGTCGTCGCAGCTTGCAAAAGCTCCCTATCAACGTTTTCGTTTCAAGGGAAAAACCATGGACAAAAAGTTCAAGCTGACAGCATCACAGGAGAACAGCCGTCATCTTGCAACGAACCAAATTCCCCTCAAAATGAAGGAAATCTAAAACTAATAGATTGCTATCTAAAGGAAGAAAAACACCAAATTGGTGATAGTAAAGCAAAAAGGAATAAGGATGGTTAAGGATGGAGAAGATTGACAAGGATTACAAACGACGATTTTTAAAAATTTAGGCTCCTTTAAGCAGTAGGACATCTTTAATCTTTGATCTTTAATTAAGATAATTGCCTATAGTTAACACTAATCCTGCAATGGGCGGCAGCAGCTATTTACAGCAACATACTACATACATGAATAATGAACTATTAAAAATAACACAGAAGTCGCTAAGGAAAAACAAGAGTCTTGAAGTGGGCAATAGAAGTTGCATGGACGACCGGTAGGGGAAGCCTATTCCATTCTGGGATTGTGCGGGGGTAGAACGAATACTTATAAGCATTAACTGAGGAAGGTAAGTGCATGAAATTTAAATCGTTTGGCTGCCTGATATTGGGGAATCTGGGGGTGAACAAAGGGAATTACTCTACCAGGCCAGGCCCGGCTTTGTTTCAAATGAATGGCAATCTTGAAGCATACTTACCGCACACAGGATTTCTTGGCCACAGGAAGACTCTAATCACAGAATGGTCGCTAAACTCCTTAACTGACTCGCTGTTTTGAGTATTCGCATTGCATTTGTTTCCACGTAAAATGAGATAGGTGTGTGCTACTTCGTTTGCTACAAAATATGACGATACTTGGTGTATTTTTCTGCGAACGAAGATAAAAAAAAACTGATTGTCAAACGGAAAGGCAACAGACGTTTTCACCGCTCTTTGATTGAAACATTTAAAAAAGAAAACCTCTGGAACCAGGTTGTATAAACTACTCTCTGGGCTTGCTTTCATGTTTGTTTGTCTGCAGTAGATTTGTTCAGCTTGCCTGTTCTGAGTTTGTTTGTTTGCACGCTTGTTTGTTTGTACATGTTTTCTCACCTTGCTAGTAAACTAACATTGGTTTGTGGTCCAAGCTCAAAGACAAAAGTAGTTGTGGGATAGTCTCTGACTTCAAAAACGTCCTCGCAAACAGGAATGGCATCCTGTTCAGGGGATAAAAACGTATCAGTTCCTGTCATCACAGATATAATCCGATGAATCAGATAAGATAGGCCTGCAACGTGTAAAAAGAACTTAACTGGCCTCGGTACGTATTGATCACAGTCCTCATTATTGTTGGGTAACCAAACTTAGTCATATCTTTAGTCTTGTTAATTTTCTTTTCTTTCATCCTTATTCTTATTTTTATCACATTCGCAAATAATTATTTTTATATTTATCAGTATATACTGGAGTACATAATAAACACTAAGCAGGCAAATGTGAGCTAAGGAACAAATTAAGAGGGAGGTTTCGAGATCGCCCTCTTTATCCCTTCACTCCCCTCACCAAGAGCCTGACCAAGGGCCTGAAACGGACTAAACGTGATATACCAAACACAAGAGACATTGTTTCATCACATTTCCAAACACCGAGAAAAGAGTTGAAAATACGAAGCACAGAGGGGTATTGTTGATGAACTTACAGGTGTTTAGAAAATTAATGTGATGGAAGACTCTTTAAAGTGATTGATATATCTTCTCAATCGAAAATGAAACTGCAGAGACATTGAAGAAATCAAATCTTAAAAATTATGACCAGATTCCCAAACCAAACTCTTGTTTCTGTTGTCTGCGTTTTATTTTCTTATCAACTAACTTTTTTATCATATGCATATTCAATAAGGTAACTGCTAACAAATGACTCAAGAAATATCCACCTATGGAAAATAAAATCTCACCACTGTCTCGAGATAGGATAGGTTCTCACTATACCATATGTGAAAATGTAAATGGTTCACAGAGGAATATGCACAAAGGCTGTTGAAGCCCAGGCGGAATCCTCTGCAGAGAACAAAGATACATGTATGCATTAAGAGCAGGGTTCATACTCCTTTACGTTTTTGAAATTCCATGACTTTCCATGATCTTTTTCGTGACTTCTCCAAGTTTTCCATGACCTAAATTTGACCATTTCCTTGGAAATCATCTTTCATTTTGGGTACGTTTTTGCATTTTCTTCACAACAAAACCTAATTTATTTTGTACTTTTTTAAAATTCCATGACTTTCCAGGTTTTTCATGACCTGTAAGAGCCCTGTAGAATTTACTTTTGAGTGTGACTTTTACATATAGAAAGAAATTATCATGGTATCCTAAACTTCACAAAAAAATGCAGTGAAATAAATAAATCAACATTGAAATGGCATCAGTGGAAACTTGGAAAAAATCCCATATGGAACTTGATTTTTCTGAGTTTCCGTTGATGCCATTTCAATGTTGATTTATATTTAAACACCTTTTCTCAAAAATCACTATGGTCACTATGGTCATGTTATTATTTCTACAGGTACACAACATCATGATCAGCATCACTTTCAATTATTATAATAATTATTTCATATTGCTGATTATCAATTGAAATATTTGCTTAGTACGTTACCTGTGGTTAGTTAACATACTTGTCTCCAGGCTAAGTAATATTCCTTCCTCGGTTAGTATCTAAAGGTTAATCATGAATTATGTTAGTAAGTTATTTCACTTGTTTTGGGAAGAGTTGGGAGCATCTTAAACAACCGTCACAGTAATTCTTTCTTTCGCTGAATGATCAAAACAGATCAAATTTCAATTTCATACCCAGTTCTGGAGTGCAGTGGAATGGCCAAAGCAATGTACAAAGTGTAAGGACATTCAATTAGCTATGTTCTAAACTAGCAAGGATTGGAAATGAATATTTAAAACCAATATGAATCGAAAAATTAAGCCTGACACCAGAAAGAGCATTTCAATATTAGAAGGTGTACCAAATTTGAGTGTTGTTAGGTTAAACGCAAAGACATAGTGCACTTTTGAAAATATGGTTGGAGGGACAGCCTCCAATCCACACTAAACTCTCTTATTTGACGGATTGACTTCCCTTTGATCCAGTCATGCTCACATTTCACAATCTGACTAAGGCTTGGATGTTCTTTCATTTGGTAGGATTCAATTTTCAACCCAGTTGAACCCAACTGATTTTAGGCATTCATACCCAGTCCACTACCCGTTTAGAAGATGGCTAACTGGGAAAACTGTTACAGTGAGAGTCTCCAGGTACTAAACATAGAAAATCTCAAACTGGAAGATGTCTAGTAGATTGGAAAATTAAGGTTCTCATGTAGATACCCCACAAAAGGACATTTTCTGAATAAACGATTTTAAAATTTTTTAAACACATGATCCATGATCCAAAAAACTGCAATTAACCCATTATGATCCTGGAGTTAGAGCCAATCTAATCCAAGATTCCATCTTAGTGGTAATCCCTGATTCCAGGATTAACCCTCACTCCATACCACAAACAGTCCTATTTTAGCCCCAACCCAGAAGCCTATTTTGTTAAGGATCTTCTGAGGAGGGAGGTAGAGAGAGGGCCTATTTCGAAGCATGGTACATGTGTTAAAGATTTTCACCTTGTTTTCCCATTCACAAATTGTCCTGATCATGATCCACAACCTTGGAAGGGCAGGGCGTACAAGAGAGGATGGGTGGGGGGTGGGGGGAGGGGACAGGGGTGGGGGGGAGGATTATTACAGATGGGTCAAAAAGGGCTTTTATAATACTTCATTGCCACCACAAAGCACCAAGAAAAAAATTGCATTCTTATTCTTCAAGATGACACACTCTACCTGAGGGAGACATGTATTTAAACTTGGAACCAAAAGAGAGTGTCCGTATTCCAGAGGACTGACGTTTATTATCATGAGATGGTGATCATTGTTTGTTGAACTCCTGTGCTTTGGACAAAGTTCAAACAAAACCTAAAACGAGAAAAAAGCAAAAGGATAAAAGAAGTATGATTATTATGTAATTGTACTATAGAAAGCATGTACAAAATTATGTACATGTATGTACAGTCAAATATCTACCATGAGTTCATTTGTTGCAGCCAATTCGAACTAGTTTTCCGGCAATTCCTGTTGTTTGGGACATTGTAGATTATAGGCATTACATGTAATACAGGATCAGGGAGATAAGGTACTTAAGGGAGGGAGGGGGGGAGGGGGAGAATGGAGTCTGCACTTCCAGCATTACTTTTTTCTCCAACTTCCATGAGTCCTTTCCTCCTGGCTCCAGGACTTTAAATTAAAAAAAAGTTTCCATTTTTAAAATTTATTATTCATTTATTTACAATACTAACACCACTTATAAAAAATACACTTACACTGTAAAGTACACAACAGAACTATAGCATAACACTACTTACAATCAGTGTGTTCTACGATAACTACTGATGTTGATCAATTTTTTAATGAAATTACTCTGAATTGGCCTAGCCACATTTTTGCAGCCTAATTTTCAAATATATTGATAACCGAGGTGGCCTCCTTCTATAAGCATGGTGGTTCTTGGAGGTCTCCTCGTCTTACCAATTCCGCTCCAATTGTAACAAAATAATCCTTTGCAATGTGGTGAATAAATAAGTGATGACGATGACCTTGTTTTGACAGAATTCTTGGCCTGACTAAGTTCTGAATGACCCTGCCTGCATAACCTATGCAGGACACGACAAAAACACTGTCCAATAGATCAGGACAAGTGATTGCAATTGGTTAAGGTAGTGCCTTCTTATTGCAGGTTGCTTGAGGAGCAAGCATGAAGTAGACATGAGTGAAGCAATGTTGGCTGTTGTTTTCTTAAATGGCATGTTTGAAACATTTGTGTTTAGCAGACAGTTCAAGAAAGAAAGTGAAACTAAAATCAATTAAAATGATAATATTTATTCAGGCTAGCTCCTCAGAGATTTGAGCTAACTAGTAAAATTGCAGTTTGCCTTAAGGGTAAGCCACGTTTTCTTAATTTCATCTCACTTAGCTGCTGTGGTCAGGCATCTTTTTAAGTAAATTGCAGACCACTGCCTTCTTTCCTGTTTTCTCATGGGTATTTAACATCTGACTATTCGTGATTCAAAACAGTGAGCGCAACACTCATGGTCTGTCATGACAAAACTGTGATTCAGATTTTTACCGTCCCAAAAGCAGTTACAATAGGAGATGAGTCTTATCTTCTGGAAACTATTTGGTTACCTCTTTGCTGTGTACTTTGGTAAAGTTGAATTTTGCTGGGTTGAATGGCTCAGATACTCTGTCCATTGGATCTGGTTTTCTCCTTTTGGTGAATCGTAATTCGTTCAACTGTAGACAGATTAAACAGACATTGACAGTAACCATGATATATTAATTTTATCACATTGAGTGTTTTTTATGTAGGGTTAGTATAACTGATTTTTACCGAGCTGACCAACCTAAATCACATGTTTAGCAGTGAAGCAGTTCTCATAATTCTGCTGGACTTCCAACTGACAGCTAGACTGCGAGCTCAAGGTTTCTATTGGCAGATAGTTGATAAGGAGGAAATTAAAGCCCCAAGTCAACTATCCAAGTCAACAGAAACTGACAGCAAGCCATCTAATTGTTTAAGCATAACCCAGTGACCATAGTAATTGACACTTTTGCTTTGACCTCATGCAATAACAGCCACAGCACAGTATAAATTATATTGTGCACTGTTGAAGCCTACTATCGATTATTACAACAGGGCTAACAGACTCGCACAATCAAATTCAGGACATGTAAGTGCACTCCATAAATATCCAATGGAACACGCTGATGGTGGGAGCAAATCGCTTCACCATAATTTTTTCTGGTGCGGGTTTTTTATTTACATTTCCACTGGCAATGTTATAAAACAATTGGTTCATGCTTTTAGCTGTGCATCATCGAGTAATGCTGCATGTGCAAAATTTGGAGAGCCCTAAAGAAGCTTCTGTCATGTTTCCCAAACTTCCTGCATGCACCATAACTGGCTAAAGCATGAACCAATTGTTAAACATGTGTAGCCAACCAGATTACATGTTCGCTTAATAGTCAGTGACTGGGTTATGCTAATGCACATTATTATCCATATACTTGGCCAAATTGATCGTCAAAACACACGCTGCACGGGCCGCAATGGCCCTGAAGCTGATTGGTTCACGCGATGAATTTAAACCAATCAGATTACGTTCAGACCGTTTGAAGCTGAAAAACCATCGAGGTGCGAACAAGCGAACAGCAAGCTTTGAAGTTCAGTTTCACACAAAACGCATAGTTTTCAGAGAGAAAAATCGGCCTACTTGTTATAAATGGGAAGAATACAGACAAAAAACTCAGATTTAGACTTGAAGATGGGCTAGAAGCAAGAGCACGACCCAGAAGAAACAAAGAAAGCATGTTCTTGTTGTGTTTACAAGAAGCGAAACATCGTTCACTTGATTGAAGTACCGCGGGAATTTTACACCGACGATCAACTAGAAATTGTAAGTTCATTAAATATTATGATTATCTATGAGTTCTTAACTCATTGGCGATTATTTTCAGAGACATTGTAGCTATATCGACAAAGTTGTGCACTTGTTCAAAACAAATCATATTACAGTTATAACATTTTCAGCGTGAAGTTCTTACTATGTATTCTTGAAAACGTTATCAGGATGTTATTTGGCCTTGTATATGGATAATAATGACATTAACATGACTTTTTATCGGGAATATTGTTTCTTGGCACCCTTGTAGTGTCATTTGCGACCCTCACGCTTCGCGCTCAGGCCGCAAATGACACTACGCAAGCGCCAATAATCCCTCAAAAAGTCATGTTAATACCCTATTAGTTGCTATTGTGTTTGGGTCTGGGGGCATTGTTCCTTTTTTTTTCTATTATTCTCTTCTAGGGTACAAAGCCATTTATGTCAGACCTTGAGAAAACTGCTACCTAACCAGTATAACTGAGAACATTGCATATTAAATTAATTCATTAAGGGATCGTTTAATCATAGAGAGTTTAATCCTAATATTACTGCTTATAACAATCTTGGTCGAGTACCTGGATATACAAACAATATTTTCCAGCTGCTACCCTTCCTTCTACACTGTCAAGTTTGTAAGTGAAATAACCTGCATCTGCAGCAGCATCCCATGTTTCTTTGAGTTCCTTATCAAACTACAAAATAGATTTTCAAAAGTATATTTTTGATAACTCCAGTCTAGACTCTCCTTAGGACTCTAGTCACAGACATTATTGTGAAACTGCTTGCAAGATCAATTCATTCTCATTTAAGCCACTAGCAATAGTAATGACAATGTTTTTGAGTTGATCGCCTATAGGAGCTTCAACTATTCAGTTTATTCTCGGTAAAATAATAAAAGAAATATATAATAGGAAATTCAGCCCTTCTAAGGGATCAAGGGAACATCTAAGTTGCCTTCCACCCCCACCAACCCCTGCCCCAAAACTATTCTGCTGGTCTTACTACCCTGTGGAAGGTAGAATTTTGGAAAATAACTTCAAGGTTTAAGTCAACGTGCCTGTCCACATATCGTCACCCTATCAAAACACAAATTAATGCTAATCACAAGCAAACAGCAGTAAATAAATAAACCACAAGCAAATGGCAGTAAATGTTAACTGCAAACAAACTGCACAGCAACTACTTGGTGTCTTAACATGAATTATATGGCCGTAGTCACTAAAACATGGAATGACCTAAAACCACCTACAACCACCTAAAACCATCTACAACCACCTACAACCACCTAAAAAAAATCAACAAACACCTACAACCACCTAAAAAAAATCAACAACCACCGCAATAACATCGATAACAGGTCACGTACACATGAGATACGAGAATCGAACAAAACATCCACCTCCCCCTAAAAACTTACTCTCACTGGTCCCATGGGCTTAGTCACGAAATCAAGTAGAGTCACCAGACACCGGAGAGAGACTAAACTCGAGGCTACCGAAAATGTAACCTGTGATCAGGCCCAATTGTACCATGTCTCTAATGTCTTCATATGTCGCAGATTACCAGATTACAGATTACAAGTAAATTTTTAGCATCTGTTTAACATCCGTCATCTTGTCACGCAAGGCTTAACTCTCTTAGTTTGCGTCACTACACACCTCAGGAATCGGACACTTGCAAGTGTAATCAGTGGTAGCAAATACCATTTAATTGGAAATCTTTAGTAGAAAAAAAATCGGTTGGGGAAGGGGGGGTGGGGTTGGAAGGCTAAGATTGGTTTTTAGGTGGTTGTAGGTGGTTGTTGATTTTTTTTAGGTGGTTGTAGGTGGTTGTAGATGGTTTTAGGTGGTTGTAGGTGGTTTTAGGTCATTCCATGTTTTAGTGCCTACGATTATATGGCATGCATGAATTGTAATTGGTACTCACCTTGCTTAGCTCCCCCTCATTTTGTTTCCCATTACAATTTTGAGAACTAGGCCACTGAAAGTCCTCGGAACCATAACTGAATTGCCGTTCTGATGATAAAAACCTTGTTGCTGGCATTTGCATAAAAGCTTTCTACTAGGTTATCTCTTGACTTGCAGCTTCAGGTAGTATTGTTAAAATAACGATGTTCTACAACTTAAAAAAATAAAATTGACTTGGTACATTTTGATGTAACTACTTTTAAATTTAATCTCACTGTCTTTACTGACTTGTAACTGATACATTTTTATGGTTCATGGTAGATTTTTATTGTTTATGACTTCAGCCTGGAATCCCATTGTTTTGTTGTAGAGTCAGAGTAGAGAGCCCTTTTTGTATGGGACCTGGAGTCATGTAGCCTACTAGATGTTATAGGACATGCCTAACCATTCTTGTCCTTATAAGCTGGCCGGACGCTGGGCCTATGCACAAGGAACAAGTGGCTCCAGCTCTGATTTAATTGGCTAGCTTGAAATATTTATCTAACAAAGGAAGTCCAATCAACTGTTTTAAACTATCTTACAACAACTTTTAGGAATTTTAATATGGTTGTTTGGATTGGACTTCCTTTTTTAGATTCTAACCAATCAAATCATGTATCCCCAGACCAGAGCGACTTTACATCCACTGCCAAGCCAAACAAGCCATGTATTACCTCATTCTTTGCGTCTGCTGCCGAATCAGACAAGCCACCAAAAATATCAAGAGTGGCCCTGGATTGTGAGTTACTCAAGCCTGACCTTCCTTTGCTTTGGACGTCCCAGGGTATATACACCGTGTAGCTGGCATTACAGCAGGGAAAATTTGTACCACGTGATCAAAGAGCCTATTCTCATCCCTAGAGGCTGCTCTCCATTTGATCAGCACTAAGAATCATGACCTCGTTGTCATTGTCAAATCTCACAAACCTGGTTACCTGAAAACTACAGAAGAAGAAATCTGTGCATGGGGGCAGCCAGAGGTATTTTTGGTGTTGACTAAAACGATCGCATTCTCTGGGGACGAAAATCACCGTTTTCACACTAGAGATGAACAAATTGTCTGGACGGACAAATTGGAAGTCCAGACAAGTTGTTTTAGTTTGAAACTGGGACGAACAAATTTTCAGATGAGCAAACTGTCTGAATTTGTCCATCTGTTTTTCCACCAGGCATCTATGAAGACAATTTTTAGCAGACGATTTGTCCATCCAGACGAACAAGTCAACTAAAGCTAGACCTACATTCACACCAGATGAACAAATCGTCAGACGATTTGTCCGTCCCTTGTGTGAAATAAAACGGCCAGTGTAAATCAACAGTTCCAACGCTGGTCACGTGACTAGAAACTGTGAAAGGTTTCTGTTTTTATCCGCTTTAATTTATCACGTAAGTTATTAAACACTAAGATGTGTTTAATTTACCTATAACATCCCCTGTAACCTTCATCTTTTGGGTAAAGAAATTAAATAGTATATAATTTAATAAGACACGTCACCTCTGTCACCCAGGGCCCTGTCACCTCTTTCACGTCACCAGCGCCGTTCAAAGTGTGAAGAAGCATCCAACACCGAAATTAATTTTACCGGCAAAAATCGAAAACACACCCACCTACAAATTAAGTTCAAGGCAATCTTCTTTCCATTCACTCTGAATTATTTTAACACTAAATATTGCCAAGTCTTCGATCAAAAATCCAATAACTTTCAGGTTTCGTCACGCAACCTTGGCTCTTGCTCCCAGGCTCCATTGGTCTACGGTTCGTTAACAGCCGCTGACCGTAGAGCCAGTTGGCCGAGTGCGGGCGCTCGATCGGGTAGCCCCTACCTCTCTGGAACCTCTATTTTCATTGGTCCAATGTAGGGGACGGACCAAAAAAATTCCTGCCGAGCCATGCGAAAAAAAAAATCTAGCAAGCACTTTCAATTATCCAGGTCCTGTGATGATGTTAAAAAAAGATCTTACACAAGCGCACAGTTCAAAAAAATGTCTTGCTCAAAAAATTATTGCCCATAAAAATTGTCCAGCACCCCCCCCCCCCCCCCACCCTAAGCACTGCCCCTTGTTTTCCTGGGATAGGGGCATTGTTGTGACGTGTTTTAAACTTATCTGTTGCAATCGGAACCAACGCTGAAAAGTAGTTCCCGACTCGAAATTTTGTTTGACAGTACTATTTTATAACGCTTCCATGCAAATTTTCGCGTCAAATTCCCAAAAAGCTCCAGGCCGAAAATGGCGTTGGATTTTTGCGTTTAACCGCTGTGAAGCTCCTAGTGAAACTAAAGCGAGGAGAGTCCACCGAAATCGTACCGTTGTTCATAAAGGGAAGGGGACGAGTGTAGCAGCTGAAGTGAGCGTATAATTGTACTGGTCCTCTAGTGCAGCAGTTGCTATTGTTTTGGGGGCTATAGGGCCATTTTTCCTCTTGTTTGCTCTATAGTTCTCGTTGCCAGCCATTCTTGCGAGACCTTGCGAGATCTGCGCGCCACCCTGCACCAATTTAGTTTTATCGCACAGAAAGTTCGTGATAATTTTCATTTAGCACGCGTTATTTTAATTTTTTTTTCATGAATCGCACTATACAATTAAAACAAAGAGTGAGCAGAATGAGTAGGTGGAGGAGGAGGAGGGGGAGGAGGAGGAGGGGGAGGAGGGGGAGGAGGGGGAGGAGGGGTGACCACCACTACCAAAGATTAATGAGAGGATTGGATCGTTACAAAAATGCAAGTTAAACTAAAACCACCAGTTTTATACCACTTAATTATTAAATATAATTCATTCTATACAGTGCTTTAAATAGAAGGACGAGCGACATCCAAAAGTACAGAGAAGAAGCTACTTCTTGCTGAATAATTCTCGTATCGCCTCTCTGTGTCTGACAAATTCTTCTTCTGGTAACGAAGCTCGTCTCATATATTCACAGAAACGCTCCTCGGTAAATGAATTGTATGATCCTCTCGCTGAAAGACAAAATAAAAGAGATGTTACGAGGTAATTCTTCTTATTTCGTCCCATTATCTCTCAAACGGAAATTAGCAACTATGAGTCTTTTCGCTTGTGTGGGAATAACGGTGCACAAACCAAACAAAGTAATTGATAAACAGAACGAGGCACTGATGTACTATTGAAATGAAAAGCGCGTTCAATCGAGAAATCCTAAAGCCATTTTCTACACATTCAGGGTGTTTTAACCAAGCACAAAATAACAACACTCTCCAATTCTTCGTGAAAGTACCGAGTAGTTCCCGAACAGCTCCGATTCTCATCGACTAAGTA